>OX451402.1:13910661-14361513 GCA_949629135.1 Eremobia ochroleuca | reverse complement strand
TGGTAAGTACTGAACTATTTCCATATGAAAAGTAAGCCTGTACAGTGTAAAATAGTCCATTGTTGAATATATTTGTGGTCACGATAGTTGTTTTCTCCTATTTCATAAACATATTCAAACAACAATGTTCATCTCCGCAGTGACAGGCAGCTGGGGCGTGTGCCTAGATGGTGTGGGCTGGAGATCCCCAGCCGGCGTGTCAGTGTTCGCCGGCAGTGACGTGTCACTCGCCGTCGTCACGCACGACGCGCCCGCCACGCACGTGCTGCGGCTAGACCGGCCGCACAACGTGTTCACGCTGCATCAGCTACAGTTAGACAAGGTATGTGAGATGCGTCCGACAAACATTTCTGGATTGTAACGGTGGTGTGGTTTCTAAAAAGAAAAAAAATATTAGCGATATTTCGTTAATACAACATTAACTTTATCTCAATCGGATTAGGGTATATTTTGTGTGACCCAAGTAACGCATTTAACAAAAATAACGTCACGCTTGCAACGCAAACATTTTGAGAAATACGCCAAGTGAAGTCTTTTTTTTTTTGTAATTTTGACATTTAATTGATATTGAACTTTGGTAAATTTAACATATATTATTATTATTATATGAATGTTTTATTCACATTTGATTGATATTTCTCAGAATTTACTTTTATTTTATTTTTTATATAAATTTGGCATTTAAATTGGATTGAATATTTTCTAACTTTTTTTACTATTGACATATTTAGTAATTATTTTAATTTTTTTTTTTATTTGCACGCCATAGTATATGGCAAACATGTCTGAACCTTTACTTTTTATGTATCTTGCATGTAAGTTTTTCTTTTACTCTTGTATGTGTACACATGTTTGATCAAATAAATATCTCTATCTCTATCTATCTATCTCGAAGTGCCAGCATTATAGTTGTTCTCTATTTCGTATACACATTCACAATAATCTCTGTCAAACTATAATAATAAATTCTCTCTTTTCACACACAATTTTCGCCTTTAAAATCTTTTTATTTACCCTCCAATTTTAACCCCCAGATGGAGTTCCTTCCCGGCGAATGGCCATCAGCGTTAGTCCCTCTGTCCTTCACGGCATCCGGCCTGACATCGGGCCCCCTACTATGCACTGAACAACAACGCTACGCACTAGAGGGCGCGGCCATCGAGCTGCCCTACAACTGCAGGACTAAGGCGCCGCACACTGCCGTGCCTGTGCTAAATGTTATTGCTGGTAAGAATTGAATAGAATAGAAGACTTTATTTCGGACACAAGTATCCATATAGTGTTAGTAACATACAAAAAATAACTTATTGCCCAGTGTTAGTACAAATCAACCTCCGCACAAACTGCTGTACAATTGGAGAGCCGAGGCTCCCAGCTACAGTTTTCAGGATGCTGTTTCGACTGCCCCTCACTATGCTCAGTAGCGACGCCGTTTTTTTGCGTATAATTGCATAAAAGCCGTCGGTGCGGGCTTGCGCAAACATTTCCGACGCGCTACAGTAACGAGGCACGTCTCAACAACATCCTGAAAGCATTGTTATATTGGACGCGCAGGACATCCAGCGATCTCTTAGCATAATTGACCCATAGACTGCCCGTGTACAAACTCTGGCAATAAGCCTTAAAAAGTGTAACTTTTACTTGGTCTGTACATGTAACGCATGTGATTGAAAATTAGGTTCAAAGTTCATGAAATTTATTCCCTAACTGTGTAGTATAAAACAAAAAACAAAAATGGAATGGTATTCACAAATGTGGACGTCGTTACGTGTGATTTAACCTTCAAGCGGTCGCGTGGTCATTTGTAACGCCAGCTGTCGCGCGTAACCTAAAAGACCTATAGGATATTTCAGGGATTTAAAACACTAATTATTTAATATTTTTTGTATTTATCACATTATCATTATGTTAGGACATAAAGAAAATTATAAAATCAAAATAATATTCTAATTTCTTTGGATTTGTAAGCAATTTGGCATCATAAATGTATCGAGAATCGATCGAATCGCGGTCGATTCGACGCCGCGCGACTGCTTGAAGTTTAAGACGCAAAAAATAATGGTGCTGAAACTTTGCCGTAGTTTTGAAACTACCAGTCGTAAATATATCAAATTACGCTAGTAACCTAATGATGAAACGTGTGTTGTCGAAAAAAATACGTTTTGCTCTTTTTTCCTTGTTGTGAAAAAATATTCTACCGATTGCAATATCCCTCTCTTTCCGCATCATCTCTTTAACACGTTCAACGCCATGTCGGACATTGCTGGGCGACACTTAACTTTCCCTATAAGCTACACAAAACATTTAACATTTATATTAGATATATGGGTTATAAATGGTGTGTAGTGCCTCGATGTCCTAACACATCTATTAAATGTTTTGTGTGTCGCCCAGCAATGTCCGACATGGCGTTGAACTTGTTAATAAGTTCACTTTTATAACATTTCATTATTTTCCAGGACAAATGGGCTGCAAAATAATCCCAGCTAATCCAATCATAGACGCTTCAGAAGCGGAACTATGTGCCGAATGGGGAGCTTACAGAGCATGTACCACAGTGTTGTTGCTGCCTCAGATCCGATTGTCGGTGAATAAAGTATCGCTACTGACCCCTCCTTCAACATTCACGGTGTCGGGTCATCCGCAGGCGTTGAAGTTCATTAGGTTGACCCCATCGCCCGGACTGAAGCTGGAAACCAATGTTGATAATGGTAAGTGAGAGCATATACTGGCTGATTTTTTTTCAGCCTCCAAATTTTTACAGTGTGTTCTACTCATGAATATGAACAACTTTCACAATGGGACCAATTCTGAAATCAAGAAAACAAAATCAGCTGTTTAATACAAAAGTTCAATACCTACTTGACCAAAATGTATGAAACAGCCGATTTTTTTTCGTGATCTCAGAGTTGGTTCCATAGTGAAAGTTATTCATATTCATAGGTGAAACATCCTGTAAAAATTTGGATCCGGTAAAAAAAAGCATGCTGTATATATACATATATATGACTTAGTGATCGAGTTTATGCCGTATTATTAAAATCGTGGTTGGGTTCTTGTGTCTTCTTATTCTTCTTAGTGTGTCGATGGCAAAGATAACTCATACAATCTATATCATATACCAGTCGGTCGATTCTGGAAAAAAGTCACCGTGATAACTAAGGTGAAGTGAGCTTAGAGTGAGCTGTGAGTCATGCTGATGCTAGGGATTGATACTATTGACGACTCACTTCACGCTCACTTCACCCAAGTTTTCACAGTGAGATGGTTGCAGAATCGCACTGCATATCTTAATTTATCTTCCAAATCTTATAATTAGCCAATAACTCACTGCCTCAATGTTAATCTCAAAATACTCCCTATATTATTTATTATACAGGATGTATCAAAACCAAGTAATGCAATGAATCCTTATTAAAACCACTGACTTACTTTTTATTTTAATTCTAAACGCTTACTTGCATTCAGTGAATTACACCATCAATCATATAAAAAATCTTTACATGTATTAAAAATACGTTTTCTAGCCTGGAAAATATGAAAAACTTGTCTTATCTTTTTGTTTTTAGTTTTATGTTGTATGTATTTATAGTATTTTAAAGTTATATTATTATAGTATTGTATTTGTGATATATTTTTATGTATTCGTTTATAAGTATTCTTATGTTTATAGTAGTATGTTTTGTTTTTTTCTTCTGTGGGCTCTAGTTGCCTGAAATAAAGTCTGAAATCGCCTACCCGTCTTGAACTAGCTTGGTGATCAATGCCCTTTTCGAACCCAGACAAGCTCTTTTACTTTGTGTAAATTCTCGATTATGTAACCATCTCACCGTGAAAACTTAGGTGAAGTGAGCGTGGAGTGAGCCGTCAGACGCCTTTCCTGTATGAGGGGACGCGTTTGGCTTGCAGTGGGACAATAATATGCTGGTATTATTATCTTCAACCATCATATCATTCTTTATCTTCATTCGCAGGTGAAATGCTCGTAACAATAACAAACGATGCCTCCACATGCGGTCACGGCTGGGTGACCGTGCGATCAAAGTTGACCGCGCAAGAACTACGCGTTGACGTGCAAAGAGAATGTGACGTCGCTTGTGGCACGTTGTTAGGCGCTCTGTTCTCTCTTATCAAGCCGTACATATCGACGATAGTGACTGTCACTGCGGCCGCTTTAGCGTATTTGTACAGTAAGTAGTCTTTGAGTTCTTCGATTTTTGATTGATTGATTGATTTGAGTGAATGAAAAGAGAATATGTCCTCCCGTTAATAAACTCGAGCTAGTTATCAATTCACTGAGGTAAACTGACAGCTGTTGTCACTTGAAATAGCATGGTCATATTTATTGTAATAGTACTCATTTAGTAAGTTAAATAAATAGATTTATTTATATATACCTTATTGTACACCAGAAAATACATAACAAAAAAGATATATAATTGTTACTACAAAACATACAATGGGCGTCCTTATCGCTTTCTGCGATCTCTTCCAGGCAAACTTGGAATGGACAGTGATTGCGTGGAATAAAAAAATAGGGTTTTCATTGGTGCCAAAAAATAGGTACACTATAATACTTAGATATACTTACTTACTACTTAGATACGATACGACATTTTACGATTACGATACTTAGATAAATAGATATTTATACTAAATAAAAAAAACATGTCTAAAATTGTGTAAAGTGCAATATATTAAACATGGCCATATTATTTAGCAATGTGATACGTAGCACATTTTTTTTTTTTGCTTTAGAAATTATCAAATAACTTCTCCCGCTCTGGGCGGAGCGGGAGGGTGTGTCAGACTTTTACTGACTAAAACCCACCAGTGTTCCTTCAGTTGCCTGTGCCAAGGGCCACGGTACTTAGCACCTGTCAGTTTATTCCAGTGAATTTATAATTCGACTATAAAAGCTCTGTTTCAGCCAATATTACATTTGGCCTGAAACTTCTCGACCTCCTTTGGTATTTTATCCCTTTGCACACCTACTATTACTACATTGACGTTTATCAATAAAAATCCTAACCAGCAATTTCCTCCACAGTACAACAAAGAATGCAGCGCAAGGCTCAAATCCGGATGCCTATGGATCCTAACGAGACAGTTCTACCTCCAGATTCGCCTCCCGTACTCAATCGCTCCAGGACTTGGTCTCGAAGTCCATTTGCATCAAGCGGGCCGACAGCGCCGGTGTACGGTGATGCAAGCATGTTACCTGAACAAAGCTTCTCGCCAAACGCGACGAGAAACTCCATGTTCCTATAGCAGCTAGAAAGGGAAAGGGTTGCCAGGGAGAGAGCGGGGCTCGCCCATTATGTAAGGCGGTTTTTTAGGCTTTTGATTACGGATTTTAGGGGTTTTTCTATTTGGTTTATGAAATGAAGACCTCCTTGACAAGGTCTTACTACCGGGGCCAAGTAACCGGTAGCAAATGTATGGGTAAGCCGTGTTATTACCCGCGCAGGTGTGCAGGTACCTATGAAAGCTTCCCTGTTCAGGTACCCATACACTTCGCTGAAATGTTTCGTCCTAATTATATCAGACTGAATATGTTTAGCAGTAACGTAATGCATTTAAGGGTTACTGAATAATACATAACCAGGCACTTTTTTATTTTTTATAAATGGCTTCTCGCAGGTCAATCTAGAAGGTTGTCGGCTGCTTAACCAGGCTTATCTGTGGGTGCCATGTTATCCAGCCAGGGCTTAAGAACTTAGCGACTACGCGCTAAAGGCACCTCTTGTGGGACACGGACCTCGCGCTTAGGGCGTTGCAGGGAGAGGGCAGCAAGTGACAGGCTGAATCTGATTAATTTGGGACGAATTAAAGCTAGGCTCCGCACAGCCGGCTGGCTCGAGCAAGGATCGGGGCGGGTAATAACCAGGCAAGAAAATCCGTAACATTTATAAAATTAAGTCTGTCACGACTTCTTCCGGTCTGGCAACCCTACAAGGATATTGTTTCGCCGTATCGGTGTATTGTTATGCTAAATAGTTAATAAGGTGACGTTAGGCGAAAAGGTGGTTGTGAGAGACCGTAGACATTGGTGACGATTCTCTTGTTTACAAACTAAGCTAAATTTAAGTTCAGTGCATATTTTTCTTTCTATTTCTTTAAGAAACGGACAGAAGATAAATATTAGTTTAGTCCTGTCAAAATTTGTCAGCGCCTCACACTACCCCATACAAGTTTAGACGTGATTAAAAAATTGCTTACTAAAATTATGTCAATTTACGTCAGGCGCTGATTAATTTGACAGGACTAAACTAAAATTTATCTTCTGTCCTTTTCTTAATGTGTAATGGGAAGAAAAAGATGCACTGAACTTAAATTTAGTTTAGTTTGTGAACAACAGAGTCGGCACTACTGGCCAATGCCAATCGGAATCGTCCATTTTCGTTAAGTCATCGAACGCCAACCGTTAGTCAATCTCAGTTGAGTATAGCTTTCATAGTCCTAGGTTTAGGTAACAAGGTCATTTGTAAATTGAGGTTCAAGTAGCATTAATAAAAAATATAGTAATAATTCTCTCGACCACATACTTTTATGGTCTATACAAAAAGTATCTGATGAAAATGTGAAACAAATGGATCAGAAAACGTACCTGTTGATGCCAATTTGTAGTGTCACTGACAAATTTAGTAATTTGACATTTTTTGTCGATGATTTTTTAATGATCTATCTGTATAAATAAATCAAAGTCGGGCTAGTTACACCATTAACTCATGAACGGCTGGACCGATTTTGTGATCTTTGTTTTGTTGGATTTGTGTCCGCCCCGAATAGCAGAATAAATATTCACGAAAAAAAAAAAAACATGAAGATAATTCATTTTCACATACATTCGTTCTTATTGTTTCTGAGGCGGAATGAAGTTCGCCGGGTCAGCTAGTAATTTAATAAAACAATTATTGTTGGAAAAAGTGGTGAGATTTGAAGTTGAAAGCTTCCAAATATATATAAATTATCACTGGTTCCATTTGGTGAGCGAAAATACAGATCCGTAGTGTCTTTGGATCTGTATTTTAGTGTTTTGCCACCGACTTTCGAAATTAAAGTTATTTTGCACTTTGTTGGGTTTTTTTGGAAGTCGGTTTTTTTTTTTTTGTTAAATAGTTTTTATTTCTCGCCTTTTAGTGGGGTCTGTTTATAATTTATCTAAGTTAGAATAGCCTGATGTCAACTTGATAATCGCCTTTTACAAAATATTGCTTTTCCCGATACAGGGACGTTAATTGTTGAGGAGTTCTCCTGGTATTTCACTATTTGCATTGAGACCAGCATACATTGCTTAGCAATCATATTAAAGTAATCGAATCGCAACCCGTGAAATACTTATTATTGAGTAGTTCCGATGGCCATCTGTGGTCTACATCATCAGTTTCACTTCACCAAATAGTGCTTTCCGAGAGCAAATGCACGAGTTACTATAAAAAATACCCGAGTTACTATAAAAAATACCCAAATCTATATGTATATAGGTGTGCCTAAACTAGGAAAAAAAAGAAAAAAAACCAAGTTGATATTCTGACTAAGTTTCTGTTTTGCTATTTTATTTTAAAATCCCACAATACAGTAATGTTTTCACAGCTAAAATGCTTGTTTTGAAATTATATAAAATGATCAATAGAATTAGTATAAAAAATATTATTAAAATCTCGATTATGATTGTAAATGTTGGCTTGGTCAATCCCTAGCATCAGTGGGATGACACTGACACTCCACGCAAGTTTTCACGGTGAGATTTTTACAGAATCGACATGCAGGTCCAGAATCCTGTAGTGAATCCACGGAATCAGGTTGCGCGAAGATGTCGCTGTCCCCGAGTATATTAAAACAGTATTTACAAAGTAAGGTCTTATTTCAACAAAATATTAGTCCAAATAGCTCATTTTTCCAAGTAGTCTCACGAACGGTTCGTTTTCGTGCAAACATAAAAAAAATAATCCCATCGACCTTGAAAAAGCCGCCTCGTTAAAGCAATTGAAAAAAAAAAAAGATTCTATTCATCATGATTGCATTCAACGAACTTGACACAGACAACAGCAGTGCGATTCTCTAACCATCTCACCGTGAAAACTTGGGTGAAGTAAGCGTGGAGTGAGCTGTCATTAGGGGTTAACACTATTGATAGTGCTCACTTCAAGCTCACTTCACTTATAATAATAATATAATATAATAATATATTTATTAAAAAAATATAAGGTATGAATTTGAATTTTAGTACAGTTTTGCTTAAATAAAAATTGTATTGCTTACGTGCCTGTACTAGGTAATCCTGTGTGTACTTATGATTTCGCGGTGAGATTTTTACAGAATCGACTGGCTGGTAGTGTATTGTCTACTAAAACCTTTTCTATAGATCTTATTATGTCGGCAATTATTCACAAATCACAGACGGCTCTCAGCCTCGGTCGCAATTTAATCCGCCGTATTTTGATGGGAGCATTGTTCGTATGTAAAATAATATAATAATAGTGTTCGTCGGAGTTGTTCCCATCAAAATGAGACGTAATTTAACATGGGGGTTTATTTAACGCTGTTTTAAGCTGAGTAATGATTGGCAACTGTTTAACTATACATTTTCGACGTTTAAACATCTCCAAACCACCACTCACAATCAGCCATCGAATTTTGCACCTTGGATATCGGTTGTTTTTTTTTTTTTCATATTTCGTCCATCGACTTTTGCACCTTGGTAGTCGGTTGTTTTTTTTTTGTGTAGTCGTTTTACGTAGTCAAGAGTCTATTGAGACCTATGAGGGCTATTAAGGCTCAAGCGGTCTATTATTGCCCGACAGATCTTAGTACCTACAATTTTGTTTTGGCGTGGCATAAATAGCGATTCGGTCGACTAATTAAGAAAGGACTATTAATTTGTGTAATTACTTACTTAAGTAATTAGAAGTTATTTGCTGGATTTAAAGAAGTGTTCCTGATTATTCAATAGGTCTCTTATTTAGTTGAAACCTAATATTTTTTTCGCTCAATTAGTTGCATGTTTCACTAACTTCGAGACATTTGCACTCACGATTTGCAGATCTTGTTTATACTCCTATTTGTTATTAACATAAGACAAATAAGACCTATTTTTAGGAAGGTTTATATAAAATATATTATGTTTTTACCTCCAGCAGGGATTCAACACGATCTTAACAGCCTATTAATAAAACCAACAAATCAGTGTGAAAAAAAAAAAATTGAAAAGATAATACTCCCGGACTCCTAAATCGAACCACTTTTTTGTATAATGATGACTATGACTTTTTAATGGAATTTAAATTTGGAACAATGATGAGTTGATGACACCAAAATGATGGCCAGTACCAGCGTTGCCAGATTTTGTTCCGGGCGAAGCGGGATTTTGAAACCCTTCGAGTATAAAAAGCGGGATTCTTTCGTCGAAAGCGGGACAAAAGAAAATTCAGAAGTACGGAAGAGAAAGACATGTTGCACCGACCCCAAATAAATTAGGATAAGGCTGCAGTTAGACGACGCGAAAAAATTCTTGCGGCGACCGCGCGGTGGCCGCGTACTAACTGTTCAGTTATAGCAAATTTATGTTTTATTAACTAGGACGTAAAGTTGAAATTAATTTTGAGTAACTAACTGTGCGGTGACCGCGCGGCGTTCGCTCCTCGATCACACGGCGGCCGCGCGGCCGTCTCGCTCGAATCACTCGAATGTTAAAGTAATATGTAAGTAATAAGCAATCAAGTAATATGCAATCATAATTTTATTCTTCTTAGTCAAATAGCTCATAACGAACACGTGTGAATTTTAAGAAAGACCAAGATCAACTGGAAATGGTTCGGGTCCGCAGTGGCGTGGCCACCAGGCCTGACCGCGCGGCCGCCGCGCGGTCACCGTACTTTCGCCGCGCGGCCGACACGCTGTAACATTCCGTGTCATATAAACGCGCCCTAAGGGCAAGCCTGTCCTCGCGGGACATTTAATTTTAGGCTAAAAATCGCGACGTTCCGCCAAAATCGGGACGTCTGGCAACGCTGGCCAGTACCTATGCATTAGAGATACCGCGAATACTCGCTACGAGTATTATTCGTTATACGGCATTACTCGACATTTTTTTTTTATTCGTCGAATACCGAATAATAGCTAGTATTATTCGACATTCGGCGAATACTTCTCTAAAATAAGCTTTTAATGAACAAAAAAACTAGACTTAAATATAATAAACTTTTTTTTTTAAGACAAAACTCAGTATTCATTAGTATCATTAATATAAAAATTCAGCCAACATCAGTCATTTCATGTTTAATTTAATTAATTAGGCTTTATAAATAATATTTAACCTTTTGAACGCCAATCACTTGTGTAATACGAACTTGTATACAAGTGATTGGCGTTCAAAAGGGGCAGATTGTGGTGGAAAAAATGCTTGATTTAGGTGTCCTGGATTGTATGTGCGTTTGTGGGCCACTTTAGTCTATACTATAAGAAATAGAGTATAGTGTCAGGCTGTAAAACAAATTCCAGAATTAGTATTACATTACATTAGAAAAATAGCAGGAATTTTAGGGAACCAAATGAAAATACTAACAATTTACGTATTTGCTTTTATTACTCTCGTGTTATTAACAATGTTGTGCACTTAATTGTATGATTACATCAAAAATGGAATGGCCAAATTGACATAAGAAAACGTTATTCTCAAAAAGATACCAAAGTATCAAGATGTTTGATTTTATTATAATGGTTATTAAATTGTTGTAGACGTAATTGGTTGGTTAAAGTAGGGCTTTAGGCTGCCTGTCCATTGACGCGGAGCGGAGAAACGGAGAAATATTAACCAATAGAAAAATTACATTGAGATTTTATGCAATCCTATTGGTTAATATTTCTCCGTTTCTCCGCTCCCCGGCCTCGCTCCGCGTCATTGGAAAGGCAGCCTTATTCCTGGTCGTCCCCACCACTCTTGCTCATAAAGTCGTAATTAAAATATTTTAACAATCTATGAAATCTCTTATTGAAATCCCCATTATTGCATTTTGACTCTCGATCTATAGCGGAACGAGTGGGAAATAAAAAGTTCCAATCGTCACCACTGGGGAGGAACGAAACTTTTTTTTTCCCCACTCGTGCCCAGTGGGGACGACCGAGAATAAAGCAAAGTAGGTTATGGTTAATTCACTTCGCTTTTAGAAACAAGAAAAATGTTGTTAAAAATGTAACTAAACTCAGTAATATTTTGATGCGGTTATAACATTAGAAGTATAACATAGCGAAATGCAAATTTTCTTACGTTTATTGCATTTTGCAGGACAGTGTCAGGTTTTATGATGATTTAAATATGAATCGCGACCTTAACAAATATGACTACAGAATTATAATCATTAAAATCATCAATACAACCATATAATTTCATATAATCCTATTGAATGATTATTTAATGAAATATCAAATGCTTGTTACTCTGGCGCATATTTTGTTCAGCATACATCCTGACACCGACCAGCAAGCTAATTGCGTAAAACTATCAGTAGCAATGGTGTTCATTTTGACAGTTCAACAACATTCATTGCGTTATTTACGTTCTTGAGCAGACAATTTTTTTCCAACATATGGAGCAATGGATTAGCAATATGCTTCAAAATGATTCAAATTGAGAGTAATCGTGTGTTAGGTACGCAATTAGGGTGCTGTCCAAATGATTGCATTTGTTCTGCTTACTCTAGTGATAAATAAATAAATGTAATAGAAATGTAAATACAATTTCTAAATAAGATCTCAAAGAACTACAGTTAGTTGTTTTTTACAATTGTATTCGCATTTCAACTAACATTTTGTGACGTATTGAAAATACAAACACATGTTTTTTATTATGAATAGTCTAAGTCATTTTTTAGAAGTCAATGTTTGTTTATATAAATAAAAATATGTGTTTGTAACCTGTGCTCGGTATGGGGTTTCGGAACTTGTGATGTTTGAAATAAAGTATTTTTGTAAACTTAATCATCGTTTTATTTAATAATATATTTATATTCCTATTCATGTTTTTTTTCTCTCCATTTTGATCTGCAATCAGTCAGTCAATAATTTCTTCATTACGAATCATTTGCATTTGACTTGTAAGACATAGTCTAGCTGGATAGGTCTGTTATTTCAAAATGGGCTCTAAAATAAGTGGGCGTTGGGAAAAATAATGTTGAGAACCTATGGTTTAGAAATGAACACCCTCAAAACTGAGTTTCTGATAATCCGTGGAGAATTTGATATGACTTTTAGTTCAGCTTTTAAATCGAAACTTCTTAATGATTATCAATTTTGTATGATTAACACTGATTGGCAATGAAAGCATAAAGATAAGGCTTCAGGATTACACTATAATGTCTGCCTAAATTCCCTGGGGAATTAAAGGTTTGAACAAAAACCCGGTTTACGAAAGACTAGATTTATCTACTTACACAAAAAAATAGCTCACTAACAGATTAACAGATTCATGTTACAGCCCTTACACATTTGTTTTACCTCTGACACCAGCAACCTTATAACAACGAATATAATGATCATTGTGACTGGCAGACTTGACAATAGCAGCAGACCAATAGCAACCTTATTTCAGCAACAATAAAGATCACTATGATTTTGACAGTGATGCAAAATCAGAGGTAGAGTCAACATACAATTTGGTGGAGTGGTCTGACATTTGTCCTGAACGGGGCCTATTTGGCGCAGCCGTGAGGCACACGATACACACAACTTTTTTTTTCTGTTTTTGGGTGAATATTGTGTGCCTTTCTTTTAACCTGGGACAAATAAACTTATCTTTCTTTTCTTTAAAGGTAAAATAACTGAACGGACTGTAAATGCTGTTAGACGATCTGAAATAACAACACGAATCAAATCACTTGACAGTGTGATGATGATAACAAACATTGCTGCTATTCAAAGCGACTCTTGAGGCGTAAAAAACAAACACTGTCATTAAAAAAATGAAAAAAAAAAAAAGAAAAAATGACAGTGTCTATCTAGGTAGGTAGGTAGCTACCTAGATGACGACCAATAGAGAAGTATGGAAGAAAGAATAGAATAGAATACTCTTTATTATGTAGGTACCTACACCATATAAATAACAGACATAAATACAATAAAACGGGGTGAATAGGAATGCAGGGGTGAATCGGGACCCTGAAAACCTGAGACTAGAGATGCCGATGCATTCCACCAGTTTCTATGATAAATCTTTTATTGTTCAAGCAGTACGCTTATGGAATGACTTACCCGTGTCGATAAGGCGTGCTCAATCTTTGTCCACTTTTAAAATTATGATAAAAAAATCAATTCCTCTCTCCTTAAACAGCACCATTATATTTTCTTTACTCCTGTTTCATGTCTATTGTTATATGTATATATTTATTTAGATTGGTATAATATGCTTATGTATGTATTTATTTTATCGTGTAAATAGTACACCACAGACTACCTACAATATTTGTCTCTCCTTCCCTTTTCAATCCATCCAAAGGTTGTCTTTAAAAGATCGCTCTTAGCGATAAGACCGCCCATTGTGTCACCCTTTGTAAAATTTATATATTTATGTCTGTAATCTATATGGTGTACATAATAAAGAGTATTCTATTCTATTCTATTCTAATCGGGACGAAACTTTAAAATGGATTTTAACATTGAAATAAAATCTTTTTTTACCAAAAGGTCTCTTAATGTGTTTACTATATTATAGTTGACGATTAAGTGTAATTGTTGGCTACAAACTATATTACATCAACGTTAAAATCCATTTAAAAGTTTCATCCCGATTCACCCCTCGGTTCCTATTCACCCCGTTTTACGGTATAGAAATTTTACAAAGGGTGACACAGTCGGTGGTCTTATCGCTAAGAGCGATCTTTTAAAGACAACCTTTGGATGGATTGAAAAGGGAGAAAGGAGAGACAAATACTGTAGGTAGGCTGTGGTGTACCATTTACACGATACAATGAATACATACATAGCGCCTCTTTGCAATGACAACGTGATATTTCGAAAACTGCAATTTTTAAAGATGCCACGTTGTTATTGCAAAGAGGCGATAGTCTATGAAAGAAAAACATGTTGTTGGAAGAAAGGTATGTTGCGCGACCCCAAATAAATTGGCATGAGGGCAAAAGAATACTGGGTTATTTTATTTGACCAAAATATTCAACTTCTAAATCTGCGGATACATTGTCGCGACAAAACGAACTACACTTCGCGCTCTCTGTTGTACAGACGCCAGCACATCAAGCTACCCGAAACTGTCAGATTTTCCTAATCAACTTTGAACCTTATACTGTAGCGATAAAGTTGAAAATCTATTAAAGAAATCTGACAGATTGTAGTAGCTTGATGTGCTGCCGTCTGTACAGAAGCCCAAATTATTGCGTAACACATTATCAATCTCAATCTGAATCATTTTGTAGGATATTGCTAATCCATTGCTTCATGTGTTCGAAAAATTTGCTCAGAGCAACGTAAATAATGCAATGAATGTTGTTGAAGTGTCAAAATGAAACCCATTGCTATTGATAGTGTATTATGCAATTAGGGTGCAGGTACACGTCAAGTGGTGTGCAAAAGCGAGCGAGCGAAATGTGTAGTTCGCGTAGTTGCGACAATGTAGCTGTAGGATTAGTTACGGCAACTGTGGTAAGTAAAATATATTTCCAGATAGGTAAATAGGTGAAGCGGACTCGAGCGTGAGCTGTCTCTCAAGCGTGTGCAGTGACCGAAGGGACCCAGAGAATTCAGAGAATCTTGAGTTGAGCTAGAGATAACAATATGCAAATAGAGCAGCGGGGTAATTGCGTAACACTATCAGTAGCAACGGGTTTCATTTTGACAGTTCAACAACATTCATTGCGTTATTTACGTTTTGAACAGACACATTTTTCCAACTTATTGTAAGGAGCAATGGATAAGCAAAATGATTCAAATTGAGACCAATAGTTTGTTACGCAATTAGGTGCCAGCAGCTAAGGTGCAGCAGCTAAGGTAGTCCTTACCTACTGACTGTAAATTATCATTTTCGTAATTGGCGGTGTCAGTTACAGGAAATTTGCGCTTTTATCGTTTCTAACGTGACGATAATTATTATCTTTGACGTCGACGTCTGTCAAAATGTATGGAAATACGTACCCGTTACAACGTTATCGTGGATGGCAATTTACCAGAGCGTCATCATATATTTCCATAAATTGTACAACATCCATAATCGGTACATAAGAAATCATAAAAACGCAACTAGGGTTGTTATTTTTTTGTGTTTTTTGATGGGTCATGTTTGCCGCAAATAAACGTATTTTCTTTCTTTATTTTTTTTCTTTCAATGAGTATAAATCTCGGACAGCTCACCTGGCCGTCTGGTCCAATTATGTGAGCCCTAAATAATACGAGCGTAAATGGGGTTGGAATTGAATAGCTGCCGGGTGCGCTTGGCAGAATTTGGATAGCTCACGGGGATAGCTGCTATAACTAAATAGGTAAGGATGTAACATTTTAATCCGCCGCGGTAACGAGAGCCACGCGGGAAGAGGGGGGGTTAGGGGATGGACCGGAAGGGCGCAGCAGCAAAGATGAATAAAA
The DNA here is from genome assembly GCA_949629135.1 of Eremobia ochroleuca. NCBI lineage: Eukaryota > Metazoa > Arthropoda > Insecta > Lepidoptera > Noctuidae > Eremobia > Eremobia ochroleuca. The sequence goes on along the minus strand of OX451402.1, from coordinate 14,345,925 downwards.
TCTATATCAGTGTTGCTAGCCGCATCTTGTTGAAGTGTCCCCCAATTTATCGGGAACTAAGGAAAGTTTTAAGCAATCATCATTCAACGTTTTATAAATAATTACATTGAATCTCCTATTGTTCCTAACATTTCCAATAAGTCTTCCTGTGCAGATTTTGGAATATCTGGAATAAAAGTAAGATCAGTGTTCTTTATTTTGACGTTTGTGTCTATCGTTTCAAACTGAACGTCTGTAGTTAATTGTAAAGTTTTTTTTTTAGAAATTGTATCTCCAAATTCAATAGGCAACTGCAACTCAACTTTGTTCTTGGAATGAACATTTTCTATTGAAGCTAAAAGACAGTTTATTTCATTCGTATCAGCACATCGGTTTTCAAACTCTTCAATAGGATTTTTCTTGTTATCGTACTTATATATATTTTCCCCTAAGTTATGCAAAAGGTTTGTACTTATTGTAGACGGTAAATTAAAAGTCCCGTCTTTTCTTTGCAGCCCCAATCGCATTAGAACAGAAATTTTTGCGTGATACTCTGAAAACCAAATTATAAGGGTATTGCTTAGATGTTTATAATCATCGTCAGACAATTGATGAGATAAACTCTCGAATCGTCTCATAGTCTGTTCAATAATAGTTTTGGGGAAAAATTGTGGCATTAGCATGGCAACACTCCTGAGGTGGCGGCGAGTGATGTCGAAAACGTTTTGATCTGTAGCTACAGATAGTTGCCATTTGAATATCATAGTCATGAGATCCCACAATTTGCTCATGGAATAATCGTCTAGTTTCATTATTGACGAGGTGGAAATATCTTGAAGTAGTTGTTTTACGAGAGTGTGGGCGGGCACCGGCTGCGGTGTAAATAACTCATCGAGCAGTTTTGGATGAAATAATACAGTTGCTACTTCGGTGAGTACTGAAATAAATCAATTATACAAATTCAGATACTTTTAAAAAAAATGTGGTAAATATTAGGCAAAATAGTGCGCCCTAGTATTGTTTATTGTACAACTACGACTTACCCTTTTCAGATTTATCCAGTGAAATATTCTGAGCTTTCAGTCTCTGGTCTATTACGAAGACCATCTCACATCCCAAATTAACAGCGAGAAACGGCGTCGCAAAGTGGGACATTTTAATAGCACCGCTCTCACTAACGTCCATGGAACACTGAAATAATCAATAATGTTTCCTGATAACCTCAGCTACACTAGTGATTCTATTTACCAAAAACTGTTGGAGAAGATAAAAAGCGATGCCAGAATACAAGATATTACTACACATTTTCTGTCTACTACAGAGCCTCATAAGAGAGTATTGTATGTTTATGGTTTACTAAAAATGTACCAACTCTTACCACTTGTTATAAAAGAAGACAAGTGTGAGTTTACGTCTTGCCATTACCGTAACCTTGGCAACAAGATGTACGAAAGGAAAAAACTGTATATGGCATTGCAATATTATAACTTGGCCTTGATGTATTCACCTTTAGAATCTCAATCTTATGCTTTGGCTATTTCTAACAGATCAGCAGTACTTGTAGGTTTAAAACAATATGAGGCATCTTTAAATGATATCCAAATGGTTTTGTCTATTGGCTGCCCATTGGCAATAAGGGATAAACTTCTTAAAAGAAAAATCTTGTGTTTAGAAGCTTCAGAGACAGTCATAGAACCCGATATTTTTGAGAAGAATGCACTCATAGACAAGATATTTACTTTGAAGGGTTCCAGACATAAGAAATATGTAGATGCAAGCTCAAAGCTGACAGTTATGCATACTCCAGAATTGGGTAGACATGTAATTGCCACGGAGGACATTAAAGTTGGTGAGGTAATAGTACAAGAAGATCCATTTGTGAGCATTCTCTTAAGAGATCAAATCACAATCACTTGTGCACATTGTTTTTCAAGGACCTTTAATCTGTATCCATGTGCATATTGTTGTATGGCATTGTACTGTAGCAGGAAATGTGTCGAAACAGCATGGGAATCATATCATTATAACGAATGTCCTTTTCTAGCAAGTTTGCTTGACAATAAGTTCACTAAACTGGAATTGCTTGCTTTGAGAACCACAATTAAAGCTAGGACTGACCATAAAACATGGGAAGATGTATTGAACGCTGTGGAGACAGTGGAAGATTGCACTAATACTGATAATTTAGGATGTCACAAGACAAAAAAAGGTGACTTGGTTTATGCTTCAAAAAATTATGAATCAATTCATTCTCTGTCCACAAATTTGGAAAAAAGAGATGTATCAGATATCTTTCAAAAAGCAGTCACAGCTGCTATCCTTATGCACTACTTGGCTATGAAAAATTTCATAGCAGCAGATGATCCTGAATTAAGAAGAAAAATTAAGAAATTCACTGCAGCAACACTGATGCGACACTTGATGACAGCTCCAACTAATATGCATGGCATAACTGCTAATGTTGAGGATGAGGACGGCAATTTTGTAGATGAATATAATATAGGGAGTGGCGCTTATGCTTTCCTGAGTTTGATCAATCATTCATGTGCACCAAATGTTGTGCGGTATACTAGACTGGGCACTACGGAAACGACTTTGTTTGCTCTAAGACCTATTAAAAAAGGAATGCAAATCTATGATAATTATGGGTAAGTTTTTACTACGTTGTAATGATATTGCAGTATAAATATACATACAGTCTTTTTTCCAGCCACATGGTTCAATCACATTGTTGTTTGACTCAAGAAATAGTTTTAAGGTCCATCAGCACTTCAATATTTATATGTTCAAACATCAATTGATTGAACAATGAGGATTCCAGGTGCATGTTTTCAATTTACTAACATGATGAGTTGCATGTCTCATATAAATGCATCTTAAATCCTAACATGTGTATGAAAACAATGCCTAACAAACGAATGCTTCTGTAATTAACAATAGATACGCCGAGGTGCTTCGAGATGAAGAGGAGATGGAGACACAGGGGATCTACAAGAAAATTCCAAGTGAACGTTCCGTTTACGCTGAGATGGCTTCATGCAGCATCGCTAAAAAGTACCTAGACATATTTTTGGAAACATAGATAGTGTCTAGAGCCTTAACATGCTTGGTCTAAGGGCCCTTTCCCACGGCAAGATCCCGTTTCTTGCAGGTACGGTTTTTTGCAGGATCCCGTTTAGTAGCGTACATGTTTAAATATATATATTCACACAGGCATCCTGTTTTACAGATACTGCAAATAGAATGCTTGTGTAAATATGTATATGTGAACACGTACACCACTAAACAGGATCCTGCCAAAAACCGTACCTGCAAAAAACGGGATCTTGCCGTGGGAAAGAGCCCTAACTAAGCATGCTAGTGCAGGAAGACCAGCCAAGCAGAAATGCGCGCGTGACTAAGTTTTGTTTTCACATCGCGCAAGATGAGACGATGAGATGACATTGTTTCAAGTATAGGCCATCTGCACCCTAATTGCGAAACACACTATCAATTTCAATCTGAATAATTTTGAAGGATATTGCTAATCCATTGCTTCATATGTTCGGAAACTATGTCTGTTCAGCAACGTAAATACCACAGTGAATGTTGTTGAACTGTCAAAATGAAAGCCTGATTGCTACTGATAGTGTGTTATGCAACTACCCCGCTGGTATCCTGTGGGTATTGAAAGAGGCAGCGCTAGTAAAGCACAGTAATATGCATACTCTTGAGATCAATGTATTTATTGGTTATATGAGTTGATATCAATAGAAAGGGGTTGACTACTGAGATGACGACTAATAGAGAAGTATGGAAGAAAAAGACATGTTGCTCTGACTCCAAATAAATTAGGATAAGGGCAGGAGAGTGATGAATGATGATATGAGTTAGATATTATTTAAGTCAGTTCAGAAACATACATTTTTAAATGAAGAGACAATGTTTTACCAGCTTTTAAAATGTTACAAAAATACTAATACCATCTATTTGTTTTTCAGAGCCCATCATGCTGTACACACCAAGGAAGATCGGCAAGACATTCTAAAATCTCAGTACAAGTTCACCTGTCTCTGCGAGGGTTGCACTGCAGACTGGCCGCTGTACCACGACTTGATGACCATCCCAAATATGCCAGCCGCTATAGCTAAGCAGATGAAATATTTGAACGGAAATGTCTTTGAGGCGCTGCAGAAAGCCAAAAGAGATTATGCCCTGAAGCTCTTTAAGCCCTTATGTAAGTTAGCCACGGCTTTAGAGCCTTTTCTTCCTTGCAAGGAGGCAGCTGATTGTCAGGAGGCTATGAAACAGTGTCTAGCCATACTTTCAGGTGTCCTCGCTGAAGGCTTTACTGATTATGTTGAGTGGAAAGTCCCTGCACCCCGGAGGGTAGGACCACCCGCTACTGCGAAATTCTATGTTGGAGCTGGTGCAGCACAAATTCTTAACGATTAAAAAAATATATATTAAGGACAGTTCAGAGAACTGTCTTTAATAATTAATTTTTAAATTTTTTAATGGAATTGTTTGCAAATTAATTTGCTTAAAACTATTGCTTTGCGTTTTTTATGATTTCGTAGAATTCTAATTTCCTGCGACGTGATTTGACTGTTTCCTTATTATTTTTACAGCTGTTCTTTTTTGTTTTTGTATCAGTCTTTTTTAATTTGGCATTTTGAAGTCATCCGGACCGTTATTGCCAAAAATATATGTACTAACATCCTTCCACAATTATTTTACCTTTGATTTTGCATTGCTGTCAAAATCACAGTGGTCTTTATAATCATAGCAATAAGCTGTTCGGTTGCTGCCACTGACAAGTCTGTCAAAATCACAACAATCTTTATTGGGTTGTGGCTGTTGGAGCTAAAAGAGCTGTGTATAGCCTATGCCCACATAGTGGCAAAGCTGCCTTTTTGTTGTTTTATGAAATGTCATAAAACATCAAAAAGGCAGCTTAGAAACTATGTGGGCATAGACTATACTCTCGTTTAGTTTCACATTATTCATACGTAAAAAAAATTCTTGTCTGCATTCGCGATCTCAATTATCAACTAAAAGTGCTGCTGCAAATTTTTGTTATTCAAAATGCCCAATATATTTACGCAAAATACGCGCATTGACGTGCAGTTGCGGACACCAGCCCGTATTACCTATGATTAATATGATTAACGATTTGATCATAATTATTGTTTCACTGGCCATAATTATGTATAAAAAAATAAATAAAAAATAAACAGTATTATCATCTGTAGCCAGTTGAGACAGGAATAAAAATGTGTCTTATGACACTGAACAACTGTTTTATGTGATTGAAGTTTTGAACTTGATTTCTTGTTAATTACATTATGAATGATGTATTCAGGGTAAGACCGACGATACATCTTGCTATACATTTCTTCCATAAGCTGACCTCACCTTGGATTGGTTTTCCGTACAATAAGAAGTCAGTTTATAGCATAATCAGCCTGTAATATTCCCACTGCTCCAGACACAGGCCTCCTCTCGGTGCTAGTGGGCCGTAATCTACCACGCCGGCACAGTACGGGGTTTTTAGATGTCATATATATGTCTTCGAATTTTTGGTTCTACGACATGCTTGTTTCCTATGAAATAATTTTCACGGAGTAAAGCGCCTGCGCAACTCGTAGGTCACGGCCGTTACCATTTGGCCATCATTGCTCTCTCAGTCAGATCAGCTTATACTAGAAATGTATAGCTTGACATATCATCGTGCTTACCTACTTGAGCCAAATATGTAGTTATAATGTCGTTTAGACAGTCTAACGTTTATATAATTAACGTGTGTTTCTATAACAGTGCTAATTAGTAGCCTGTTCTATGTTTAGAAATAAGTTATTATGTAAGAGTGTATTTGATAGAATACTGGAGAACGGAAACTTGCCACTTGTTACAATATGATCATGTTCAGTTTTTGTATCGACAAAAAAATGTGCCAGAAGTGCGTTAGAAGTTAGAACATACACAATCAATTTAACCTGTCGCAACTGCTGATGATATGCCTCTGTTAAGTTGCGTGACAACGCCAAGTTCTCCGTTTTCCGCAGATTTACCAGATAATTTTATATCGGATCTTATTCTTCAAAAAACACCGAGTACGGTTCGCTCCTTAACACATTGAACGCCATGGTGGTCACCGGTGAGCGACAGCAATTATTATAGTTAACTCTTTGAATAGTAATAAGAAATAATATTATTTAGACTGGGGTTTTTGACAATTTTAAACCGTATGAGCCAATAAAATATAACGTGTAAAATTTGCCGAAATCGCGAATCAGCGTCAGCCCATATGGAAAGTTCAGTGGTGGTCACCGGTGAGCACCACGGCGTTCAATGTGATAGGCAATCATTTTTCATTGTCTCACTGCTGGACAAAGGCTTTTCCTGTATCCAAACCTCTCGTTCTATTTCACCATGAGCTACTTTGTAACACGAAAATAGTTCATAGAGTAGAGATAAGCCATCGGCATTATCGTGGCGGGGTTGAGTAGCACTGTAGGCCGGTAAGGGAGGCTCTCTAAAGGCGGAAAGACACTTATAATACGCCATGCTGTTACAGCAATGAAGCGTGCTCATTCTCCACAGTTCATCTCGTTTGGCCATGTCGGGTGTATCATGTGTGCTGCGGCCAGCTGGGCAATTGTAAAAACACACAAATAGTAGCAATGTTGTTTTCATTTTGGCTTTACCTACGTTGTTGAGCAGACACATTTTTCGAACAATTGAATCAAAAATATTCAGATTGTTATTGGTCGTGTGTTACGCAATTAGGATGCATATGGCGTATACTTCTCAGCCAGTCTAATATGCACAGCGCAACAATATCATCGCGTATTAAAACAAATTGCGTAATTAGGTTGCTGAAGTCTCTACTCCTCTAACCTTATGCAAACTGATACTGCAGTGCGATTCTGTAACTATCTCACCGTGAAAACTTAGGTGATGTGAGCGTGGAGTGAGCTGTCAGTGTCATCTCACCTGTTACTAGGGATTGACCAAGCATACATTTACAATCCTAATCGAGATTTTAATAATATTTTTTATGCTAATTCTATTGATCATTTTATATAATTTCAACGCTAGTGTTTTAGTTGTCAAAACATTACTATTTTGAGGGATTTTAAAATAAAATAGCAAAATAGTTGCTATTTTTTCTTTTTTTCCTATACTAGTCCTGACGAGTCGAATAGAATTAGCATAAAAAAATATTATCATAATCTAGATTATGATTGTAAATGTTTTCTTGGTCAATCCCTAGCATCAATGGGATGACACAGCTCACTCAACGCAAGTTATCACGGTGAGATTTTTACAGAATCGACCGGCTGGTATACAAGGTGTAACTTAAATAACGCACAACCTCTTAAGGGGTCATTGTACTCATCATTATGAACAACTTTTACTATGGGACCAAACCCGAAATCGCGAAAAAAAAATCAGCTTTTCCCTACATTTATGTTCGTACGAGTCGTCAAAATGTAGGGAACAGCTGATTTTTTTTTCGCGATTTCTGGTTTGGTCCCATAGTAAAAGTTGTTCATAATGATGAGTACAATGACCCCTTAAGAGGTTGTGCGTTATTTGTGTTACACCTTGTATAATATAATGGTAAGTTTTCTAATATCCAGTATTTTTTTTTTATATTTAAGTCTAATCTAGTTTTTAAGGATGTGTGTGTTATTTGTGGCCTAATTTATGTCTGAATTTTAATTTTTGAATGAAGAGGTCTGCAAGTGATTTCGTGTGATAGATATCGTAGCGATTTGTACTGGGGCGTTTGCTATTCTTGTAAGTGATTTGTTGGTATGTGGTCTCTATATGAGACGTATTGTACAGACTAGCGTCGCTATTCACAACCGCTCGATACGCTTCCGTAGATACCTACCGTCAAAAATCAATCTATCTAGCCATTTCCCAACTATATTGGGGTCGGCTTCCAGTCTCACCGGATGCAGCTGAATACCAGTATTTTACATGGAGCGACTGCCTATCTGACCTTCACAACACGGTTACTGGGTAACACGAAACCCCTTGGTAAGACTGGTTGTCAGACTTTCGGGCTTCTGACGGCCCGTAACGACTGTCAAAGATCCTTGAATGACAGCCGGGACCAACGGTTTAACGTGCTTTCCGAGGCACGGAGGGGTCTTGGTATGTAAAGATGGTCACCCATCCACGGACCGGCCGTGGCAAGCGTAGCTTAACCTGGTCGATCGACCCGTGCGGCTGTTATTACTTAGCCACGAGCCCCTTACGCTTCCTTACCGTATCGAACATCAATCAATGTTATCCCAGGAGTCCTCGAAACGCTGTTCACAAGTCCAAAACCCGATAATTTTGTCGGTTAAAATTAAATAGACGACACCTATTCTTCTGACAGCTGTTTGCTGTCTGGGCAAGGCAAATCAGGTTATCGAAATTTGTAATTTTCGATGCGATAGCGTGTCGGATGATTGTGAATAGCTGTGCTGGTATGAGATCAGATTCTTAAATTCGGAAAAACCTGGTTAGAACATGCATTCTAAGACTCGAAGATGATTGAAAGGAGCGCAGAGGGTTTCGTAATGACTTAAAATAATAATCTTTATTTTCGATGTCTTATGATGCAAACGAAATCCCGTGAGTATGTTTGGGGATGACGTCCGAGGACTGTTTCATTTTACGTCCGTACAGCTTTGTACTTAATGACACTGATAACAAGGATTTTTATTAAATGTCACCATAAAATCCTGTGCTCTGAGCATCTTTGAAACATGGTCTGGTTGGATAAAAATGAGCCCACTACAAAATTGGCCTAAATTATAAGGTTTTGAAATCGTTGATATTAAGTGTACGGTGCTTTTTGCGTACCCTAGAAGGGAGTTGGTATGATGAGGTGAAGAATAGGAAGTTGTGTGAATGAACGAAAAAGACTGGAATTAGGAATGTAGGCAGTGTTATGGTCGTAGATTGTTTATTTTTTTTTTGTATTAACAATACCTAAAATCGTTTTCGAAAAGAAACTCAAACAAAAAGTAGCATCTTTTAATCTCAAATAACATACACAGTATTATAATATGAATACATAATTATGCATAACCAAAATATTACAGTGTTTGATGTCTACGATAATAACAATATCTTTTCAAATCTGAGTGTTGTGTACTGACAGGTAAACCAGAAAAGTTATGCGTTTCGGAAATCTTCGTGTTTTAGTACGGCGACCGTCGCGCCGCAGAGTAACCCCTCACTGAGGAAAAGCTTCTAGGAAGCGCACAGTTATTTAGCCACCATAGTTTTTTAGGCTGAATCTGAAATCTTTTTGGGGGTGTAAGGGGCCATTTACCATCTCAGTGCCCCAAGTGAACATCATCACCTGATCGTGGTGTATCCTGCAGACTCAAAAGCCAGCCTAATAGGCAAAAAAAGGCAAAGGAAAGACATAGGGGCCGGTTATACTCTTCGGACTTTTCTATAATTTGTCGCACTTTGCGCATGTGGTCTTTGTTGCTGTATACTCTTCGAAAACAGGTCTGCTGAAACTAGTCGAGTCTTCGCGCTAGACGATTCGTGACGACTCTTGAAAACAACTTATTTACGTGGCTAAGGATTGAAATGGGCCTGTAATTCTTTAGAAAGGTCTTATCACCCATTTTAAAGATAAGAACGAATTCCCCCAATTAGGTTTCATCATGGCGCGTTTGTTTTTCCAAAGATAGGCGATGATTGCCGAAGCGCATAGATTATCTGGGCTATGTTTAATTGTTTAGACGTTTAGTACTTAGATTTTACGAGTATTTAGAATGGGTCAGTCCTACATACACTGGCTGTTCTGATGACTACTTCTCAACTACTAAACTCTCGTTGGGTTATTCCTTATTTAAAACTGTTATTTATTTTGTATTTCTGTGACTAAACGGTGACAACCAATAACGTGGAAATTAAAATGAAGTATTTTTGTATTTCTATTCCTCAGTTGTCATTAAAAATGGTCCTTACTGAATTTGAAATGGTATTGTCTTGTAAAAGAAGTAGTCATGTTCATTTTCTACTAATATTATTGGTCATATTAATTAATATGATAAGTACGGTGTTATCCTTTGATAGTATTACGCCTGTTGAATTTGCAGTGCGTTAGTGTATTAGTTACTACTTTAAAAAGCAGAAAGTCTCCGCATAACCGCCTGGTTTCAGGAAAAAAACATTCAATAGTAAAACAAGAAATAATCATTAAATAAAAAAAACAACGTTAAAAAGCCACTTAAGGCCTTCATTTATGTCAAAACATTAAAACTTCGAAAATGCATTCGATTTTATTTTGTATTTAATTAAAGTTGATTTTCTAAAAGGCTCCGGATATCGGCGACTTTCTGTAATCTATGGATGTTGTACTACTTGCTGTCTATGTACTGAATGTTTTACTGTCTGAATAAATGTGTGGAAAATATCAGTTTTTTCAATTTATCGTACAATTATATATTCCAATAATTCAATATAAAATAATATATACAAACTACATTATATAATATATAATACACACACACATACTAATATGTCGTATCTGTATCAATTGAACTTGGTGCTTAACACTTTGACGGGCGGTACTAATATACTAATTCCATCTACTGAGACAGAACTAATTTCAATACATTGCCTATGGGCGTAGCGTCAGTACACATCATCAGAAAACATTTATGTATAACGAATTTTTAACGAATTTTTAATTGTGCCAGTACGGAAGTCATAATTGTACCTGTGGTGACAGTACGAATTGCTGCGCCTTATGAAAGTATGCAAAATCGATCGTCGTCGAACGTACTGATTTTATTTTAAAAACTTAGACGTCGCGCGACGTATTGTCGTATCATTTTTGAGACAACGCCCATAGGCGGTACCGCCCGTCAACGTGTTAAATAATAAAATAAATACAATTAAATTGATAATTTCAGTTTTGAACTGAACAAATCTAATAAAATGCATTAAACAATACAGATATTAATAAAACATACTTAATATATACAAGGTGTAACTTAAATAACGAACAACCTCTTAAGGGGTCATTGTACTCATCAATATCAACAACTTTTACTATGGGACCAAACCTGGAATCCCGAAAAAAAAATTCAGCTGTTCCCTACATTTATGTTCGCATAACTCGTCAACATGTAGGGAACAGCTGATTTTTTTCGCCATGTCAGGTGTGGTCCCATAGTAAAACTTGTTCATAATTATGAGTACAATGACCCCTTAAGAGGTTGTGCGTTATTTAAGTTACACCTTGTATATAAATTGACTAAATAAAAACCAACATGTGTCTATACGTATTTTCAATTTACGGTTGTACAGACGCCAGCACATCAAGCTACCCGAAACTGTCAGATTTTACCAATCAACTTTGGACTTTAGCGATAAAGTTGAAAATCTATTAACGAAATCTGACAGATTGTAGTAGCTTGATGTGCTGGCGTCTGTACTTAAAAGAGGTAGTAATTAAAATGGATTTAAGTTGTCATTCAATTGACATAAATAGTTATACTTTGCATTGTGGAAATAAAAACAAAATAGTTCTAATAAACTAATATCAAATTATTATATCACATACGATATGTATTTAATAATACCTAAGAATAAAAAATAAAAAAACAAATACCTACGCAATGAAAAAGGAAATTTTCACGAAGAGTGTTGTAGTACATAAGCCATTTGGGAAGTGGATTTCTAAAATTCCTAATCTTATGGTCAAACATGCAAGGAATACGTCAAATTGTAATTCTTCCACCTGTATATGAGGTATTTGGTAGAAGGACCGACACATTTTTTTAGGATTAGGGGATGTCATTTGCTAGCACGAAACTGTTTTATTTTTCATTTTTATTATGAATTTTTAAATTGAAAATTTTTGTTCCTTAACACAATTTTACGACTTTGGAAGCACCCAAGTCATTTTTTAGAACCAATTGTACGTAGTAATTGTACAGACGCCAGCACATCAAGCTACCCGAAACTGTCAAATGTGACAATCCGCGGCTAAAGGTACCTTGTGGTCGATATGGAGTTATGCATACGCTAGTAATCTGCGATTAATACGCTGTAGATATCAAAAAAGATCAACCTCCTACGATGTTTTGTTACGGAGATATATTTTTTTTTAAATTATATTCAAAATTGTGAAATTTCGAGAAACAGACATTTTAAGTTCAGTCACCTCGAACACTATGTTGCCGTTGTAAGTTAAATAAAAAATAATAACAGGGAAATAAATTTCAGATCTTATGCTTTGCGAAAAAGCAATAAAAAAAAAAAAAACTATATTTCTTGCAAAATTTACAAAATATTCAATATCTTCGAAACTATAAACGTCCATAAGGTACCTTTAGCCGCGGATTGTCACAAATTTTCCCCATCAACTTTGAACTTAATACTTTAGCAATAAAGTTGAAAATCTATTAAAGTAATTTGACAGATTGTAGTAGCTTGATATGCTGGCGTCTGTACATTGTAGATAACACCAAAAAATATTGCGCTCTATTACAACCACAAACAAAAAAGCTATAACGATATTTACCTATCCTGACATATAAGACAGGTGTTATGGGTGAAAACTGGGATAATATGATACTTCCTATCCCTAAGAAAATTGTGTCGCTCCTTCCACCAAACACCATGTATATGGCAATTTCTAACATACGTCTTCGATTTGTCGATGTCCATTCTTCGCTGCGTTTAGATTATTAACACTGGACAAATAAACTATTATCTAAATATCGATCACGTATTCAACGTATCGTATCAACATTGGTTTATTATCACCCTCAAAATTCTACACTAATGTTGCGTACCTAAATGTATAGGTATGCAATAAGTAAGGAAATCATACATATACTGGATGAAATTGAAAAGTTGTGCCAAATCTAAATAGGAGGTGCAGTAACTGTTACAATATCATTATTTGTCATTTCCCAAATCGAAATTCTTTGAAAAAATCGTGTAATGATGTCTTAGAAAGTGCAAACTAAGTTATTGCCTTCAACTAGACACGAATTATCGGCATATTTCAGTAAAAAAAACAATCTAAAAAAAATAATTAAAGTATCAATTTTAGCGAGCAATATAAGCAATCCATTAATCGCGGAGTTCACAACATGAAGCAAGTTGGCAACGCGTTACACCAGCGGTGTTTACATAATTTTGACCGTTCCTACCATGTTCCTACGAAAAAAAGGGGGCGCCACGACGCGACGTTGCCTAATCGCTTGCCTACGCACACGTACTGTATGTGCATCCATGAATAAATTTTCTTTAACACGTTCACTGTCCATGTCCCCCACGTGTGTCATTTTGGGTTGGAACGAGACGTCCGTGCCATGTAAATGTGGGTCACTGCACTTTTCATACATAATGGGTTCTTACTTCGTAGACGTAAAAGAAACATACTAGGTAGTATGTATTAACATAATAGCAGTAATAATTTAATAAAGGCAAGTACCTCAGAACATAGGAACGAAAGAGTAAATTGGACGTGAGAGTTAATTTCGACATTTTAGCTGGACAGTGAACGTGTTAAAACACGTTGAACGACCTATATGTTTTAATTTGGCGCACCTATTCAATTTCATCCTGTATATTTAACCCTTTGAACGCCAAGCGCAGCGCATCGGAAGTATGCTCTCTACGCTAAGCCATTTATTTACTATTAAATAGGTACCTACAAAATGCTAGTGATGAAATGTTAAAATTACCTAATCCTTTTAGCCATTTTCTTTAATATCAGATAATAAATTAGCACATCTATTTGTCGCCTAAACTCGTCGTTGGCGTTTTAGCGCCCGATTACGTTTGTCGCTTGTAAGCGTCATTGGCGTTCAAAGGGTTAAACTATTCCTACATCTATTCTAATGAGTATTTGCATAAAAACAAGGTTGTAAGTACGTAATACCAGTTTAAACTATACATAGTTACTGCTGCATTTGTATGCATCTTCAGGCTTTCATTTTTAATACCAGATGCATATTCTGTAGCTTTATCTTCATTGAGTACTTTAATTCGACCGTCGACTCGCGTATCCACAGGACTGTACTTTCTCAAATAGTATAAAACAGCATCTATTTCATTATACGAAAGTGTTTTCCTAGGGAGCTCTACAAACATACCATATCCATCCCCACCGTCAGCTAGGAAAGTTGGCATTATCAATTTATATTCATAATCATCTCTTATGTCCTGCAATTCGTAAAATCCACACGTTGAGCACACTGCTTTAGCGTTAATAACACGAGAACCTACTGGTCTCGCTAAGTCGTAAGTGACTTCCATTCCAGATAATTGTTGGAATTGTCCAGTACTATCTATAGTGCGCCATGTGGACACAGAATGTTCTAGACTCTGCTTGAGTATTATTCCGTTCATTGCGACTATCGCCAACGAGTCCGAAAAAGGTAACACACTAATCCAGTCGCCTCTAGTTAAAGTGAAGGGAGTTCCTTCATGGTAAATTGATGTGCGTATCCGTCCCCCTTGCACTATTGCTATATTCACATCGGGATACTGTTCGTGGTATTTCTCTCTGGTATAGTTCAACATGGCATCAGCAATCAAGTCACCTAAATTGCATTCTCTTAGTCGACAGCCAGTTTCATTCAAAAATACTAGTGAACTTCCAACAACTTCATTGTTTATACGATCCATGTCTTTACGATATTTATTAACCGTTTGTAAAAGTTCCGGATCCCTTGGTATTTCCTGGTCTAACAACATGGGAGTTCCTTCGCATTTTATAATTTCGCCTGCTGAGTCGAAAAGTAAATGTAACTTTCCCATGTATTTAGTGTAAGCATAAGCTTGTACGACCCTCACTATTCTACCGTCTGCTTGTTCTATTTCTGTGGGGTATGGTCCCTCAGGGACTTCAGGTTTCTCTGAAGTTCTCTCAGCGTTCCAAAGGAATGTATTAGAATGGCCTCCGATTACCAAGTCTATATCTTCGACTTGTCTCGCAATCTCCAAGTCTGTCATAAATCCGGAATGTCCTAAAGCTATTAAAATGTTAACATTTTGTTCTTTTAGTTTTTTTACTTCTCTTCTAATGGCTGGAATTTCATCTTCATATTCAACATCGTTTCTCGGAGCGAGATCTTTTGTGTTTGGTGTAAGATATCCTATAATACCAATTTTGACATGGTCCTTGACTATTACAATTGATTTATATAAGTTCTTTTCGTTCTGCAGTTCGGGAACTTTGTCTAAGATAAGATTTGCTGCTACGACAGGCGAGCTCAAGTTTCTAATAAACGGTACTACTCCATCCACAGCTTCGTCGAACTCGTGGTTGCCGAGAGACTGAAAGGAAAAGTTAGTGTTATGTTAAATTGTTAGTACAATTCAATAATGGTCCAATCTGCCTGCGCTATACGGTTTTTCCGTACTGCCGGTCGATTCTGTAAAAATCTCACCGTGATAACTAAGGTGAAGTGAGCTTAGAATGAGCTGTTAGTCTTGCTGATGCTAGGGATTGACACTATTGACGATTCACTTCACCTTTGTTTTCATTTCACGGTGAGATATTTACAGAATAGATAGGCTGTACTGTACTTTAATTCCATGGATTGAACAGAATAGGGACTGGATAAAGGCCCAATATTGATAATTCTCAGCTTTTTACGCGTGACTGTACTTTTACGTTTGTGTGTAATGTAGCAACTTGGCAAGACATTAAAACATATCAGGTTCATCAGGTTTTAGGCGGATCTCACTATCACGCGCCACGCGCCACGCTACGGTGCGCGGGACGCGCGTGATATCTGCATATAAATTCAATAAAAACGCGTTACCGCGCGGACCAATTGGACCCGTTTCCCGTGTCGCGTCGCGTGGCGCCTTTTAGTGTTAGATTCACCTTAGTAGGGATAAATAAAACTCAGAAATAAAATAAATATTTATTTGGTGGATAGGTTGACATTTATTTATTTTATTTATTTATTTATCCTCCTACTGGAACGCCATACAGCAATTACACCAATGGAGCAAAAAATTACTTCATGTGCTGCTTCCCATCCATCCTGTGCGTGGTGGACATCGAACGGGCGGCGATGGAACACGCACGCTCACACAGCGTCAGCTCCATAGTGCCATTACTCCATCCAAATTGCGCACATTCTTTGCGTTTTTTTGAGGCATAATTAATTTTTCAAAATAAATGAATTAAATTTGTAAAAACGGAAAATTTCGATGTATGGGAGATGGGCAATGTCTTTTCACGCTTATCGTTAAGTAGACAGGTAGGTATAATCTGATATGAGAAAATCATTTTTTTTTTATTTCAATCAGGTTCGTTAATTATCTACTTACTGGCGGGCTTGCGGTCAGTCCCCTGTTTTGTTCGCGCGTTCGGGTGTAGCTGGAAATCCCATGCAGACAAAAGATACCTTTTGTTCATAGATATAAGTAGATGTAAGTAGATATGTAGGTGAGCGTGTCATATTAGTTATATAGGTATCCTTTAATATTATATTGTTATAACCTACAATATTTTTATAATGCAATCGTTTTGTAAGAACAGTCTTATAAGGGTCGTTTTCAAAATTAATGAACAGGCGCCAGGACATCAAGCTACTACAATATGTCAGATTTCTTTAATAGATTTTCAACTTTATCGCTAAAGCATAAGGTCCAAAGTTGATTGGGACAATCTGACAGTTTCGGGTAGCTTGATGTGCTGGCGTCTGTACATTTTGTTGTAATTATTGTCCATGAAACTTATTGGTAAAATAAAAAATTCAGTTTGAAATGTAAACATATAAATCAACATTCATCCTAATTAGTAATAAAATAGCAAATAAAGAAATGTTTTTTATATGTTAATTGGTTCTATTGCTTTAAAAAACTAAATTTAATTCCTGTCGTAATTTGTTTCCCATACAAAAATACAATGTCCACAGTCGCGCGTATTTAATAAATGCAGCAACTACTAAATAATGCACACAATATGTAACCTGATTCAACAATGTTTTGTCAAGTGAACGGGTAAGTTAGGTACATGAAATATACTATAAAACAATGTAATTATAATAAACCATTTATTAATTTTCCCATAAACACGTGTCTCATATTCCATTCATTTGTGTTATTCTTTCTTGTAACTTTGGTATTTTATAATAATAGAAGCAAATTCCAAATTTAGTATGGCATCTCTATGCGTCAAAATAGTTACAACGAGAGGGTGCTAGTTTGTTCCAGCCCCGCCATTTTGTTTTGTAACTGTCTAACTGATGGTTTCACAACGTGCGCATCGCAAAAAGGACAATAAGAATTTATTTTAAAGTGCTAAATTACGTGAATTCTGTAAGTACTATAATTTACAGTGCAGCATATCATTGTAGTTGATGGTAAATTATAGTCAAATGCACGATTCGCGAGTAACTCGAGGGTGAAATTACAAGAATATTATTATTTGTAGGTTAGAGCCACGTTCATTTTGTTCATTTGTGTGACCATTGTGTTATTATTTTTGTGTCACGTTAGACAGTGGAATGGGTTAGGGCTTGTTTACAGTATATTTACTTATGTCAATAGTAATTCCATTTTCCGTTTTAGGTAAGATGCCGTTAACGCCTGCTAAACGGCAGAGACGTTGTCGAGAGTGTTTAAAATCAAATAATCCACAAAAATGAAAGGTAAATTACAAAAAAATAAATTGATTAGAACTAAAAATAAATACATTTTCTTCATTTTCTTTTTTTTTCTGAATCAGAAATAAAAAGTATGGCGAAGGTCTAAGCAACAAATAACTGACGAAAAATCGGATGAAACTAAATTTAGTCGAAAAGTGTATAAAAAGAGATATAACAAAATAACACAAGAAAAAAAAAATAGAAAAATTAAATACATTAATCAGAAATAATAAAGCACTTAAGAAAACAATATGTAGGAACAAAATTCTAAAGCAGCACATTCAAAGGACAATGATCAGGTGCCGTATTATGTGCCATCATGATTCCAGTGTAAGAGAGAGAGACGGAGCTATACATGACCGATAGCACCATCCCTTTTTCGCACTGGAATCATGATGGTATTAATACTTCGTAATACGGCCCCAGGTTAAAGAGAATATTTCAACTGCTAAAATCCTTTTTATATGTGATTTTTATGACCTTGTTATATTTAAGACATAAATAGGTACATACCTCATTTTTTATTTTCTTTCTAAGTTTCTTACACGTGATTTTGTCAAATTTTAATATGATTAAACTGATTTAAAAACAACTACTTAATTAACTTGTTTTTTTTTTTGTTGGCTTTTAAGTACTTCATTGTGACTCTGCCCTTAGGTACTCTTCATTTGTGTTACTTTTGTGTCATGATAACACAAAATAAACACAAAAGAAATGTACAGACGCCAGCACATCAAGCTACCCGAAACTGTCAGATTTTCCCAATCAGCTTTGAACTGTATGCTTTGGCGATAAAGTTGAAAATCTGTTAAAGAAATCTGACAGATTGTAGTAGCTTGATGTGCTGGCGTCTGTACATTCATTTTGAAAACGACCCATAAGTATTGTTAAATTAACTTATATTTAGTTAGTTTTACTGGTTTTACTTTCCTAATCTCTTGCGTCTGCGATGTCATCACCTGCATTCTCCCTTAACCTTCCACCGTCAACGGGATGCGAATGATGGCCACGTGCCCACCGCGATGTCACGTTCAGTTCGAATAATCTCGTGTCTCGGTGACGTCCCGTTGATGGTGGCGGCGGAAAAACGTGTACGGCCCCGTTCATGGCCTCGAGCGGTGGAACTTGCGTCATGCGACACGTGCGCGTCAATTGTTTCCGTGACTCGTGGCATGCTCTCTAAACAACTTTTTTCATTTGTTTTCCCCGCAGTGGCTGTCGCAAGACGCGTATCGTTTTAGCGTGAAGGTGGCCGAGGAGTATGAAATCGTTAAAAGAGATCTTAGCTCAAAAAAAAAAAAATCAACCATTATTCCCACTTCTTCTCAGTTAACTCTTTTAGAATACATTGTAGTTTAATGTTACCTATGATTTTTGGTTTTTTAATTACAATCTTGTTCATTTTTAGCGTCTATCTTTAGGAGTGATGATTGACTGATTCATATGCAATTTTTACCTCTTAACCTTTAAGCACCGACGTGCATTTTTTTTAACGTTAGTACCGACGTGAGGCCTGAAAAGCCAGCAGCTACTTAAAAGCAGGGATCGGAATTCAGCGGGGAAACGGGTAAAGTAGCATGTCAAGTGGCTGTCGAGGCCTGTCAGACCGCACGTCGGTACTTAAAGGTTAAAATTGGCCAGTAAACTATTACTGGGAACCCAAAAGATGACTAAAGAAAGTACGCTTTATAATGGTTTTGTGTTTAGTGTTGGTGGTTTCTGCATACTCAAGTTGGGAGCTAATGAGTAGGTACCTGTACTTGCTGAGAACATAATATATAC
Organism: Eremobia ochroleuca; assembly: GCA_949629135.1. Lineage (NCBI taxonomy): Eukaryota > Metazoa > Arthropoda > Insecta > Lepidoptera > Noctuidae > Eremobia > Eremobia ochroleuca. The sequence continues at coordinate 14,326,519 of OX451402.1, read as the reverse complement.
CTTCAAATAAAATGATGTTGTAGGCAGATTAGACTCTCATCAGTAAATCTGTTGCTTAGTCTCATGTCAGCGTTGTAATTAGTCGAATTAAAAATTATTTGCTGATGTAAATGGGTACCTACTAATTCATAAAATAATTGGATATGCTTTCAAAAGCAGGCAGTGTGTTTCATTGTGACTACTTAGTAATAATATTCTACTGACATACTGATTAGTAATATATTATATTGACAACTAAAGGGCATTTGATTATATTGATAGGTTCTTCATTCGAACACCAGTGGGGGTAATCACGGAACACACTAACTGTAGCAGTCGCTTTCATTTTGACAGTTCAACAACATTCATTGCGTTGTTTAAGTTGTTAAGCTGACATTTTTTCGAACATACGAAGCAGTGGATTTGCAATATCCTTCAAATGTTATTCAGACTGTGATTGAAAGAGTGCTGTTTGCTTAAGATTAGATGTAAGTACTAAATAAGTTGCAGAAAAATACTTTTATTACAAATAAAAAAAAACCTAACAATTTCTACTGTGAGAGTGAGCAAATGACCATAGCCTGTACTGAATACCATGTGTTAATTACTGGGGATGCACATTCATTAGGTACAGACGCCAGCACATCAAGCTACTACAATCTGTCAGATTTCTTAAATAGATTTTCAACTTTATCGCTAAACCATAAGGTTCAAAGTTGATTGGGAAAATCTGACAGTTTCGGGTAGCTTGATGTGCTGGCGTCTGTACATACTACTGACATACATACGAAAATCACCACAATATAAAACGTATCTAGGTATAAGTAAGTATCTATTTTTTGTAAATAAATCAATTTCGCTATAAATTGTATAAAAGAAATCTAATTATAAAAAAACGGGGTTTCGTTAGGTACTTGAAAATTGTTAGTAGAAAAATATTCGAAAAAAAAAGAGGAATTAGGACAGTTTATGTATCAAATTCAGGATATTTTTTTAGGATAAAATTTAGAAACGAATATCGCGAATTTTAACATGATTGCAATCGGTTTTTAGGCTCGTTAGAACAGATTTTAAAAGTGAAGTATTAACTAATAATTAAGTATTAATTAAGTATTTTAAAATTTTTATTCATTATAAAATACCTACATTAGCTAAGTTGACCAGAGATAAAAAAAGGTCAACAAAGTATTAACAAGAAAAAATGGTATTCGGTCGTAGTTTCCTGGACACAAGCGAAGGTGGTCACGAAGTTCAGCAGCCAACGCCGCGCGGGACTCGGAAGTGTAGGAATACTCTGCTGCTAGGTAGGTTGGAGTATGCAATAACTTGTGACTCGCAGCTCGGTCAGCTTATGATGCGGAGCTCGACATCAATACTCTAAACACCGCACGCTGCCAGGAATCAGTGCATGGTTGAATAATATCAGCAATTTGGGAACAGATTACCAGGAATCTTCAAAATATATCAGGTCAAACCAATTCAAGAATTATCAAGCAACTAATAGGTACTAAATCAAAGAAAATTTTCCTAATCCATCAAATATGACTTCTTGCCATGTCAAAAAAACGAATTTTGAATAAAGCATAAAAAAAAGTCATTAGAAAAAAGGTTTTAACTTAAGAAGTGAGGTTTTAACAGCAGAGGTAACGTTGCAATATCAACCTACCTACATATGCCAACACTACAAAGTTCTTTTGGCACGTGGCCAAAATTGGAACTAACGCCGCCATCTTGTTTTGTTTTGTGATAGAGGAGAGAGTGCACCTGTGCCTGCGCACACACTTGTGCATTATAATGGCGCCGAGTCCCTTGTTCACAAACTAAACCAAAAAGTTCAGTGCATCTTTTTCTTCCTATTTCATTAAGAAAAGGACAGAAGATAAATATTAGTTTAGTCCTCTCAAATTAAGATACTCCATAGACAAGTTTAAACGTGATTAAAGAATCGGCAACTAAAAATACTTCGCCTCTGTACATTTATGTGCTTGAAGTATTAAATAAATAAATAAATACTTCAATTTACATCAAGCACAGACTAACTGTAAAAGTTCCGTGTAGAACAGCGATGCCAGATTTTTTTCGGGCAAAGTTGGATTGTGAAACCCTTTAAGTATAATAAGCGGCATTCTTTCGTCGAAACCGGGACCAAAGAAAAAAACGTTATTAATTGTCCGACCGTCGAAAGAATGCGTTCCTTACACCTATTATTGCGACAATTCTAGTAGCTAATAAAGATCAAATTCGCAAAACACGTATTCGATTGGTATGAAACTGACAGGTGTTAATTTGCATTCTCTCGACGGCCGCACTGTAAATTAGTTATTTTTGACTACTTATTATTTTATTTTAGTTTAAAATTAAGTTACAATGATGATTGATAGTCGTAGAAAATGTATTATAATGAAAATATGTTACTTTAATAGAAAGATAACAACTTTCCCTGTAAGGCAGTTAAATCTTCAGAGGAATATAATGTCATACAACGTTGTATAAATAAGTAATACAAAAGGGAAAGGGGTTGATTACCGAGATGACGACTAATAGAGAAGTATGGAAGAAAAAGACATGTAGCAACGACCACAAATAAATTGGTATAAGGGAAGGAGAATCATGATAAATGAATAATACATATGTATATGTATAGACTTACGAATACCGTCATTCGCTCAACTCATTAATTTTTTATCCTCGAAAAGCGGGACTGAGCCTGTCCCATTTAATTTTAGACTTAAAATAGGGACGTCTGGCAACGCTGGTGTAGACACATACGTGGTACATAGCAAATCTTATAATTTGTACTTATTTATTTATTCCTTTATTTCAGGCAACTAGGGCTCATACAAAAAATAATACATACTACTACAAACATAAGAGTACTTATAAACGAATACATAAAAAAATATCACAAATACAATACTATAATAATATAACTTAAAAATAGGTACTATAAATACATACAGTATAACAAACTAAAACTACTGCACACGAAGTGTCGGCATCGTTTTTCGCTGACTGGTGTCATGTAGCCGGCCACGAAACTGGCGATACACAACACACTTCGGCCAGCACTCTTCCTTGAGGAACTTCTCGAGATGATGTGTTTGAACACGTACCACGAACGACTTGAAGTTCGTGTTGTGACGCGGCTCCAACTTCTCGACCCTCAAAGTCCAGTTGGTCTTCACACGCAAGTACTCCACGATCTCCTCAATCTTCGTGGAGTGGTGGTGGTGGTATTCGCAACATGAAGTGACCGAGTGGATTGGCCGACAATTAGAAATGACTACGCCGGGACAATTAGCAGAGTCAATTAAACTATCACGTAATATCAGCAATGGTGTATCATCCTTATAATTCTTTACTTATATGGTAAGTAACCGAAATTAATTACATTCAAACTAAGCTTACAACCATTCGAATTAGTATTGAAATGAGCGTTAATTTCCTATCTAAATATTGCAAGCAATAACAGTTAGATTGCCCCCTCTTGCCTTTTTTGCCGACAGGCGAAAGTTCCTTAACTTTGTCTTCATTGAGTACTTCAATTGGACCGTCTACTTCCGTATTTACAGGATTGTACTTTCTCAAATAGTACAAAACACTATCGAATTCATTGTATGGAAGTGTTTTCCTAGGGAGCTCTACAAACATACTATATCCATCTCCACCGTTTGTAAGGAAACTGTGCATCATTATTTGTATTCATAATTATATTCTTTTCGTTCTGTAGTTCGGGAACTTTGTCTAAGATGAGGTTTGCTGCTACGACAGGCGAGCTCAAGTTTCTAATAAACGGTACTACTCCATCCACAGCTTCGTCGAACTCGTGGTTGCCCAACTTGCCGAGAGACTAAACGGAAAAGTTAGTGGAGTGTTAGGAATTTTGTTAGTACGTTAATAAACACATTTTTGTATGTATTTGGATAGTAATGTACTTAGGTATCACTACAAAGCGAAGTCCCCCGCCGCGTCTGTCTGTCTGAACGCGATAAACCAAAACCTACAAAACGCATTTTCATACGGTTTTCACCAATGGACGGAATGTTTCATGGATGGTTTTTGTTTTGAGGTTTTGTAATTTATGACGATGATTGTTGAAGATGTCGGAATAAATCATGCCGGAGCTTTATTGGCATGCGTCGCGTAAACCAACAGAGTTATATGAAAACAATCTATAAATGGGATATTTCCCGACATCCACGTAGGCGAAGCCGCAGGCATAAGCTAGATAAAAATAACATTAACACTTACCTTAGTAAGGGCTGATTTATCACTCAACAGATATTTTTATTCGTCAAATAAAATTGACGTCTGACAGTTTTTGTATGGAAGAAGTGTCAAAAATTCAAAATTATTCCTCGGATAAAATTATCTGGCATTGGAAAAATCAGCCCTAAATTAAATTCTTGGATTAGATTGGGTTAGGTCAAAAAAGCTGTTGTCTTGCTACTGCTCCAAAATAGACTTAATTAGTACCTAATTATCGCTTTGTACAGTCACGCGTAAAAGGATAGTGATGTTATTATGAAATTCTAAGGAGAATATTTCCCCTTGGTTACCTATGATACATAAGTATTATATATAAAGCAGTGTTTAGTAGCGATGTCTGCCTATTCCAAATTCACAAAGGGAGGTAGCTAGTGCAGACGTAGGAAATATTGTACGCATTAACTAGAAGAAAATAAAACCAACAGGAATACTAAGTAAATATACTTATTTATTCCACAAAAACAAGTTTAGGACACATAGTAGTCAGTCATTTAGTAGGTAATAATACTTTCTATACTATTTCATCAGTAACACAGCATTCAAATACATTTCAGTCGTTATTAATACGAATTTAATTAATTAATTACTAATACTCAATTTGTACTGAATAACAAAGTTTAAGCTACAAATATAGTAACCAAACATATAAGAATTGATACCACTGAGACTTTTACAACAGACGACGAAATATTGCTTTCATTCTCAGTAACAAAAGTGATCCGCCCCTCGATTTGAGGATAAATTGGACTGTGATGAGAAATATAATATTCAGTACTCGATAATTCATTGTAATCCAAGGCTACTGTAGGTAAACCCATGAACATGTCAAATCCGTCCCCACCCGTAGCAAGGAAACTAGGCATCAAAACTTTGTAAATTTCTTTAGGTAAGATTCTTGAATATTTTGGGATGTTGCAAGCCCAACATCTGGCTTCGGCGCTGACAATCCTAGAACCACTTGGTTTACTAAGGTCGTATATAACTCTAATACCGGAGTACTGAAGGAACTCTCCGGGTTCTGCCAAATTGTTAAAATGAGCGACTGATTTTTCAATCGTATGTAAAAGAACGCTGCCGTTCACTGTTACCGCTGCTGCGTTACCATCAAAGGGCATTACTCCGAGTAAATCACCTTTAGTTATGTTTGTTGGCATTTTTTCACGCACTATGGATGTCCTTATACCGCCTGCTTGAATAATAGCAATCGGGGCATCTGTCCAATGCTCGCCAGTGTATTCCGATGCGTACTTATATACCATCGCATCGGTGATCAAGTTACCTATGTTGCACTCTTCACTTCCGCATGGTCTGACATCTAACACAACAGCGGTGGATCCAATTACTTCCTCTGTAATATTAAGGACATTGTCTCTGTACCTGTTCAAGATTTTGAGGAGTTCTCGGTCTTGTGGCACATTCTGGTCCAAAAGAATAGGAGTCCCGTCTGCACTGATAACTTCACCTAAAGGATCAAATACTAAATGCAACTTTCCCAAGTATTTTGTATAAGCATACGCCTGAACAACAGGAACGCGTCTTCCAGAGGCTTGTTTTACGTAAGTGGGATAGGGGCCTTCTGGATGTTCTGAATCTGGGCTTGTGCCATTCCAAAGGAACGTGTTTGTGTGTCCACCAACAACTAAATCAAGACCTTCTACTTCTTTTGCTATCGCTAGGTCCCTGTGGAATCCAGAATGTCCGAGAGCGATAATAATGTTAACTCCCTCGGATTGCAGATTCTTCACTTCTTCATTGAGTGCTTCGATTTCATCGGAATACTCGACATCATTTGGTACAGCTAATACTTTGGTTTCGGGAGTCAAGTAGCCTACTATACCTACTTTGTGACCGGCAATATCTAGTACTACAGATTTCTTAAGATTAGTTTGCTTAGCAAGTTCTGGCGCTTTATTTAGAACAAGATTAGCAGCTAATACTGGACATGTCAGATTTTCTATGAACGGTGTGAGCCCGCTGACTCCGTGGTCGAACTCGTGATTTCCGAGAGACTGAAACAAAAACGTGTAATGTAGTAAGAATTCAACTTACTTTTTACGTGCACATTGTAATTAAAAAAAAAACATAAACGTAATACGTAGGTACCCAGATAAATAGTTCTCTATTTATTAGGGACAGTTTACGCCTGCGTAATAAACTCGTGCCTGTTTTTCCGGTCACTCTTTGTTTGAATACGCCAACGCCAGAATTCAATAGGTAGATAGACATAGGTAGGTAGGTTCAAAATTCGAGGTTCAAAGAGAAAATTTACCGCATGTGAATCCATTGAAAGTTTGAAACACGGGGTGGTTAGCCTGTTTCATACGCGAGCGTGTATGTATGCAGTGCAACATCATTCAATCATCGTGATTACTTTGTTCGGTCATATTTTGTGTCGGAGCTCAATTGCAGTTTTATTGATTGGCCGGTGCGGTGTATTACTGTAGGTAGTACATGGATCGTATGTAGATCCTATGTACTGTCTGTTAACGATTTTTGTTACGCGTCCGCGGACTGGCGAATTTATAAATAGCTCGCTGTGAGCTTAGTGTGTAGTTTTTTAACGTATTTTTGTCTTTGCTATCTAACTATTGATTGTTATCCTTGTGTAAAAGAATTTCTTTAAGCGTGTAGATAAAGTATGAAATATTTGAATTTTATGGGGTCCCTCGACGAGCGAAAATGAATACAAATACATAATCGATACATTAATTGTGTTTTATATTATTTATAATAAAGAAATAACAATATTTTATACACAAATATTAATAATTACATATAATATTGCACTTCGTTTCAACTGCTAGACTACATAAAGATCTTAAAGTAACATTATAAATAATAATACTGATCTGGAAAATGCTTTAAAGTTAATAAGCGTTATTAAAAAGGGAACGACTTTTAGTGTAAGTTTCTACGCAGAAGTATACCTAAAGTAGCCATTTTACCAAAATTCTTGCCCCTGTACCCTGTCTCTATCCCTTTGTGCCCGTTGAAGGTTTCTGAGTTGAGCTCATGAACAGATCAGAAATGAAAATCTATCTACGAATTTAAATCTTAATTTCAAAAACTACGTAATAAGTAAATGGTATGATTTTGTTTGCGTTACAAATGATTAAAGATTAATTTATAGAACCAAAGTACAAGCGAGCATAATTACTGATACAATGGACAATTTCAAATATGTTGCTGAGTTGCGCAATTTCTCAAGATTATCGATAATGATCCGTCCTTCAACAGCGGGATACACTGGACTGTGATTCTCAATATATTCAATTGTAGAACTTAATTCATCGTAACTTAGAGGAGCTGAAGGTAGACCATCGAGCACAGAGAAGCCATCACCTCCCATCGACAAAAATGCTGGCATCAATATGTTGTACTTCATCGTCTTATTTAGAACAGAATATTCAGGGTTTAAGCATTCACCACACCGCATATAAACTTTTGTGACTCTCTTCCCTGGTAACTGACGAAAATCATATTGAACCGTCATTCCGGACATTTGTAGAAACTGTCCCGGAGCACGTCTCGGGTTGTACCTCCAAACAGAGTGTTCCAGCATCTTCCAAACATCACTGCCCTTTATTGTTACTTTTACTATGTTACCATCAAAAGGCATCACACGTAACAAGTCCCCTTTTGTTATGTTTGCTGGTGAATCTATATGAGCAATAGAAGCTCTGACTCCACCACCTTGTATTATTGCAACAGGAGCATCACTCCAACCAAATCCTCTGTATCCTGAAGCGTATTTATGTATCATCGCGTCAGCTATTAGATTCCCCATATTACATTCTCTCAAGCGACACGTCTGTCCGTCTAATATTACTGAAGTATTGCCAACAACCTGTTCCGTTATTTGCAGCATGCTGTCACGATAACGATTCACAATGGCTAGCACTGCAGGCTCTTGTGGTATTGAATTATCCAACAGTACAGGATTTCCATTAGAACTGATAATTTCGCCATTCGAATCAAATACAATGTGTAATTTACCCAGATATTTGGTGTATGCGTAAGCTTGTACCGCGGGGACTAATCTACCAGATTTTTGTTTTACTAATGTTGGATATGGTCCTTCGGGTTTTTCAACGTCAGGACTGGTCCCATTCCATAAAAACGTGTTAGTATGTCCACCTATGACTAAATCGATATCTTCTACTTTTTCGGCTATTTCCAAATCTTTGGTAAAACCAGAATGTCCAAGAGCAATAAGAATATTCACTCCCATACTCTTAAGTCTGGCAGCTTCTTTTTGAGTTGCTATTACTTCTTCAATGTATTCTACGTCATTCCTTATAGCTAATACTTTAGTGTCAGGAGTTAAGTAGCCGATGACACCGATCTTAGTGCCATTTATATTGAATACAACAGAGTCCATCAAGTTCTTTTCGGCTTGTAACTCTGGTTCTTTAGTGAGGATAAGATTGGCAGCAAGGATTGGACATGTGAGGTTCTCAATAAAAGGTGTTAGGCCTGATATTCCGTTATCAAATTCGTGGTTTCCCAGGGACTGAAACAAAGAATAGAATAATGTAGCATGCTGACAAGATATTGCCAAGAATCGTGCAAAAATCTAAGTAGGTGCCAGGCATAGTAATAAATAATACATGCAAAAGTGAAATTAAACTTGGGTTAGTGCAACAAACTACAAATGTCGGTTAGGTAAATATATATATAAGCAACATAAATATTATTGGTATAAATGGTTGGCAAAAATAACTAAGGAAGAATAGGTCAAGTTGAAAGTTATTTATATTACGTGCAAATCGTTTTCATGCAGTTTAATTCCAAGTTATTACTCAAAATACGAGTATCATGCCTACTAAAATATAGATACTTACAAAATATCTTTTGTTTATATCGTCCATAATTGCGAAATTGTAATGTTCTCTTATAATTTATTAACGAAGGCAGAAATTATTTTTTGGATTATGAGCTGTAACTTTATTTTCCTAGTGTGGATTAAAAAAATGGAAACACACACTGATTAAAAATAATAAAATAAATATCAAGTATATAATTTTTTTAATGTCCAATTTCTACAAAGTATAAAATAATAGAGGAGAAAACATCTTTAAATCATGTTGGTTTTGCGTATATTATTTAAGAAGTACGCAAAGGGCAAAAATAAATAACATGTACTTATTGTGTTCATACTGTTCATAGAGCATATTTTCAGGAAGTTTTCTTGTCATAAAAAAAATACAGTTTTTTGTAACCCCCTTTCTTCGCAATGCATTATAATATTATGGCACTAATGCCAAGCGAATGTCCCATTTCTGGATTATTATGACGAACCGCGTGGGTATATAATGGGCTATTTCTTGTCGTGTAAGTGAGGCTGACTGGTCTCATTTGAAATCAAAGTCTTGTAGGATTTAAATTATATTTTGTCTATTCCCACCGACTTGTTTGATGTATCAGGTGAGTCACATTTTCTTCATTTCATTTCACATAGTTCCATCTTTCAGAAAAAAGTCAAAGGTACATTCCGTAATAAAAAAAGCAGGAAAATCTTCACATGAGATCTTAGGTTACATCCTTGTAAAAAGTAAAACTCATCATTGCAGTTGACTTATATTAACTGTCAACGACTTCCATGTCTTCCATGTTATGTAATATGATTCGTCCTTCCACAGCAGGATACAAAGGACTATGACTTTTTATATATTCTTCTGTGCATTGAATTTCATCAATATCTGCATGAGTTACGGGTAAATCATCGAACATGAAGAAACCATCGCCTCCATTCGCCAAAAATGCAGGCATCAATATTTTATACTCTTTTGTCGTATTGAGGGCAAAATATTCAGGATATAAGCAATTGCCACATCGCAAGGATACTTTCTTGACCCTGTTTTTAGGGGGTTGTTTTAAGTCATATTTTACTCTCATTCCCGACATTTGTAAAAACTGTCCCGTGGGGTACAATGGGTCATAGTTGTGTACAGAATATTCTAGCATTCTCAATATTGCATGTCCATCTATTGTTACTTTAACTACGATACCGTCAAACGGCATTACTCGCAAAAGATCTCCTTTTGTGATATTAAAAGGTAAATCTACTCCTCTAAATGAAGATCTTATGCCACCACTGTGAATAATAGCAATAGGAGCGTCAGTCCAACCGTGGCCTCTATAGGTAGAAGTATACTTATGTATCAGCGCATCAGTTATAAAATTTCCCATATTACATTCTCTTATTCGACACGTGTGGCCATCTACAAACACTGAAGTATTGCCTAGAACCTCTTCAGTAATTTTTAGGACATTGTCATGATAGTAATTGACAACTTTTAAAAGTTCCTGGTCTTGTGGTATCGTATTATCCAAAAGTATGGGATTTCCATTAGAACTGACAATTTCACCGTCAGAATTGAATGTGATGTGTAATTTTCCAAGATATTTTGTGTATGCGTAGGCTTGCACTGCAGGAACCAGTCTGCCAGATTCTTGTTCAACAATAGTCGGATAAGGTCCTTTGGTACCTTCCACATCGGGTCTATCCCCGTTCCATAAAAATGTGTTTGTATGAGCACCTATTACAAGATCAATATCTTCTACTTCTCTGGCAATTTCTAAATCCTTTATAAAACCTGAGTGACCAAGAGCAATGAGTATTTGCACCCCTTTACTTTTTAGCACAGCTGCTTCTTTTCGTATAGCTGTGACTTCATCTATGTACACGACATCGTTTCTTATGGCTAGGATTTTAGTGTCGGGTGTAAGGTATCCTATGACACCAATTTTAGTGTTATTGATGTCAAAGACAATTGACTTCATTAAATTAGTCTCAGCTTGTAATTCTGGCTCTTCTGTGAGAATAAGATTGGCAGCTAGAACGGGGCATGAAAGGTTTCTAATAAATGGAGTGAGTCCAGGTACACCGTTATCAAACTCGTGGTTTCCCAGGGACTGAAACAAAGAACGAATAAATGCATTACGGGATTAAAGATTGGCATTCAGGCACACATACAGACATTCAAGTATTGCAACGTAAACCATTATTAGTCATTCATAATATTTAGACCTTGTAAGAGGGGATGGAAATGGGATCCCATTTTCTAAAAAGTTGCAGTTAATATTCTTAAATGTCCATTTGACATTATTGAAATGATGTTACGGCCCAATGACAAAAGCGTAACCGTTGTACTTTAGCCGGCATTCACTTTTACGAGATAAGTATAAATTAAGGCTCCAAAGACCTTCATAAGTCAAATTGTTGAATGGTTGATGGTATGGTTAAGTGTAAATGGTTTAATTGAAATAAATGTTTAGATTTTGAGTTTGAGTTGGTTCAGTTTAATTAGTCAAGGGTCAACTTGTGATGTTTATTATGAAATGGATAGTTTCTTGACTATGAAGTTATTAATCAATATTGGTAAGCACAAGTTTTAAAAATCGTAGCATGAAGCTGGGTATCCAATACGTTCACACACCAACCATGAATCGCGCAGCTCCTTTGTCGTCCGTGGCCGTTTTTAACGAAACAAAGCGGATGGCCATAAACGTCATAATGACGGGACCACCTCTTGTAATTCAAAGATTGTAACACGTATATTTAGTACCCATTTAGTACTATTTTGTACCTGCCCTGAAATTTTTGTACCTCACACGGCATATACGGAATTTCACGATAACACTAGTCCGCCATTATGATGCGTCATAATGACGAGACCATGCCTGTACTCCAAAACTACAACGAATTACATCATTCTGATGAAACCAGTATTTAGTACCTCCAAAAAGCAACAGTGGGTGACGGAGATCTTAGTAGTTTCTTTACAAAATTAATTTTTCATTTTTGACATTTTCTACACCTGCATAAATCAACGAGCAAAAATACTTCAAGTACAAAAGTTGCAGCTACATTTCACGCAGGCGCTTTATTATTTAATTCATTTTCCGCAATTATTTCTGTTTTCGTACTAAATATACGTGGTAAAATCTTTGAATTACAAGAGTTGGTCCCGTCATTATGACGTTTATGGATGCCCGGACCACAGTTGGTGCGCGAATATGCGCTTTTATAAGTTTTGTAAAACACTATTTGACAACAGCAACACTTCTCTTTTTATTCTAAGAATTTAAAATGATTTACATGCGTTATCTGCGGGTAAAGCTACACAATATACAGCGTGGATTCCAGATTCAATGTGTGTAGGTTTCATATAATTATTAAACACGATGCGATCATTGGGACATGCCAGTTTCATTCCAAATATATAAATCAATGTATCATCCAGGCAAAAGTCATGCTTTTTCAAAATACTTACGACTTAGAATTTTGATGTCTTATCATCACTAGCTATATAGGGTTCTTCTATTGATATTCACTCGTTACCATCATAATGCATAACTGACTTTTACGATTTCTCCAGGTAAAATGTATACAAGTTTGTTTTAAAATTTATATATTTATAAAACATAACACATCAAACATTTTGAAATACCTATTTATGTACATGCAACGGCTCATTCCAAATGAATTGTAGTTATGACAGTTAGTTCAAAGCAAAGGATATTAGAGCAACAAGAAGTAGAGAAGAACTTAGTACAACAGAACCGGCACCGCTCCGTGGCTGAATGAATATACGCCCAGCGACTTCTGGGTATAATGGGCTTCTCAAATTAATGAACTCTTCCGTGCACGTCACCGCATCATATTCAAGCACATCTTTGGTTAGTAGACTCAGAAAAATGTATCCAAACTCTCCGTCTGCCAAAGCCGCAGGCATCAATACTTTGTAGTTCCTACCATCTTCGATTTCATAAAATTCGGGAACAAAGCATTCCCAGCAACGAACGACGGCGCTTAGTAACCTAGATCCCGGTTTTCTTTCCAAATCATAAACTGCACGTATTCCAGAAAACTGCAGGAAAGCTCCCCTGGAACTTTCTCTATCGTAATCTATGACAGATTGTTCCAGAACCGATTTAAGGGATATTCCATTCATAGTCACTGCCACAAGATTACTATCTAAACTCAAAGCGGAAATTAAGTCACCTCTTGTTATATTGGCAGGTCGATTAGATGGTGCGATTGAGCCTGTAATAGCGGCGCTGTGGATGATAGCTATTGGGGCATCTGTCCATCTTTCACCCTCAAACCTTGTAGCATAATAATACATAATGGCATCAACGACGAAATTTCCGAAATTGCATTCCTCTTTATAGCAAGATTCGCCATCCAAGACAACTGACGTATTTCCAATGACTTCTGTGTTTCTTGAAACGACATCTGAGTAATAAGTTTCGCCTATCTTCAGTGATGCTGAATCTTGAGGGACTGACGAATCAAGGAGTATGGGATCGACGTTGTACTCCAATATGTCTCCATTTTTGTCAAATTTGGCTTTAACGCTACCAAGGTATTTATCATAGGCTGTTGATGGAATTATTGGTACTTGCTTTCCTGACTGCTGAGTCACAACTATGGGCTGATGTACATTTGGACCAGTCTCGCCATTCCAGTTGAATCTATTTCTATTACCGGCGATAACCATATCGATACCAGCGACTTCTTTCGCTATTTCTTTCTCTTTTTCAAGGCTCGAATGACCTAAAGCAATTATGATGTTCACTTTTAAAGCTTGCAGTTTTTCTACTTCTTCTGTAAGTGCTAGAACTTCATCGATATATTCAACGTTACCAAAGCTATCCAACATGCTGTTTTCGGGTGTCAAGTAGCCTACAATTCCAACTTTAATACCTTGTATATCAAATACGACGGATTTTTTAATATTGACTTTTCCTTCAGCTGATTTTATGTTTACATTACTGGCTAGAATATAGGTTTCTAAGTTTTCTAGGAAAGGTGAAATCTCCAAAGTTTCCTTGTCGACTTCGTTGTTTCCGAGTGACTGAAAGGATAAAATACATATCGAAATTAGTGCTAACAGTTGAATGTTAGTTTTAAGAATTAGTTTTGTTAGTTATTGGTTATGAATTTATAATATACAGGGTGTCCCAGGAAGTATGGATCAAATCGAATAGGGGAGCGGGCAAGGTAATTTGCAAACTTTTTAAGCCTGAGAATGTCGGTGCATTTTTTTATTATTCAAAAGTGAGTGGACCTTTCTTGTGGTAATACTTTTACGCAGCTAGAAAAAATGTGTTAAAAAAAATAAAAATATATTCGATTTTCGAGTAAAAATTGTATTCAATTGCACCGACTTTCTCAGGGTTAAAACGTTTGGAAATGACCTTGCCAATCCGCGAGTTGACTAATTTTTTTTATTATTTAAATTGAAGCTTTTTTACCTCACTAATAGCTTGGTATAAACAGTTTTTTAATATTTTTAAAAATTGAAAAGATATAAGCGTTCAAAACTCTCAATTAGACAGAGAGGGAAATACTGAATTGTGACGTCATAGTTCAGTATCGCCATATAAATTACATGCAAAACTTCGTTTTGCGAGAAAGAGATAGACAAAAAGTTTCTATAAGTTATAAGTTTTTTATTTTTCGACCGATTTCAAATTTGATTTCGAATTCTATTATTGTATTACATGTGTGGATATATTATCTACTAGAATATATAGTATTCAATATCATGCAACTACCCAATTAACTTGCCAACCACCACGCCCCTATTCGATTTGATCCATACTTCCAGGGACATCCTGTATAGAAATATTAGAGAAATTCTAGAAAATGTGCGTTACATATATCGCTCATCCAATAGAACAGTGACGTAATTACGTTTTAGCTATTTTTCAGGAGAACGTTTTAAAAGTTTGAATCAAACTTTTAATTCAATGATTATGCTAAAATATTTAATATTTTTATGTATGTTACTTTACTATCAATAATAATTTGTAATAATTTCATGAGAAAACTAAAGAACTGTTAAAAAAACATTTTCGTAATTACGTCGTTGTTCTATTGGATGAGCGATATGTACTTAACTCTGTCCAAACACCAAATTACCACCACCAAAGCAAAGTTATGATTGCTATGCACAAAAGAGACACATACCTATCTCTAAAAATATTAAAGTTTTTAATGTTGGTTAGTACAGACGATATTAATTAGTAACGATCTTATTCCTAAGTTATATGTTAGTAACTTGTTCCATATTAAAAAGTACTTACAATATTGTTCTATGATCTGGTTCAAATTTAATTCATTTTGTTTCTAATACCATGAAGGTATCATCTTCATTCTTTTAAATCGATTTTGAAAAAAGCTCCCAAACTTTTATCATCATCAATAGGCACCAGGAAAATATAAGATTTCATTCCTTCATCTTACATTGATGTGAGTTCAATTGAAGCACTTGAGATAAAATAAGAAAACCAATTTGGTGATTAAGTAACAGGGAAGTAATGAAAAGTTCATAAAAAACATAGTGCATAGCGTAGAGTCATCTCAACACCTCTCTTCTTTGAATTTGTATATATTTATATATTATAGATATGTGTGTATATATATATACACCTAAATATTTATTTATTTTAAAAATATATTATAAATATATATTATAGTAAATCGTATGTATGTGTTTATAACCTATTTATGTATTTGTCTAGTGTTTATTTATTTTTTTATTTTTATCGTCGTCGTGTCAACCGAAGCACCTGCCATCTAATCTCTTCACCACCTTTGGTTGACTGGTAGAGAATGCCTAAGGCATTAAGTCCGCCTTTGTACCTTTTGTGCGAGAAGTTTAAATAAATAAATAAAATAAATTGTGGCTGAGAACAAATAAATTCAAGAAGTGAGAGCCAATAAAACTTGTTGGAATGGCTATAAACATATATTTTAAATCAACAGTTGGATTCTATTTCGTTGTCCTAATGTGTACGTATACAAAAATATGCAGGCATGAGAAACGAAAGAAAACAACAGACGGTATGATAACAAAATGCAGACAACACACGATCGACATCACAAATACCAAGGGCAGCAGTTTTCTTTTTACCAGCTTTATTTTACTATCTCCGAGATCTATCAACGTTACTTAGCACAAGCTTTGACTAAGACATGTTCTAGTGTTTTGCAATTTTAGTTTGATTGTCAAACTACAATTGCAAGACAGAGACTAGAGCTGAGAGCATATATTGCAGGACAGAGACTAGAACAGAGACTAGTACGTTTATAGATCTCGGTTTTAGATCTGAAAGTGAGTTTCGAGAATATGCACGCATTAAAATTGATATCAGCCGGTCGATTCTGTAAAAATCTCACCGTGAAATCATAGGTGAAGTGAGCAGTCAATAGTGTTAATCCCTAGCATTAGTCTACTGAATCTCACTTCATGCTCCCTTCACCTAAGTTCTCACGGTGAGATTTTCATACATAGAATAGCACTACTGTAGTCACAGACACCAACCAAATTCCTACGAACCTAACTAACTACAAATATCTACATTAACACGCATGACGTAAAAGCAAAGAGTGACTTGTTCTGCATTATTCAAGTTCCATTTCGGTGTTTGAAGCAATGGACTCTGCCGACTAGGCTGGCCTGTTGTCAATGTTACTAGAGTGTAAGCTAATGTTTTATATACTTAAATATCATGAACACCGATTTTGTTTGCCTTTTTGATACACCATGTTTTTGTTCGCAACGTAACTGGAGGACCACCTAATGTTATGTGGTTCTTCAACCTACATGCAATTGCCTTGTTACTTACTCTTCTAGAACATGTTCATCCACATATAAAACCAATAGTAATAGTCCTCTAGGCCGAATTTTGGCCATGGCTGACAATCTTACTAGAGACTAGCCTTCGACGAGAGAGATATTACAGTGCACAAGTGTGCGCGCAGACACAGGTGCACTCCCTCTTCCCTCACTCTCATAGTCCGATGGGACGGCAATCCGACACGGCCGGAGAGAGATCAGGCGCAGGACCAACTGCTTAACGTGTTTTCCGATGGGGGTATCACACCGCCAACTTTCAAACTACGGGTTGTTACTAAGGGATCCGTAATGGGAAAACCCAGTAACACCTTGCCTCGACTTGGGAATCGAACCCAGGACCCCACGCTCAGCAGTCGCGCTTGCAATCATGAGACCAACGGAGCAGTTAATCCACATATAAGATGTGAATGAATGCACTCTTCACATAAAGGCGTAGGTACGTGAAAAGTTCTGTGTACTGCGTATCTACCCTCAATTAAACTTTTCAGGGCTTGGAACCACAGCAATGTAGTTGCCAGCGGGTCTAATATCTAAGCACGAAATCCGTAGTTTCTGACGAAGTTTCGGGCCTTTACTACTCCGTATTACATATACGGATATAATTTTCGAAACACGACGCCGACAACGTTACGTGTACTCGTATAGTCATAGTTTTAATGTTTTTAATACATATCGTCGTTCATATTGCAATTTGTTCAATGTCAAAAAAAAAATAATGTTTTTTTTATTTCTGAGATATGCTTTAATTTTGAACGCGACCGCAAAAGGTTCAATGTCATCTACCAATAGGAAAGTATTGGTAGACATTAAAATTAAAGCATATATCAAAAAAAAAAAAAAATGACATTGAACAAATTGCAATATGAACGACGATATGTATTAGTTTATTATTGTATAAGATTATTTTGTGTATTTTATCTATGGGCCTTAGTTGCCTGATATTAAAATGATTATTATTATTTTAGAGCCCAAACTAAGTATGAAAATGACAACATGATTTGACAGTGTTGGTCTTCCCGATGTGTCTTGCCCCGTCCGATAAAGTTATAGGGAGTAGGGTTAATCTTCGTTGACGGACTTAGAGCTTAGGGCTTTAAGAATCAATACAACGTGTAACGTTAAATGCGCAAAACCTCACACACCCCAACTGATGTTTAATCCAATTGACCTATTTCAGAGAGAAAATAAGTCATTAAAAAATTGTAAAGGTTTTATGTGCTGTTTTAGTTTTACTGGCCATTCTGATCGTTTCTTGCGTCTGCGACGACGCTTTACCGAAGGAGGATTTGTCACCGGGCCGCTGCGCCGCGCTGACATTGGCTTGCTTGACCTATTAATAAATAGACACGGCAACGTTTTTAATGAAATTTTTTTGAAAAATGTGACCTATATTAAAAAGTGGTTCAATTAATTCTGCTCGTTATTCTGATCAAACTATTTTCAGGTTTTGCGCGTTAAACGTTACACGTTGTATAGTGTTAATGTTTTTGGTGCGAATGTTTTACCTAACAAAAAGCCAGTAACTAAGCATGTTGGGTCGAAAACTTTTGGTACCTACCTACCTCGGAAAAACATTAACACTGATATTTTAGAAGTATGTATGTAAGTAAAGGATATTTTCATATTGTATGTTTATATTTAAATGAGTCAATTGATTTTTGAACTTGTGTATTTTGTTTTCTCTTCTCTTGCACACGTTGTCTACATCTCTTTCTATCTACTCTCCCTTCGCAGGTAGGTATGCTGGACGAGATTTCATTAAAAAATAAGCATCACCTTTGTACTGATTTGTCTGTTCCTTTCTTATTGTCTGTTTATATTGTGTGCATAAATGGTTTAATGAATTTAAATTACTTATAACACTAATAACCGCAAGATATTTTTTCACCACTGACCTCTCATGACGTCAAACAAAACAGAAGCAATTGTAGCCATACAAATAACGAGGAGTGTGGAAACTTGGAAATCAACGTTTTATAAAGCCGACGGGACACTCACACCACGAATAATTGACGGACGAAAAAACGCGTTGATGACATTGGCGGACAAAAAACGGTACAAAGTTCTTTTTTTAACATTTTTTTGGTACTCACAACAGCGTCTGGTTGCAAGGCGTTGACGAATTCCGCGGCGATCTTCCATTTGTATATGGTGAACCATGCTGTGCCGGTGTAAGTGTCTCCCGCGTTCAGGTACAGGACTGGAGGACCCTGCCCGGAATTGGCGGCTTTACGAGCTTCCTTTACTCTGAAATTGAGAGAGTTTCAAGTCAAACAGAGATTCAATCAATCGATTGTTTGTTGCTCAAGCCAGTAAACATTTCTAGATGTCAAGTGAATGCGCAGTTCAATGTGTTGCACCAATTCAGGCATGCAAAATCATTAAAATTTGTTTGTTTTTAGTATTTGTCAACAAATATATTTAAATTAAAGGCCTTTCCTTGTCCAGCGCACCTTGGGCAGTCAGCTCTACCACCACCAGCTCGCTGCTAACATATTTACCATGGCGTGAGCTGTTCTTATGGCAAGCACAACTAGGCCGCAGTGGCAACAAAACACGCATAACCTGGCCTCGTATTCTATTGAAACTCCGTACTACGCTATGTCAAAGTGATACCACTGACGTGCGGTCGACTGTACAGGGTCAAATTAAATTAGCTAGCGAAACTTTACAGACGTGATTGGTATCGATATCTAAACACGATAAGATAAAAATCTAAAATATTCGAGTTTTTTTTTTGGGGTGTCCACGACCTCTGGAAGTGTTGTTAGTTGTTTCTTGAAGCATGAGTTGAGAAAATCTGTTTTCTTTTGTTTTATCGTGTTTAGGTATCGAAACCCATTTCTGTGAAGTATACAAAAAAAAAAAAAACTGATTATTATACTGATAATGAAATGTGAAATGTTATCTGCGGTCGATGACTCCACAAAAACTTACACCAAATTATTTTATTTTTTGTTTTATCATGTTTAGCTATCGACACCCACCGCGTATGCAGAGTTTCGCTAGCTGATTTAATTTGACCCTGTGTGTCCTATACGAAGAAGGAAGAACAGATGGTTTTATTCAGAATCACATTTGTTCAGTTACGCTCAATATCCGTTGAAGCAAGGCGATGCATTCAAATTGCTTTGCCGATATATCAACCCAATTGTCATAATACACTCTTCATCATCATCGTCATCATCATAACAGTCAGCCTATAATGTTCCCACTGCTGGGAAAAAGGCCTCCTCTCTGCGAAAGGGAGTGGGCCGTAATCCACCACACGGGCCCAGTGTGGGTTGGCGGATGTCACATGTCTTCGAATGTTTGGTACTAGGATATGCCCGTTTCCTCACGATGTTTTCCTTCACCGTTTTGAGAGCAGTGCCAATAGAATAATTGACACCACTACGCTCATAGCAGGACAATATAATTTACTCTTTTTATTCATAAATGTTGTTTAGAGTTAAGTAGAGATTCGCGACTGTTTAAACATACATTTTTGACGTTTATACGTCACTTGTCGTTTAAACGTCACTTGACGTTTAATCTTCACTTAACTTTAATCATCCTAACTAATAATATAAATGCGAAAGTGAGTTTGTTTGTTACCTTTTCACGCCTAAATCACTGAACTGATCATCCTAAAATTTTGCATATACGTTGTCAGGTGTAAAGAAACGGATATGAGGTACATACCTTTCATTCCCGAGGAAAACAATAATAACGTTTTTATGATAATAGATGGCGCCACGTGTCTTTCGAATCCTGATTGAATTATATTAGAAACTTTAGTTTAGAATTTTTTTTTTTAATTTAAGCCTAAAAAATTTTGTGAGTCTAGAGTGTCGATAGACCGGTTTTTCATCCTCTTAATTATAATATTATAGACAAGGGCAAACATTGTAGGTAGCAGGGGTGCATTTGGAAAAGCCATGTTCTTCCCATGGCCAGCTACATGAAGCATGTTCGCGAATTGATTGTCAAATTATAAATTAACGCGAGCGCAGCCGCGGGCACAAACTAGTCGTTGAATGATAAATGATAAATGATTTATTTGCTGTAAGTAGGTTTGTACAAACACTTTTACATGTCAATCATATTTTTTTTTAAACTAGATGAGGTCGGCGTTTCCTATCTGACTACTCTGAGAAGAAAGGCCGAAACAAACTCAGAGGTCACAGTCTCTTTTAAAGTCCGTTTATAAACGAACCCTCAGTGTTAAGCAATTTTGAATATGTCCATTGTAACTATTGACAGACACCTTGGCTTTCTTTATTCTTAAACTGCCGCGAAAATTATTTTGCAAGCGCCCCAGAATTCTGATGAATTAAATACGTACGTATGTATAAATGTATTTTAAGCATACTTACACGTGAGCTACTCTCGGGAAGCCACCGTAGCATTTTCCAGCCTCTCGATCAGCAGTTGTGCAGGTTCCACTCAGCTGGGAGGTCTGTTCGAACCTCGCGTGCATGTCATTGTTGTGCAAGATGAGGAGTTCGAAAGTCTCTCCAGGCGCTTTCACCACGCTGCCCGAAGACAACGTCGCCACAGTCAGCACTGCTGTTAGTAGAACTTTCTGAAAAACAAAAAAATAAAAGTTTAAAACCTGGATGTGGAAGCCGATTCTGCTCGTTTTTTTTTAAACACGGACGGCACCTAGTCTTGTACGTTGCTCTAAGATGAATCTCGATACAAAAGATTTAGATTTAGTTTTTTTTTTATTGATTTTTTTTTTATTCTCGGCAGATTTTATAACAATCTATTCAACACTCAAATTGAGATTGAGTATAAATACAGGCTAAGTCTCTTTTAGGAGACCTGAACGCCATAGTTCGTCTCATAGTTTAGGTACGACGATCAGGGTGTGAAGTTCTTCATCCTCCATAGTATAGGAAGGCGATAGTTCGTAACTAATTACGTCCAATTGTGATAATTTATACGTAATTTATACTGTAGGTACTTATAAAGTATAATTTATACAAGGTGTAACTTAAATAACGCATAACCTCTTAAGGGGTCATTGTACTCATCATTATAAAATAAATTTTACCATGGGACCAAACCTAAAATCGCGAAAAAAAACTAAGGTGTTCCCTACATTTATATTAACTCGTCAAAATGTAGGGAATAGCTGATTTTTTTTCGCGATTTCAGGTTTGGTCCCATAGTAAAAGTTGTTGTAATGATGAGTACAATCATGTGTTTAAGTATCGGTCACTAATTACCAGTCACCCTATATATTAAACGCTTGAGGCACTGATATTGTGTAGTAAGTAGGTACACCTGTATAGCCGATACCGTACATCATGTGTGTACGTGTACACCAGCTTAATCGGATACCAAGAAATGGTCGAAAAATGGTTTGCTAATTTTGACGGACAAATTACAAATTATACATACAAACAGTGCAATTTAAAAATATGTCTTTTCTCTTGCGTATTTTTTTTTCATTTAACGTAGGTAGTCATTGTCCTTTTACCGTGTAAGTACTCTTTAGGTGAGCAAATAAGCTGGACAAAGGACAAAAGGTTGCAATCATTAGCCAGCAACTCAAACAAGCCATTTTTCGTCTGCCCAAGCCTGAAGACGCGTTCCTTTGCCTCGGAATGGCCTGTTTTTTTAATTGGAATATTGCAGAACTTTCAGCTTGATGATCTTTAAGACTGACAATTTTTTGATGTTAGAAGCAGCATTTCGATTGGTGTAAGACACAGATTTTTTTTTTCATAATAAAATTAATTTAATTATAATTTTTATGTAATACTGAAAAAACAAACTGTGGCAGGTTCCTGCGGTTACACTCGTATCCTAGGGAAACTACCTAAGTTCCTAATGAATGTGCCTTTCCGATTAAAAAGTATGTATCCGATAAAGTAATTGCGTAACACACATAAAATGCCAATGGATCGCAATGGGTTTCATTTTGACAGTTCACCCACGTTCATTGCGTTATTTATGTTGTTGAGCAGACAAATTTTTCAAACCTAAGAAGCAATGGATTAGCAATATACTTCAAAACTCTCGGACTGTGATTGAAAGTGCATTTATCATTTCATCATTTTATCATTTCATTTTAGCAGTGAGAGCGTGATTGAGTAACAAACATCCAAAAATTCACATAATAGCATCTACGGTGATTTGGCAAAACCGACTGACCGACTGAATAAATGACAGCCAATTTGACAGATGTAGCTTCAACAATATGGCCGCTATCGACTGTCAAAGTTCGGAAGTCCCTTGGAAGTCCCTATTGGAAAACCCTTTACATAAGCCATTAGCTAATTAATGGCGCAGCTTTGGTGTAACAGTGACGCGAACGATCTGTAGCTAGCTTTGTTGCCGCCGCTAGGTTTGTTTCGATGTATTTTTGTGTGCGTTTTATCGACGCGTTCAAACTGATATTTTGTTAGGGCGGAGCTGCCATCAACTCTGCGTACGTGCTTACGCACGGCTACACATCATGCTTTACAAATCCAGTATATGCTGACTTCTTATTGTACGTAAAACCTGTACAATGCGAGGGTCAGCTAAAACTGGACACGTAGCTTGATGTGTTGCACTACAAACTATAGCTACATATAGGGTTACTATCCGTCACAGCGGTGTTTGACGGTGTGGTAATACTGGTTTTTTGGACCCCCGTCCGGACTTTGCCCGGCCTTTTAATTTGTCCAGACTTTTGGCGTTTAAGGGATTCTTTTTTTGAAAATTTAAAATAAGATAAATGCAAACTGCACCCTAATTGCGTAACACACTATTACTCTCAATTTGAATCATTTTGACGCATATTGCTAACCCATTGCTCCATATGTTCGAAAAATGCGTCTGCTCAACAAAGTAAATAACGCAATGAATGTTGTTGAACTGTCAAAATTTAGCCCATAGCTACTGATAGTGTGTTACGCAATTACCCTGCAGGACAAAGTGATCTTTCTTTTAAAATTAAAATGCCAGGGCTTTTTCGCAAATGTTTATTTGTCAGGACTTTTCCAACGAATTGTTAGATAGGGTTAGGTTACTATCAACACAGACCCTGCTCTTTAGTATATGGATAGATATTTGCATATTGAATGCATGGTGCTTATTCTATCATCCAAAAATGATAACTGAATGACCACTGCATCAAATAACTATTACTGAAAGTAGACACAGGCTTTGCGCTTGTTTTAAGTAAGAATAGTATGTATAAATACTGCCTCGCGTTGTCGTTAGCGTGAGGTTCTGGGATCGATTCCCAGGTCGGGAAAAGTGTTATTGGGTTTAGAGGCGCAAAAAAAAGAAAACCCATGAAATCCAATTTATTCTCCGATATTCACGCAAACAAATTCACGAGCACAGCTAGTCACACGCATAGTGTGACTTACGTACATAAGCAGTGCTGTGAAATAGGGGAAACAACACGGAGAGAAAAATCTTAGAAAAATTACTGTGCTGTCTCATAATCTGAGTGCATTTGAGTGGTAATGGAAAAATTATCATGTCACATCATATCACATTACTATATTTTGGGGTTTTAAAATAAAATAGCAAAACGGAAACTTAGTTAGAATATCAA
Source organism: Eremobia ochroleuca (assembly GCA_949629135.1). Lineage (NCBI taxonomy): Eukaryota > Metazoa > Arthropoda > Insecta > Lepidoptera > Noctuidae > Eremobia > Eremobia ochroleuca. The sequence continues at coordinate 14,302,069 of OX451402.1, read as the reverse complement.
TTTTGTTTTTTTTTCTAGACTAGTCCTTATTATAAGGACTAGTATTTTTTGTCAAGATTAAAACCCCACAAAATAGTAATTTTTTGACAATTAAAATACTAGCTTTGAAATTATATAAAATTATCAATTGAATTAGGTTAAAAAAATATGATTAAAATCTCGATTATGATTGTAAATATATTCTTGGTCAATCCCTAACTATCAGGTGGGATGACACTGACAGCTCACTCCACGCTCAATTCACCTAAGTTTTCACGGTGAGATGGTTACAGAATCGCACTGCTGTTTGGTTTGAAGGAGTTTACTAACTCGTTCAAAATGTAAGATAGAGAGCCGGTTCATATAAGACAGGCAGTTCACATTGTAACACATTATCTTGAAGGTTTTTCCTTTTAATAAACATCATCCTTCTTTCTGCCTTTAGCCCAATTTCCTAATTTATTTGGTGTGGCATGTTTTCTTCTTTCATAGGGCTTAAATAGCAGTTTTCAACGATGATGACAATCTAATAGAGAGGCATGGAAAACCTCTTAGTGCTAATTGCACCAATTAAACTGAACGCGATTAACACACCTAAGCTGCGTTCAAGAGTTGTCAGTGTCAATATTTCAAAAGACCAATTACGAGAATTGCCCCTCAGAACAATGATATCACTGATAGCTTTTCAACGCGCTTGAGATGTGTTGTTCGTGTTCAGTTTCATTAGCGAAATCCGTCCTTAATATGGCTTACCGAAGTACTCATCGTAATAGAGTTAAAAAAAAAATGTTTATTACATTGGCGGAACCGCGGTTTTCGAAACATTTTCTGAATTACTTTGGCCTTCAGCGAACCTGCGCTGTTATTTTCAGCAATTGATTTTCGTTATGTATTTAGGCACCTATCATGTTTATATGGCGGTGCCCCAGGGTGGTATGCATGCCACACCATGCCATGCCATGCCATGTCTGATTTTGACAGGTTGACAGTACAACATCCAGGTAATTTGTAAGTACGTATCTAGTGAAGTGGTCGCAACAGTACCAACCTAACTGCAGAACAAGAGGTCCTGGTTTGGAACCCCGGACGGAGTAAAGTGTTATTGGGTTTTTCCAGACTCTGAGCTATGAAAATCTATGTGTATATTAGCGGTTAGTGGCAATAGGCATAACAGGACTCGCCCCCTAATAGGTATGTCCCAACTGTCCCGGGTTAAGCTAGTTGGCTGCGAAAGTTACTTGGCGACTTAACAGGCGAAATATAAGTTCCTACGTCTTCGGGGCATACAAGCGTGATGTCATGTTTTCTTTGTTACATGACGTTACAAAACACACACCGCACTTTCTCCTAGATTCATAAACGTTGCTTAAAGTTAAGCAGTGATTAGCGACTGCTTATCCATCGATTTTTTAACGTCTCTTAACTTAACCATAGATTTTTGACGTTTAAATGTCACATAGCTGTAATCATCGTTTAAAAATAGACCCTTAGTTTGTTCCTTATTTGAATCCAAGCATGTCATAGTAAAGGCGTCAATATTGTTTTTTTTTACGGTATATTGACACCTTGTATTTTCTTTTCACTTGATAATAACACCGATGTGTACTGTTCAGCTAAAAACAGCACACACCTGCAGTATCATTAATGGCGGCCATTGCATACCGCTCCAATATTGAGTATGTAGGTATTCTGTAACATTCATGAAACGGAAATTGCACCCACGCAACGGTCGCCGCCCGTTCAGCCAGTGGAAATCCCGCGAAAAATCCTTTTTTACTAAATCTATACGCGCGGCTCTCGGATATCGGGCCGCGCAATTCGATAAACTAATTACTTTCTGCTGCGTTATAAATTGACTAGTAGATGTACGTGAAATGTGTAACATGAACTTTTTTCATGTACCTATGTACGGTGCGCGTAATTAATTGTCCAACCACCCGAACATTTTGTTTGGGTGGATGGATATACAGCGTGTATCAGAAATGTGTGGCCATATATTTTTGAAGTGAAAACTTCTTTAAAATCGTTGTGATTTGAAGCTGATAGTATCACATGAGTGTTTAGTACCGAATTATGTACATACGCCATCAAGCTACCCGAAACTGTCAAATTTTCCTAATCAACTTTGAACCTTATGCTTTAGCGATACAGTTGAAATCTATTAAAGAAATTTGACAGATTATAGAGCTTGATGTGCTGGCGTCTGTCATAAAAAGTTCATGTACTGTTTTTCGCGATTACGATGTGGATACCATGGAGAAAGTGGTTCAGTTTGATAATTATTCTGTACCACACCATAATGTTTTTTGTATAATTATTATTTATATAATTATGTTATATAGCATGGCATCGTGTGTATCTAGGTACGTATGGAATTGGATGCATTTTAAGGACACAGTTATTAGTATTGCACCGCCATAGGTATACATAAATATAGTATCACGCCTGGTTCCCGAAGGAGTAGGCAGACGATCCTCACTTCGGGCTGTTACTGAGATAGTCCGTAAAAATATCGCGCACTGGATTTTCAACTCTCGGTATTGAGAACTCAATAGACTCCCCGCGCTAAGCTGTGCGTTGATAACCTAGTGCGCGAAAAAAATCGCCCTGGGAAATATACGCCCGGGTGAACCGGGGCTAACGCAGATCAGACGCTTCACTTTATGGTAATTTTTGTCTTTCATTCAGCATCTTACACTCGAAGTGAAACGTCTAAACTCAAAATAAATCAAAACGGAAAAAAACACTTGCCATCTCTCTCCACATGAATGACCGAAAAATGAAATGAAATATGCAGATTAACGCTCATCCCTAATTTTGCTGGTGTCGTGTGAGCGTGGAAAGAAACAAAAATAAACGTTCATCAGAATGAAGCGTCTGGTATCAGAAGGCCAATTCTCGTACTTAAAAAACGTTCAAATTCAAGTAGCAATCTCATCTCAGCGACAATAAAACTCAGTAACTTGTCAAAAATGTATGTTAATTGATTTTATTTATACGGAAATTGCCCCTCACGAAAGCTAAGGATTGCAAAGCCAAGCAATCTTTGCACCCTCACGCCCCTAATCGCCGCAGGAGACGCCCTGGGCGTCGGGAGTCAAGAGCTGACTCCCGGCCACCGTAGGCGCGGGCTTGCAGACGGCGAGCAATGGACAGTTCGCCGTCTGGTAAGGACCAGGCTCGGGTCGACGGCGCGTTGTGTTCCACGCGCGCCTCAAAGAGATGTCAGCAGTGACGGGGTCCACTGGGGCCGATGCTTGCCAGGGTCGCGGGTTGTTCGAAAGAGTTACCGTGGCCCTTAGCACAGGCAACTGAAGGAACACGGGTGAGTTTTAGTCAGTAAAAGTCTGACACACCCATTCCCACACCCATTCCGCCCAGAACGGGAGAAGTTATTTGATAATTTCTGACCCCAAAAAAAAAAAAAAAAGGATTGCAAAGAGAGCGGGGCAGTGCTGTAGTTGAGTTTGACCAGTTCTTGCGTACCTACCTAACATACGTTCAATCAAAACTCGAAAGATTTTGAAGGTAAATCCATTGCTTCATCTATTAAAAAAAATTCTCTGCTCAACTACGTAAATAACGCCAATAGTGTTATTGAAGTGTCAAAATGAAGGGCACTGTCATTGTAAGTGCCGTCTACAAATTAAGTTGATAATCAATTGAATTTGTAGACTTTCGTGTCTACTATTAATTATCTAACATTGGTTATCATCTTCGTCAACCACTCTCAAAAGTAGCCCAGGGACAGACTCGATTATGTTTTCAGCAGACAGGGTAAGCCCATTAATCAATATCTACCATACCTGCCGGTCGATTCTGTAAAAATCCCACCGTGAAATTATAAGTGAAGTGAGCACTTAATAGTGTTAATCCCTAGCGAATGACAGCTCACTCCACGCTCACTTCACCCAAGCTTTCATGGTGAGATGGTTACAGAATCGCACGGCTGGTATGTACAGATGATTGTGTGCGAATAGTGCAATTATTTTTACTCTTCCCGCGCCATGTTGACGCGGAAAGTGGAAAGCGTGGTACAGCTCTAATTGAAATTGAGCCCTTCAGTTATTATGGCCGTGATTACACCTACTATACCGCTAGTGCATATACACCGCTAGTGTACTATACCTATAGTACTTACTGATTCCATGCTGGTTAGCCCGCACAGACTGAGCGAAATGAATGAGAGAATGGTGGACCGAATGTTTTAATTATTTTTAGTTCTGTTTTGCCTTTAGCACTTTTGAGGGAAGGTGTGATGTTATTTTCTGTTTCTATTCCTTTTTTTATATAATAGTCATACAGAATGGACAGTACTTTTTTGTTAAGAAAAAAACATTGATACAAAGAAATCTCTCAGTCTCGAACCTACGCCAGTAAAGACTATAATAATAATTAGTAAGACATAGAAATAACTATTTTTTCTATTATTAGTCGCTGTGATTTTCAATGTTTTCCTTTAATTAAAATTGGAACACTGCTTCATTATTATTACAGGCTTGTAGAAAAGAGACAGGTAGTCGCTTTGTCACTTTCAAGAGAGTGGTCACTTTTGTGAAGCTAACGTTCAGTTTATGCTCTCTATGGTTTATTTTATGTCGACGCATTTTTATTAGTTGCGCGCCTTTCATTTCTATGTAGCAACATATTGTGGCGATATGACATATAACATACCTAATAAAAAGATTAGGCGCTATTTTAAACATGGATGTAGGGTGGGACTAGCCAGATGGACCGACGACCCAAAGAAGGTAGCTGGGATAAACTGAATGCAAATGGCTGAGGACAGGGTGTTGTAGCGTAGCCTGGGAGAGGTCTATGTCCAGCAGTGGACTGCGATAGTCTAAATTGATTGAAACATGTACGAAATGCGTTAAATAAGTAGTAGTTTTAAATATACAACCTGTAACGTTAAATGCGCAAAACCTGAAAATAGTTTGATCAGAATAACGAGCAGAATTAATTGAACCACTTTTTAATATAGGTCACATTTTTCAAAAAATGTTCATTAAAAACGTTGTCGTGTCTATTTATTAATAGGTCAAGCAAGCCAATGTCAGCGCGGCCCAGCGGCCCGGTGACGACTCCTCCCTCGATAAAGCGTCGTCGCAGACGCAAGAAACGATTAGAATGGCCAGTACAACTAAAACAGCACATAAAACCTTTACAATTTTTTTAATGACTTTTTTTCTCTCTGAAATAGGTCAATTGAATTAGAAATCAGTTGGGGTGTCTGAGGTTTTGCGCATTTAACGTTACACGTTGTATATTTTTATGTACGTACCAATGTGCTTTATAGAACCGCCATGATGACAAATAACTGTATCACTCAATCTTTGGTTGCAATTCCCAGCGTTTTAGTATTAAAATTGCAAGTTGTCGTGACTCTAGTCCATAACGCTCTCGATCTCTATCATGTTATTGGTCTGTTTATCTCGATGCTCTCCGATTGATCAAAGGACTCCGCTTCATCTATGGCTTCTATATCGATATATACATATCTATCTACACTAAAAATAAAGCTGAAGAAGCTGTTTGTTTGTTTGAACGCGCTAATTTATTTAATACTTGAAGCACATAAATGTACAGAGGCGGACTTAATGCCATGGGCATTTTTTACCAATCAACCTTTGGGTGATGCAGAGACAAACAGTAGTGGGTGCAATCATGAAAATTGAGGAATAAATATTTTAAATATAAAGATACGCATAAACCTATTAAAACTATAAATATAAACACAAATAAATATACATAAATACACGAATATACTAAAAAAAAATAAGACAAACCACGAGAAAATATTAGCGTTGTGATGATACTGCCAGCTTCTTGCGAATGTGCTCGCGAACTTTAATTTTAAAGGATAATCGGTTGGTTGCCATCCTGAGGAGCGTATTCCACAGACAGATAGACTGAACGAAGAAGGAAGAGTGAATGCAGTCTGTGCGGTGAGTGGGACATCGGAGAAGACGATTGTGTGATGAACGTAGATTTCTATTGTGGTTGGCGCAAATGTACTGAAAGTAGGGGGCTAATATCTGGACCTACCGGTTGGATTTCAAAAATTCTTCTTGCACTTGATAGCTCAACTCTTGAGGAAGGCCATATGGTATCTAGCGTCACGCTATAATCCTTAGGAGCCGAGCAAAAAGAAAAAAGTCAGAAAGAACGCAAAGCGAAAACAAGGTGATAGCGCAGACAGATAATGCGATGCAAAGGAGTGGGTCGGGGTAGAAGAAATTTCAATTTTTTGTTGTAGGTATAAAGTCATAGAGAATATACCATAGAGGTCTTTGTATAAAGTAAAAAGCTACAGAATGTCCTTTTCATCTCAACTCAACCGTGATAATATCTTATTTAGTTAAAAATATTGATGGGTTTATTCGGGATTCAATCAAGGTTTATTAATTTTATTATTTACTATGTACAGCCAGTAAAATACATATGGATGTGACAAAATTATAATTTCAGTACAAAAAAAAAGACATTTCTTCCAGCAGATCTGCGAAAGAAGAAGTAAAAAAGAAATGTAGACAATAGTGTGTGAGAACAAGAAGAGAAAAATGTGAATGTGTGAAGTCTAAAACTCATCATCTGCCTAGCCTTTTCCCAACTATGTTGGGGTCGCCTTACCGTCTAACCGGATGCAGCTGTATTTTACTTGGAGCGACTGCCTATCTGACCTCCACAACCCAGTTACTGGGTAATACGACACCCCTTGGTAAGACTGGTTGTCAGACTTTCGGGCTACTGACAACCCGTAACGACTGTCAAAGATCCACGAATGACAGCCGGTGCCAACGGCTTAACGTGCTTTCTGAGGCACGGAGGGGTCTTGGTATGTGATGATGGTTACTTCAATAAGCGCAGCGCCAGAGTTAGCAACAGTCACAGTTTCTTCGCGAATTCCAGAATTTTGGTGTGATCAAGCTCGGTTATGGTTCGTGCAGTGCGAGGCAATATTAACCCCACAAAAATTGAGTAACGAAGCAAGATTCAACATAGTGGTTACTAAATTGGGTTAAGACGTCATACAGCAAGTCAGTGACATACTGCTGCAATCTCCACGGGCAAAGAAGTACGATGCTTTTAAATCAAGACTGTTAGCCGTGTCTGAGGAATCAGAGAACCGCCAGCTTCAAAAACGTTTGAGCAAAATTGACCTTGGCGACCAGAAGACTTCCTAACTTTTAAGACACATGTGAGATTTGTTTAGAGGGAAAATTCCTGACGATGAATGAAAGGCCGTTTTTGTGTTTGTTTCGGTTTTTCTTCTCAGAGTAGTCAGATAGGAAACGCCGACCTCATCTAGTTTTTAAAATATGATTGACGTGTAAAAGTGTTCGTGCAAACCTACTTACAGAAATAGTCATTTATCATTGCATGATTCAGTGATAAACATCCAAAAGTATAAACTTTCACATTTAGGTATAATATTAATAGAGTAGGATACCTAATATTGTAAGATATTATGCAAACTGTAGTTGACTCTACATAGCCAATAATGATGTGTTTTTGACAGTAAATAAAGTTCACAGGAACCAATCAAGAGGCGGTGATATAGCCCAAGAATTTCGATGAAAAAACTATAAATAAAAATACATACAATGAAGATCATCAGCTCTGTTGTTATGCAATTGAATCAATTGTCCTAGCCGTGTATCGGCCCACATTCGACCCTCTGTTATTTTAAGAAGTAGTCAAAGGAAATTGTTCAAATAGCTCTCATTGTGCTCAACTCTGTTATTCATACCAACTATGTTCTGCTTTTAACCACATAAGATCTTTTATATTTCGGTCGAGAGAAACCGTTCCTATTGGTCCAACAGCTCGTGACCCATCCGGGTAACGGTCGTCCTGTAAGGCTAGAAATTCTTTAAGTGATGAGTCATAGCATACAAACTACAGTAACGACGACCTGGTAGGTATTAGCCCTGTGCGTCATCAGCTCTTATACAAGCTGTAACTTAAATAACGCACAGCCTCTTAAGGGATCATTGTAAAAATCAGCTGTTCCCTACATTTATGTTCGCAGAACTCGTCAAAATGTAGGGAACAACTGATTTTTTTTTCGCGATTTCCGGTTTGGTCCCATAGTAAAAGTTGTTCATAATGATGAGTACAATGGCCCCTTAAGAGGCTGTGCGTTATTTAAGTTACACCTTGTATTTTTGAAAGTGTAAATAAAATAAAAAAAAAAAAATGTCGCTGTAAGCTTGAAATTTTAATACGATTTAGTTCCTGCATTTTAAAGTATAAAAAGAAATTGATAGGCGATTACAGTGAGTGCACATACCTGACAGGTGCATCGAAAGGTGTGCAGTAAGTATATCAGGTAAAATAAACTTTGTTCTGTGGAGTTGAAATTTATATATATGTTTTAGTAAGCGATTTAGAAAAAGTAGACAAGCGATTCTGGCGAGCGTCCTTCACAGGTGAGAGAGAAGGTGCTATGGAAGTGCGAGTGAGAAGCATAAACTGACCTGCAGGCTAATTGCGTAATACACTATCAGTAGCAATGGGTTTCATTTTGACAGTTCAACAACATTCATTGCGTTATTTACGTTGTTGAGCAGACACATTTTTCGAACATATGGAGCAATGGATTAGCAATATGGATTCAATTTGAGAGTAATAGTGTGTTACGCAATTAGGATGCTGCCAGGTCGTCGTTACTGTAGTTTACATGCTATGACTCATCATTAAAAAAAAATCTATTCTTACAGGACGACCGTTACTTACTCGGATGGGTCACGAGCTCTCAGTCTATGTCAGTTGGACACGATTAGGAACTAATAAAGTATAAATTACTGTTAAACAGGAACATCCCGCTGACGAGCAAAGGCCTCTCCCCGTGCCTTTTTCGATCCAGGGGTAAAGTGGACCGTTGGTCGTTTGTTTTCTTCATGTCGTCCCGCCATCTACGGGGTCTGTCACGACGCGAAGGTATAGAAAACAGGACACTAACGCACATAGTGATATGATTTAAATATTATAAAACGTGTACAATTTTCTTAATTTCTCTTCTCAGCCTAGCCTTTTTCCAACTATGTTGGGGTCAGCTTCCAGTCTAACCGGATGCAGCTTAATTCCAGTATTTTACATGGAGCGACTGCCTATCTGACCTCCACAACCCAGTTACTGGGCAATACGATACCCCTTGGTAAGACTGGTCGTCAGAGTTTCGGGCTTCCGACGATCCTTAACGACTGTCAAAGATCCACGAAAGACAGCCGGGACCAACCGCGGCAAGCGTAGCTTAACCTGATCGATCGACCTGTGCGGCTGTTATTATTTAGCCACGCGCCCCTCTACTACTGATAAATAAATAAAATAATAATATGTGCAGCAATACAGGGTCAAACTACCTAAATAAGCTAACGAAACTCTGCAGATGTGATGGGTATCGATACTCGATAGTATCGATACCCATCACGTCAGCAGTTTCGATATCGATATATCATTACATACAAAAAAATTTTATTAAATATCTATATTATTTAAATATTTATTATTATATTAATTACACACATTATATTAATGACAGGCCTGTTGGTCTAGTGGTCAGTGGCCCTGACTGCTAAGCGCAAGGTCGTGGGTTCGATTCCCACCCTGGAAAAATGTTTGTGTGATGAGCACGATCATTTGTTCTTTGTCTGGGTGTAATTTATCTATAATATGTATGTTTATCAGTTTTCTAGTCCTCATAGCACAAGCTCTGCTTCGTTTGGGACTAGATGGCGTTGTGTGAATGTTGTGGAATATTATTGTTATTATTAATTAAATATTTATAATTAAACACTATTGAATAAAATAAAAATGTTTTTTTGGGGATTAACGATCGTTGTTAGTGTTGTTACTTGAAGTATGCGTTGGGCAAATCTGTTTTCATTTGTTTTATCGTGTTTAGATATCGATACCTATCACGTCTGCGGAGTTTTGATAGCTAACTTAATTTGACCCTGTTTATAATCAAGCCCTGTGTATTGAATCGTATGTCATGTAATTCGATTAAGTGGTAATTTTTATTTTGTCAACCTTATCTAGTTTAAAGAGACTCCCTTTTAATCTGATTTAACATATTTTTATTTGATTTATACAAGAATAAGTAGCAGGTATGAATTTGAAACCAGATCAATCAATTTTGTACAGACGGCAGCACATCAAGCTACCCGAAACTGTCAAATTTTCCCAATCAACTTTGAACCTAATGCTTTAGCGATAAGTTGAAAATCTATTAAAGAAATTTGACAGATTGTAGCAGCTTGATGTGCTGGCGACTGTACCTCCACGTGGGTCTTAGCCACGTGTTTTATCTTTCAATTACGCAAAACGTTATAATTACCTCTATCTGGCCGACGATAATGCGCACACCAAGAAAAAAAAATGTCTCGGTACATAATTAACCCGTCCTCAATAGCTACATTGAAGTACTTTTACATCTAAAAAAAACATAAGAACATCGTCCAAGCTTTTTGTGTGCCCTTATCTAAAATATAAACGACGCAACAAAAATAGAGCAGTGACGTTCACTTACTTCACAATGACAGGAATAGTTAATTTATAATGGACTTCGTTTACACTCTGATAGATCATTTTATTCGTTGAGGAAAGTTAAAGACGGCTTATAATAAAGAAAATAATGAAAGAGAAATGTATTTATTGTGACTAAGAATTGACGATAAAACACACTGTACCTATGAATAGTATATCGTACAGTAGACGCACGTCCATTCCATGTAAACAATTTGACTTTTTTGACAGTCCCAAAAAATTCCAATTATAAAAAACGCCCTTACTTCTATGACATTAACGTAGAAATAAGGGCGTTTTTTGTAATTGTCGTCTAACTAGGTGCTGACTTGCAGCTGACCGTATTAAACTCAAAACGTCAATCACAGGTTGCATGTGCTTTTTTTTGTTTCATGCTGCGTCAGTGTTTGCCTTGTTGTACTGACAATGATGCTTCTGTAGCTACTCTGTGGTTCCACTTTTTACCTCGCTCTGGAGTTGAACAAGTTTCTGAGAATCTCAGGTAGGTTGCGTGAAGGCATCCTTTACAATTAACTAAAGTTTTATTCGGCAGTTCAATGAACGTCGGACGGCTTTTTTGTGCAATGTCTCGTCTCGTGGCCGAGCGTAATTTTGTAAGAATCAAGATCAGTCAACGGTGATGTTGGGTTGCTGTGGAATTTTGTTATCGGATGTATAATACATTTAGTAAAAAAAAAAATGAAATCAGTATCCTACTAATGCTAGTATTTATATATACAACGTGTAACGGAAAGGGGGTATCAACCCTGAAGGAGGTGAATGTGCTCATGAAACTCAACAACTTTCCCCAAAGAACATAGGTCGAAATATGAAAAAAAAATTTGGCCCTCCCATAGTAAATCAATCAGCTGGTAGTCAGTTTTGTAAGGGAGGGCCAAATTTTTTTTTCATATTTCGACCTATGTTCTTTGGGGAAAGTTGTTGAGTTTCATGAGCACATTCACCTCCTTCAGGGTTGATACCCCCCTTCCGTTACACCCTGTATATCTCTATATCTCAAAATGGTGAAGGAAAACATCGCGAGGAAACCGGCATGTCCTAGAACCAAAAATTCAAAGTGATGTGAAATCTACCAACCCGCACTGCGCCGGCGGGCGGCGTGGTGAATTACAGCCCATTCATTCTCACAGAGAGGAGGCCTGTATACCATCTCATTTGAAATCTCTCACAGTCTCACAAACAGAGTCTTTAGATTTATTATTCGTTTTTAGATTATAAATGCGAAATTTTGTATGTTTCTATGTTTGTAACTCACACAAAAACGGTTCCACGGATTTGGATTAAATTTGGCACACAGTTTATAACCTGGATAAACACATAGGATACCTACCCACTTTTTATCCCGGTTAACCGACCCCCACGTAGGCGAAGCCGCGGGCAAAATGCTAGTCTATAATAATAAATTACAACATTTTTTTTTATTTTTACCGTAATACTCGTAGCTCCCTGAACTTCCCAATACTCAGGGCAGTTATTGCAGTCATCAGGAATAAAAAACCATAATTTGTCCGACAAATTTCGCGTAATCAAGTAGGTAATCAGCACCAGGTATTATTAGGTACCTGTATATCGATATTTATTGCAGCTTTAATTTATTAATTAACCTTCTAAGATAAGTAGGACAATAAATTGTATTGTATCAGCTTAAATACTTAATTTTCGGCAGTAATAATCATACTGTCAGCGATAACGATCGTAAATTGGGCAAATACTAAAGACATCGAAAATGTCAACAAACACAAAAAAAAAATATGTTGAGGGAAAACATGCGTCACATCCACGCAAATCGGCCATCGCTCAGCATAATGCTGAGGCTGAGGCTACAGTGGGCAGCGATTTGCGATGCGACTGGAAGAGCGAAACGAGATAAGCATGGTATGGCTACATTATAAGCGAAGATCCGGCGTATATTCGGCGATGACGTGGCTACAGTACACATGCTACACAACGAATTAGCAAGAGGGATTCATGCGGCGACTTCGTGTCTAATGTAGCCGCTATCATAACAAATACTCAATTTGAATCGGTCGTTTTCTTAGAATGCGATCAAATCATCCATCGCGGTTTACTATACGCATAATGTAGCCACACGCATATTTAGTAGCACTATTGAACTAGTCGTGCAAGTGAGAAATTTTCTAATAAATTCGCTTCAATTTCGCTGATATGTTGATGTAGCTGATGCCGTGATTACAGTAATGTTGTTCCTATCGCATAAAGGAAATCAAAGATCGCTAGTAATATTTGTCGTACGGTGTAGCCATATACGTGAGCATTCATTTATTTGTTTTAACCGCTCATGTGTCGCAGGTCGCGTCGCGGCCTAATGTAGCCTCAGCTTTAGATCCTATGCGAGACAGAGCCCGAGCGCTGGTTTTCAGCGACAATAGCCGGCGTTGACGTGATGACGTCAACCAATACAGCATACGATAAGATATAACAAAAAAAGAAAAAAAAATGCATTACCTAGTTCTAAAAGGCTAGGTTCTAACAGCTGATTGAGAAGTCGAAATGACTTTTAGGGCAGAAAAGGAATGCACATTAAAATACTTATAACCCGTTTGTGCTAAGTTTGCGGCTGACCGTCAGCAAAACTAAAAGATATCGAGAAAGGTGAAGAATACGGCTAAGGTAATATGAATGATTTATACAGCGTGTAACAGAAGGGGGGTATCAACCCTGAAGGAGGTGAATGTGCTCATGAAACTCAACAACTTTCCCCAAAGAACATAGGTCGAAATATGAAAAAAAAATTTGGCCCTCCCTTACAAAACAGACTACCAGCTGATTGATTTATTATGGGAGGGCCAAATTTTTTTTTCATATTTCGCCCTATGTTCTTTGGGGAAAGTTGTTGAGTTTCATGAGCACATTCACCTCCTTCAGGGTTGATACCCCCCTTCTGTTACACGCTGTAGAATAAATAATAACCACAAGCGCTTGCGATAACGTTGCTTACGGTTCTGAGAAAACAATTTACTTTGTGTAATTTATTTTCATCACCACTGCTCTCAAAACTCTGAAGGAAACCAGCATGTCCTCGAACCAAAAATTCGAAGACGTGTGACATCTACCAACCCGCATTGGACCCGCGTGGTGGATTACAGCCTACTTCCTCTTACAGAGAGGACGCTTGTGTCCCAGCAGAGCGAAAGTTATAGGTGATTAGGTTATTGTTATATACTTACAGGATGTCCCTGGAAGTATGGATCAAACCGAATAGGGGCGTGAGCAAGGTCATTTCCAAACGATTTAACCTTGAGAAAGTCGGTGCAATTGAATAGAATTTTTGTTCGAAAATTGAATAAAATTTTTGCCAGCACGTAGCCTTTGCAGTAAATGTTTTTTATTTTTATTGAACACATGTTTTCTAGCTGCGTAAAAGTATTACCACAGGAGAGGTCCGCTCTTCTACAACGTCCTGAAAAAAAAATTGATAGCCCTGATAGCTTTTTTATGTTTTTTTTCTTTGAGCACTACGCGAAGTGATTGAAAAAAAAAACAAAAATTGATAGTAATTTATGAAACGTAAAAAAATTCCGCCGACATTCTCAGGGTTAAGAAGTTTGGCAATGACCTTGCCCACGCCCCTATTCGATTTGATCCATACTTCAAGGGACACCCTGTACTTTGCTGTTGCATAACAGGCCAACAAACATTTAATCATAAACAGTGTATCAGGCGGAAGGTTTGCTATTCCGATAGTGACGTAGACGTCAGCTGTTCTTAAAAGCAGTTGATTGATTTCTTTAACTAACAAATTATTTTATATGTATTTGATATCTTATCCGTAATGAATGAATTTAATTTTTTAGTAGCATGATGTATGATCCGGAAATGAAAATAATTGATATTAGCATGTATACAGGGTTTAATTAAATTAGCTAGCGAAACTCTGCAGACGTGCTGGGTATGGATATCGAAACATTATTAAACAAAAAATAAATTAATTTGATGATTTCTTTGGGGTCATCGACCTCTCGTGATATTGGTACTTGAAGTATGACTTAAGAAAATCTGTTTTCCTCTGTTTTACCGTGTTCTGTTATCCATACACATCTCGTTAGTGAAGTTTACACAAAATAAATAGATTTTTTTAAAACTGATAGTTCAAAGTGACTACAATAATTGCGGTCGATGACCCCACAAAAATCATCAAATATTTTTTTTTTTTTTTTTTTTTTAATCCACAGGTAAACACAGAATGATAAGGAGCTGATAGCAATCAAATAATGAATATCACACAATTATACACAACGCAGCAGTCGAAGTTTGTTAGACCTTTGTGTAGGGAACCTGTGTCGACACACTCGCGTCATCCCAGCTTCCTAGTACGGCGGGCTGTGCTGGGGCGGAAAAGGTTGAAAAGATTATTTTTATGTGACGTTTCAGAGTGCAGCAGCGAGTGGCAAAAATTTTAGCAAATTCTAAATTCGGTGGAGTAGTTTCGGAGTTAACGCTCATAAAAACCAACACACTGTAACCCATAATATTAGCACAGGGTAATTACTACTCCATAATATTTGTAAATATTATGTCGCTAATGATCTGGCAAAGCTCCAGTAAAAGCCCTTGGAAAAGGCTGGCCCCAAACATATAGTTGTTATGAAATTTTGTTGTTTGTTCATTTTAAAATAATATTCACATATAGCTTCGAGAATAAATAGCTACATCCGGTAAGACTGGAAGCTGACACTAATATAGTTGGGGAAAGGTTAGGCAGATTGATTGATTGTATAAAATGAATTGATATATTGTAGTTGTTGCTGGAACTGCAAGTACTAGCAGTTTAGTAAGCATGCGTTTTTTACAGTAAGGAGAAGACATGTTGCCCCAACCCCAAATAAATTGGGATAAGGGTTTAAAGGTGGGGCTGTTGAAATTCGAACAGGCCGATGCAAAACCGCGAGTTGACTAATTTTTTTTTATTATTTAAATTGAAGCTTTTTTACCTCACTAATAGCTTGGTATTAACAGTTTTTTAATATTTTTAAAAATTGAAAAGATATGAGCGTTCAAAACTCTCAATTAGACAGAGAGGGAAATACTGAATTGTGACGTCATAGTTCAGTATCGCCATATAAGTTACATGCAAAACTTCGTTTTGCGAGAAAGAGATAGACAAAAAGTTTCTATAAGTTATAAGTTTTTTATTTTTCGACCGATTTCAAATTTGATTTCGAATTCTATTATTGTATTACATGTGTGGATATATTATCTACTAGAATATATAGTATTCAATATCATGCAACTACCCAATTCCACACGTACGGTTAACGAACGGGTTAGTAAGACGCGTTCATTTGTCAGTTCGGGAGACGTAGGTATTAATTCAAGTCGTCATCCTTACATGGCATCTATGTATATGCCTAACTAACGGACACTAATAACCTGCCCTATCGACGTGCCGATCAGCAATAAGTATAACCGTATAACTGCTTATAATAAACCCATTCCGGGACATATCCTGGCGATGACACTTCCTGAATTCTTAATGTCTTCGGGACGATAGATCCCGAGATAGATTGGCAGGTAATGATTTTGCTTAGAATATTGAAATGAGTTTTTGAATAGATACAGATCTATTCCATATTTGTAGTGTCGGATTTTCCTAGTCATGATTAACAGTCAGTAAACGTATTTTACAGCGTAGGCAACACTATGTACTGTTTTGAAGAAGACCTGTTGGCATTATAATGATTACCTAGGTGCCTAGCAGATGGATTCGATCATCTTACATTGAAACCAGCCACCCTATCTTATCTAAACTAATATTATAAAGAGAAGACATTTGATTTTATTGTATGTTTTTTTGTTTCGTTTTTACGCTAAAGCGGCTAAACGGATGTGGATGAAATTTGGCACATGGGTATACCATGGCCTGGAGAAGGACATAAGCTACTTTTCATCCTGGATCGCAGACAAAGTCGTGGGAAACAAGTAGTTGCTAATGTTTTAAGTACTATAGAAATAAAGTCTTGTTGAGAAAACCCGTGACCCTCAATTTTATTATTGATTAGTTTTAATATTTGGTCAATTGATGTGATGGCTTTTATAGCACTGTGACCTAAATTCTGTGACCTTAAGTGGTCCTATTTTTGCACAGAAAAGTGTGACTTAAGTGCGGGTTTAGGTGACACTAAACCCCTTACTAATAAACGATGAATAGTTAGTTACACACCGATTTCTCTCTTTCGGTCGTCAGTAATTTGACTTTCGAACGAAGAAGGCAAAGCGTTGTGTCTTGTGTAACTATACAGACGCTATACGACGTTTACTATTAAGAGCTAAGCTAGTGTTGTTATTGGTTAGTTTTACGCACATCCCTCGCTACGCATCCTCGTTCATTTCTAGTGGAAACGCAGCCTAAGGCTTTCCACCAGGGATGTGCGAGGATGCGTAGCGAGGGATGTGTTTGTTAAGAACCAATATAATCACTTCATTTACCTAGCCTCGCTCGCCGCAGTTCTACTGGAAACGGTTTGGCGGAGCGAGCTTTTTGTTCGTTAAAATCATGGGAAGGATGTGCGCTAGGGATGTGTTGCGAGGGATGAGTTGCGAGGGATGTGAGCTATGTTTGTCAGAGGTAGATGTATCGCATCTGAAAAGAGCCCGCTACACATTCTCGCGCCACACATTTGCACACTGTTTCGAGCTTAGCAACGCATCCTCGCACCGACCGCATTTGCACACCGTTCACCGCTAGCTCATTTCTGGTGGAAACACTCACACCTTTTCACAGCCTCGCTACGTATCCTCGCACCACCCAGCTACCTCGCACATCTCTGGTGGAAAACCAGTCTTAGGCAGAATAGCACCTATACCACCCACAGTTCGCCAAATATGTTTAAGCCCCATGTAATAGGGGGCCAGCCTATTTCCATCGACTGGGCACGAATTTTCCGGGCTGCTCCTGAATAATTCCAGATGGAAAATTAAATAAGAATTTGCCCGACCCGGGAATCGAACACAAGACCTCATACTCAACAGTAACGCTTGCGGTCACTAGATCAACGATGCAGTAATTAAAAAAAAAACATATGTGCAGTTCACACGCGATATAAGTGAAACCTTCAAAAATGTTATTAGGTTTCTGCTTGAAGGCGCCCAGTGCAGTACCGACAATCTACGAAAACTTACGAATATTCCCGAACGTATGAATATGGGAGAGGGTACGGACATCGCACAAAGAGGAGATCACAAATATAAGAAACACTGTATAATGCCTTCTATCTCATTCTCTCGCACGTTAAATCCTATAGATATATGTGTTAATCTCTTTATACTGTCGCTTTTTCGTTTCATTGAGTTTCAAATCACAATGATGTTAAAGAAGTTTTCACTTCAAAAAAAAAAATTTGTACTGCAAATTAGTACCTACGAGTATCCTTAATTTGAAAGTGACCCTATGAATTTTAAAAATCTCTCGATCCAAACATTCCATTGCAATAAACCGTAGCAATGCTTAGCTAAGTGCTATCAAGTTGAAGGAATCTCAGGGGCATCACGAATTACCGCTTCAAAGCTGAAAAATTGTTTCCTCTGAAAGCGTGGAATGTTCTTTGGTACAAATTAAAGGCTCTGATTTATTCACTCTCACTGAAATTTTGACTTTAAATATATTGAGACAGAGTTCACATTCCTTTGGTAGTGCAATCGTTTTTAGTTGTATACAGTGGAGTGTTTGCAACTCTGTGGTCGTGGTCTCGCTTCTAGCTAGGCTATGTAAGCTTTATGCTCTAGTGGTTTTCTATTAATTACATTCTTACCCTTCTTAAAGGAATGTGAGCTCAGCATGTCGATTCTGTAGAAATCTCATCGTGAAAACTTACGTGGAGTGAGCTGTCAGTGTCATCCCAGTGATGCTAAGCAAACATTTACAATCATAATCGAGATTTTAGTAATATTTTTCTACGCTAATTCTATTGATAAACAACATTGAGATTCTGACTAAGGTTCTGTTATTCTATTTTATTTTAAAACCCCACAAAATAGTAATGTTTTCGCAACTAAAATAATAGCTTTGAAATTATATAAAATGATCAATAGAATTGGAAATCGACGATGGAGGCAACTGCAACCGTCTACAAGATGCAGCTCGTTTGTTTAGACACGAGCGACACGTTGTCGATGGCAGCCGTCGACGCGTGTCGCTCGTGTGTATGAGCACTTACACGGTCCGAAAGTAGAAACCCCAGGATACTGTGCTCCATAGCTGGCTGGCAAACATCGACAAGCGTAAAAATAGATTGTATTATCAATGTAAATGTAGTACTGTGTGTTTAGTAAATCGCATGTTTCCGACAGTTAAATACTATTTTCATAATGACACACACTTGACACTTTGCCTCCACTTTGATAACAGCGATGTTATCAACTGATAAAGAGATTATGTAATATATAAACTTACTATAATTATTTTAATGAGGGAATGTATTGTCGACCATACAAGTCGTTGAACATACAATAATATAAAAATGGATAATAATAATAACCTTAGCGTTAATTATATTTTCGAGCCGTTTGGGGTTGAAACCGGCCGTGGGGTCCGAGTGCTCATGGTTTGTTCAACGAAGTCTCCAAATATTTTTAAATGACTTCAAAAAAAGGAGGAGATTCTCAATTTGGTTTATTTTTTTATTTGTTACCTCATAACTCCGTTATTTATAAGCTGATTTTCAAAAATTTAAGTTATATTTCACTTTGTAGTGTCTTTTTTGGAAGGCGAGTGTTTTTTTTGTAAAAAAAATTTTGTTATTTTAATAATTTGGAAGTTAATTTAGTGTTTGAAGTTCATCGAGTGTATATATTTTTGTCCTCTCTAATACACACAAATAATAGTAGCATTTATCAGTAAAAAATTGCTAGCCTTTTTTACTTTTAATAGAATTGCTGACCTTAGCACAAAACAAGAAAATCTTTTAAACATTAAGTAGTTTATTCCCACGATCTTCTTTCCATAATCGATAAATTATTGCTGTTATGCAAAGACTATTATAACCACTTGACTGCGTATACAGTGCCCCGACGCACGAAAACTATTAGTATTTTGTCGCCTATGTATAGGCTACGGTACTAGTAGCAATTTTAGTTGTGTCCAAGTGTTAGACCTGCGTGCACGCTAAATTAATATAATTTTTATATAACGTTTATGCAATTATAACGCATCAAAATGCCTTCATGCGCGGTGAAGTGGTGTGGGAAACATTCTTAGACATCTAGTTACAAAAAGGATGACATAACTTTTCATCGGTACATAAACATTACGAAAAATTATTTTTGATTTAATCAGATTATAAGCCACTGCAGGGGTCTATTTAAAATGGTGGCTGGGTAAACGAGCACACTTTTTGAGTCGCGCGTTGATGTCTTTTGGAAAAGTCTCGTTCTTGTATTAGACAATTCTAATGCTTCTATCCCTTTCTTTCCTTTTGTATGTTTATCGTAAAAAATAGTGCTGTTATCTTTAATAACTGAAAGTTGATATCGAGAAAAATAAAATGAATACACTTTTTATTCAATTCACATACTTTAATAAAATAACTATCTACTATTAACCGACTTCAAAAAAGAAATACCGAAGAACTGAGAACCTCCTCGGTTTTCAGTTCGTCGGTTTTTTTTTTTTTTTGTATTTTCCGGGATTTTTTAGTTCTTTCTGTCCCCGACCGGGGCCGATCAGTCCATTTCCGGGATTTTTTTTTGTAATTGATTGATTTTGATTAAATATTATTTCTATGATTTTGATTTAGTATTTATTATAATGTTAAAATCCATTTTATCGATATCGACTATTTTCTCTTAATGAAGTAAAGCAGCCCTAACGATGCAACTTGACCTTGAACTGACCAATTGCAGCCGTGCGTTCTTCCTCATCCCCCGGCCCGCAGTAGTGAGTCGTGTGCTTCGAAGAAATCGGCCCATACGCTCTCTAGTGGTTATATTCTCTATGCTGTTATGTCATGGAACAAGAATAAAATCAATCAGAAACTTTGTTACACTTTTGATGAATTTTCAAAATTAGTCTTGTTGGCGACAATATTATGTTAATGATGTAACTTCTATGTAATTTATACTTATGTGAACTTATGAATAAAAATGATTATTATTAATTTCAGAAGAATCTGTGTGTGCATGCTTGATTTGTTGCTTATCAGAAACTTGTTTTAGGGATGTACTGAGCAACTTTTGTTGCCGATTGTACTTATTAAACAAACGAAATGTGTGTGTGTATTAATATTTGTATATATTTTAGTGGTTTCCGGTCTAAAAAATATTTTTTTGTTCTATTAATTTCTGTAAGAGTCTACCCATTTTTCGATTTTATGTTAAATTGGCTAGCATAATCATAATGTTCCCACTGCTGGGAGAGAGGCCTCTACTCTGTGAGAGGGAGTGGGACGTAATCCACCACGCGGGCCCAGTGCGCGTTGGTAGATAGATGTCTCGAATTTTTTGGTTCTAGGACATGGTGGTTTCCTCACGATGTTTTCCTTTCCCGTTGTGAGAGCAGTGGTGATGAAATAATTTACATACGCCTGTCTGGGTCTGAACTCACGACCGTAGGTAAGTCGTGGCCGTTGGCAAGCTTACTTCGAATCCAGTAACCTTTAAGTTCTGACGTGGTTTAGCCAGGTCATAGATGGTGACGTGACGTATCTCAGACTACATAAATAATTAATAAATAGTATGATTACGCACTTATAATCACATTATTTATTTAAAATTTTCCATATATTATTTATTTACTTAGAATGTCATGCCTTAGAAAACAACAAAATATTCATATGAGATCAACATTTATTTGATTCAAATTAAGCAACATATATTTGGCACTCTTAGAGACACGTTCAAATTTATTCGGCCGACGTCTGTGAGACACCCACATCATTACTTAAAGGTTAAAACGCATTTTCAACGATTGATATCCATATTTGTTGAAAACCTATACGGAACTCAAGCAGCGATAATTTCTACATTTTCACTACAAACTTTTCCAGATACAGTTTTTGAATTCCTGTACCATCCTGACTGCATTCGTCGTTCCTTTCGCTTAAAGTCACAGCATACAAACAACATGCAATTTGTGGAAGTGTGTCTGCAGTCCATTTCCTATTTACCAACGCTGGTGGATGTCATTTCCTTAGCCTGCGGCACTGAAAGATAGGCAGGTTACTTGTTCTTTTTACCTTATTGTGAACGCGATTCAATGTTTTACATCTGTTTCGACTTCTGAGAATCTCGTTTTGGTACTTTGTAGATTTTTAAGGGTGACATTTCTGATGGAGACTTTTTTGCAACGAGTAATATTGTAATATTACTCTTAATAAATTAGATGTAATATTCAATTATTACAGTCTATAAATGAAACCTTTAAAACTTCCAAGAATTTTAAATACATTTAGTTGTTTCCATTATTTCATTTCATTGCCTTTATTTTTGGGATAGTCCACAGATTTACCCATTTGTGAATCAAAATGAAACACTAATCTATGATATTCCGATTTTGGAATATTAACCCCTTTATTTATAAACGTTGTTGCTTAAAGTTAAAGAGACATTTAAACGTCTAAAATGTATGGTTAAACAGTCGCTAAGGTTGGAGTGTACGTAACGGGATACCGAGGAAAAAAGACCGATATTTTTAGCCAATAAAATTTTATTTTCGCAAAACGTTACTGTCTTGATTCAATCGTATTAAACACCTAAATATAAGGCTAAAAGCATCTTGTTTTTTTTGTCTCCGATCAGACGATTGTCGTAAAAATTATTTCGAAGGGATCGGTACAAAATGCAATATTACTGTACTAGGAGAATATTTAGGATGCAAGAGCGAGCGAAGCGAGCTCGGGACTTGGGGCACCTCGACTCGGACAGGTTAGGTTAGAAGGGGATGGCAGGGTCTGGTGAGCGAGCCTCGTAGTTATTTTTTTTTTAAACCACCCAGAAGTACTACGACTACGCCTTATTTTATTATTGCCATTCAGAAATTGGAGCCCTTGCCTCGACTTCGACTCGACGCTTTGACTTAGCGGAATTTTGGACGACGTATTTCAAATTTTGTATATTTTTTTGTTTAAAATGAAACATTTGAAATTTTTCATAATTGATTATTACCTACATTTTGAGAATTACACGGCACGTCGTTATTAAGGGGGATTTTCTTTTATTATTTTTACGATCGGACACCGTTTCCGAGATATAAGCTTTAGAAAAAAAAGACTGTTTTTGCACTCGAACTCAAGAGGTTGGTAGTGTCAGGGCGCTGGAACTCCACACTCCCAAGGTCACTCGACCTTGACCTCCATAATAACTTGACCTTGACTTCAAGGTCACTAACAATGAGTATTGACCTGTTAATGCTCCTGAGAATCACGAATCTTGACTTTCAGAAATTTGATCTAGACCTCAAGGTAAATGACTTTGACCTCAGGGTCAGTGACCTTAGGAGAATATCTGATCTTGACTTTCGGAAATTTGACCTTGACCTCAAGGTCAACGACCCTGAGGTCAAAGTTAATGTTCTTGAGGTGTCCCATGGTGTTTCCCCACCCTACTACTCACCGAGTCCCAAAGCTTTGATTCGGGATGGTTTTTGGTAAAAAATTTCCGTCTTTTATTCATAGTGCCCCGTTTCGTATCCACTGACCCAGCCGGGTTTCAGAGGCACGGAGGGTCTTGGTATGTAAAGATGGTCACCCATCCACGGACCAACCGTAGATTAACCTGATCGATCGATCCATGCAGCTGTTATTACTTAGCCACAAGCTCCAATGTGACTTATTAAATTTTCTGAGTTTATATCACTGACATCGGTGAAGGAAAAACATCGTGAGGAAACCTGGATTTATCACACTAATATTATAAAGGCGAAAGTTTGTGAGTGTGTGTGTGTGTGTGTGTGTGTGTGTGTTTGTATGTTTGTTACTTCTTCACGCTCAAACAGCTGGACCAATTTTGATGAAATTTGGCACACAGATAATTTATAACCAGGATTAACACATACGATACTTTTTATTCCGATATTCTCACGGGATCGAAAGTAATTGGGGTGAAACTTAGGGGCGCTGCTAGTAGTTAATAAAAGTCTGAAATCGCCAACCCGTCTTGGGCAAGCGTGGTGATTAATGCCGCGAGCAATGATCACCACTTCTCTGTATGAAAAAAGGCCTTTGCGCTGCAGTGGGACAACAATAGGCTAGTATTATTATTATTGCAAAACTAATAACAAGTTCTGTCTACTAAAGATCCTTTTACACTACGTGACACCAATACTAACTGCATAACACAGGACCAAATAGGTAGGCAAAACCGATCCTTTCCGACGGCTCAACGATGATATAGACATTCCGATACCCTTTCTAGGTAACGGTAGATCCAATAGTGATGGGAAAAACAACATGACAGCCGTGACGTGGACAACACTAGACTAAGCCCTAGAAAAATACGGTAATCTGCGACGGAAAACGCGTAAGTTACGATCCCGTGGGAATATCGGGATAGAAACTATTCTATGTGTTAATCCTGGTTAAAAACTATCTGTGTACCAAATGTTATCCAAATCCATTTTGTACTTTTTGCGTGATTGAGTAACGAACACCCAAATATCAACAAACTTTCAGATTTATAATACAGTGTGTTATACAGTGAGTCTTTATAAAGTGCACATATTAAAAAGGGTGAAAATATAAACAATTTTATCGACGGAAAAAATGTCAAAAAATTTTTTTTAAATGGAAAAAATGGTAAATTTTTCTTTAAAAAATCATGAATAATTAATTTATGAGGTTTCTTTTTCAAAAAATTATGGCTTTATTAGCTTGGCCTATTATTAGAGATCATTATTAATTTTGTTTTGTTTTAATATGACATTTAGTTTAAAAGTAGTAACAGTTTGTTTGCATGGGGTACCCAGACGAGAGTAAAAAAAATTAAAAATTTAAATTTTTTTTTAGATTTTTTTTGACATTTTTTCCGTCGATAAAACTGTTTATATTTTCACCCTTTTTAATATGTGCACTTTATAAAGACTCACACTGTATTAGTAGGATTCATGACTATTTTCAAATGTTCCTTGTTTAGGATCTTTCTATTAAAACTGTGTGCGTTGGTGCAAAAAAGATCTCCAGGTGCGACGGCGACTGAAGGCTTTTACACTACGAATGAAGAAGGCGTTGCGCCTGTAATTAGTCAGAAAATTATTAATTTCTCGAATTTTAACACTATTGTAGGAGACGTGTCGTCCTTCTTTGCATGTATTTTGGAATGCTTGACCCAGACGTAGCGAAAATCCGCTTCTGCGGCTGCTTTCTTAGTTTTGGACAACAAAGCCTTATTCTGTAATGACAGGCCAAATTGCCCTGCAGTAAGAGGAGCAGTCTTGACAAGTAGCCTCGCTGCGGCAATAAAGTTCTCCTTCACGTAGTTGCAGAAACTCACTATGATAGGTTTCGTCTTATCTTGGTACCTATTTTGTTTTGTAATATCTTGGTATTTTGTTGCTACTCTCGTAATAAAGTTGATCTGGCCCTTAGAGACCGGACTTGGGGACGTCCGTCGCCCCCCACACATCAGGACCCGAGGCGGCGGCGCGTAGTGTTCCACGCGCGCCCCTCTTAGACGTCGCGGGGGGAGTTTAACACCTCACTCCCCCCCCTGACACGAGGAGAGGCCCGCAGGAGCGGGCCAGCACCAGCCGGGGGTTGCGGAAGTATCGTTCGTTCCCGCGACCCCCGGCGTAGGTGAGAGAGGGAACACCGGGGTGGTTTTTAGTCAGTAAGAGTCTGACAGACCCCGCCGCCCGCCCCAGGGCGGCGGACATCCATGAGGATTTTCCACACCGAAAAAAAAAAAAAAAAAAAAGGCCCTTAGAGACGGGACAAACAAGGTTAGTGCCAATTTTGCCAATGATTTCGAACAGGTTCTCATTATTATTATGTGGTAGTCCATTTATCTCGATGTTGTTCATACGAGTCCACTGCTCTTTAGAGTTGTTTTCTTCCTCCAGTTTGCCTAAGCGGTTATGAAGGATGTCCACCTGCTCCTGAACTTTTACGTCCCGACGTGCTTGAGGCGCGCTTCCATGTCTTTGATATTCCCATTAAACTTCTTAAGCTCATTGTTTGTTTCACCAAGTGATAACTTTAGATCAGTAAACTCTGTTCGTAGCACAGTTTTATCGTCCTTTGAAAATTCTTGAGGAGCTAGTTTCACAGCGAGCGTCCTTATTTCCACGAGAATAACCGACTCCGATTCTGGCCTTGACACTGTTACTAGTTGCACTCATTTCACATTTGCTGCAACGCCACGTTAGCTTTCTGTCACCCAGGTTCCGATATCCGGTTTCCTTTATTCCTGCACAGTGGAAGTTTAGTTCCTGATTACACACTGTGCAGTGAGCTCCATCGGATATTGTTTCATTATAGGCACCACAATTGCACGTATTCATGACGAATCCGGTCTCGATAAAGATTCTGGGTTCACTGAAATGTTTGAGAAACGCTGGAATTACAGTAAGTGTGGGTAACGAAAGTGACCGTACGGCACAGCGCCCACGGCAAGACTGATGTAATGGTGTTTTAGGTAAGGTGTATAGATGTCTATGGGTTAGATTTTGATATACTTAAGCATAAAGCCCGTCGCTGATGTGACTAGAATATACATACTATATTAAAAACATCGTGAGGAAACCGGCAATTCAAGGAAAGTCCATGCAACCAAAAATTCGAAGTCCTGTGGCATGTACGGTCACCAAAAGAGATAAGTAACCAGGTTCGTCTGGTATAGTTGAAGATTAGAACGAAACCGATGGATGTTTTCGAATAAAATTTAATTTAATTAATAGTAAACAAACAGTTCATTAACCAAATTTAATTTCATTCGAAAACATCCATCGGTTTATTACTAAACTTCCACTATGCCCGACGACCCTGGTTACTTATCTCTTTTGGTGATTGTACCAACCCGCACTGGACCGGCGTGGTGGATTAAGGCCCACTCCCTCTCACCGAGAGGAGGCCTGTGTCGCAGCAAGGCCGATTATGCAATTTAATGTTCACTATTCGCTATGCAGACACTATATTTGAACAATCAGCACAGACTATATTAATGTGGCCATCATCATCAATCATTATTTTAAAAAACGTAGATGTATTTTCAATTTAACGTAAGACTTTTGTGATGTACAGACGCCAGCACATCAAGCTACCCGCAACTGTCAGATTTTCGCAATCAATTTTGAACCTTATGCTTTAGCGATAAAATTGAAAATCTATTAAAGAAATCTGACAGATTGTAGTAGCTTGATGTGCTGGCGTCTGTAATTACGATTGATAAAAATAGAAATAGTGGGACAATCAGTCTGAATCAGGCCCAGTATTACTATCAATGACTCTCTATCAATTCCTGAAACACAGGTTTACCTAGTTCAGGCACGTAAGTCTTAGCAATATAATTTTTATTTAAGCAAAATTGTACTAATTTTCATGCCTTATAATTTTTGAATTAATATATTATTATTATTATCAGTAGAAATACCTAATAGAAATAGTGGGATACACCCGATTAATATTGGTACAAAATGAGTGACAGCTGGCATTTACACTAATTATATCGCTAATTAATTACTGACAGATTGCAAGCTAATGGCCACCGGGCACGATATTAACTCATTATCTATAACGTATACCTACGAACTTTTACATTGCAATTTGGTTCTGTTCGAATCAAAATGGCCGTTATAATATTTTTATCTCACGAGGCGACGCGCGCTTTTCTTGTGGTAACCAAGTGTACAAAAAGCTGTGAATGTGTGCGTGAGGAGGAGGAGTAGCGTTAGCACATAGCACACAACCGCACAAACACACACACTTCCGACTTCGTCATTGTGTCGGACTCAGACGGTACCGAGAGCTCCTGCGCTAACACACAGATGTGTACAAACACGCTGTGGTGTTTGTACACTTGGTACCACAAGTAAAGCACGCGTCGCTTCGTGAGATAAAAATACTGTAGTGTTAATGAGCCCAGTATAGGTCCCTGTGGAATGACGAGCGTTGGTGTCTTACTATAACAGAAACTGGTTTAGTTCGACACGATTTTATGGGTTCATTGATGGCTTACTGTCGAACGCGTTAATCTTGAGCCATTCGTAGTACGTAGTTTCAATAGAATGAGAGGCCAGCTTATACCGGGTTTGAAGCCATTGACGTGTGA
Organism: Eremobia ochroleuca; assembly: GCA_949629135.1. Lineage (NCBI taxonomy): Eukaryota > Metazoa > Arthropoda > Insecta > Lepidoptera > Noctuidae > Eremobia > Eremobia ochroleuca. Next base: position 14,274,322 of record OX451402.1, on the reverse strand, counting down.
CCTCCTATCACTCCTATTGGAGACTCGATGGTCTTAAGGATTGACGGAACTACTGAATTGGAGAGACAGGCTTGAATTCACAAAAGGATGATTCTCGAACATTGTAGCTTAATTGCCATAAGTAGTAAATGTTCATATTTATCTTTATATCTCTGTATGGTCCTTGGATAGGCGTTGTAGTGGATGACGTAAGATTTTTTAAACCTACTCTTCAGTAGGTCAACACAACACATCCATACTATACTTAGAGGTCAACAGAAAAGGGAATATGGTACAAGACCATCCAACCACAGCTTCCAGTGTATAATTGGACAGATCAAAATATGCTTAGCAGAAGGGATTTAGTTATGGCACTAAGTCCGGTCCGATCCAGTCACATTCCATCAAAGAAGTTCGGTTTTCTGATGAAAAAGGTAACATCACCCAACTGTGAAGAATGTGGAGTAGTCGAAGATGTGCAACATGTTTTGATGGAGAGTGTTCGGAATGGGACTTTGAGATATAATTTACTTGGCCCTATAAATATGTATGATATTGGAGAGTGTAATGCTATCCTTGCATGTCCTTTATCGGTACAAGGTAGGATATTGTACAGACGCCAGCACATCAAGCTACAACAATCAAATGTCTTTAATAGATTTTCTATATTACTAAAGTATTATTTTCAAATGTGATTGGGAAAATTTGACAGTTTCGGGTAGCTTGATGTGCTGGCGTCTGTACAAACTGGCATTCTTTGTTTTAAAATAAGAATTTATCTGTGTTTAGGTTTACTTGATTGTGCTGATGTTACAGGGCGACGTTATCGTTCAGCGATAAAGCCCTTACAAAAAAAAAAAAGAAAAAAAATCATCATCACCATAATTTCAGCCGAAGGACGTCCACTGCTGGACCTCCTAGGCTGCTAGGCCTCCACCAAGTACCTCATTACTAATCTACACTACCACCACCACCTCGCGCTATACTTATACAACGTGCAACGTTAAATGCGCAAAACCTGAAAATAGTTTGATCAGAATAACGAGCAGAATATTAATTGAACCACTTTTTAATACAGGTCACATTTTTCAAAAAATCTTCATTAAAAACGTTGCCGAGTCTAATTATTAATGGGTCAAGCAATCCAATTTCAGCGCGGCGCAGCGGCCCGGTGACGCCTCCTCCCTCGATAAAGCGTCGTCGCAGACGCAAGAAACGATCAGAATGGCCAGTAAAACTAAAACAGCACATACAACCTTTACAATTTTTTTAATGAATTATTTTGTCTCTGAAATAAGTCAATTGAATTAAAAATCAGTTGAGGTGTCTGAGGTTTTGCGCATTTAACGTTACACATTGTATAACATTATAAATGAGAATAGAGAAAAAAAAAATACGCCTTAACGTCTGAAAGGCACAAAGACACAAGTAGACCGGGACATGGATTAGGACACAGAACACTTTTTATCCCGGTAGTACAGATGCTAGAACATCAAGTTACTATAATCTGTCAATTTCCTTAATAGATTTTCAACTTTATCGCTAAAGTATTAGGTTCAAAGTTGATTGGGTTGATAGATTCGGGTAGCTTCGTGGGAGAATTAGCCGGGGACATCATCATCTGCCTAGCCATTTCCAAATTATGTTGGGGTCGGCTTCCAGTCTAACCGGATGCAGCTGAATACCAGTATTTTACATGGAGCGACTGCCTATCTGACCTCCACAACCCAGTTACTGGGTAATACGATACCCCTAGGTAAGACTGGTTGTCAGATTTTCGGGCTTCTGACACCCGTAACGACTGTCAAAGATCTACGAATGACAACCGGGACCAACGGCTTAACGTGCTTTCCGAGGCACGGAGGGGTCTCGGTATGTAAAGATGGATGGAATTTAGAGCCGCGGACAATAGCTGCAATAATAAAGCATAAAACAGTGAAGTGCGAGTCGGACTCGCACACGTCGGGTTTCCGTAACACCTTAAAGTATTTACCGATAGATAGGTATTTCGTATTTTGATTATTTTTTAAAAATATGCTGAAATGAAACACGTTTCTTGTATCGACCCCCTTTAATTTTGAACTGTTTTATTTTTATTGCTGAATGGGCCCGCGCTTGACCCCGATCACGCTTGATGTAAAGCGATGGATGAGGTCTATGTATGTTGGAACGAGCGTGCCCAGAAGATGCCTATGGCACTGGATACTTTTCACTTTTTATTTTTTGTTGTTTTAGCGCCCTGGAAAATTTCAAGTGTCTACCTATTACCAAAAATATTTTAACCAAAAAATACAGCCCTGTGACAGACGGACGGACGGACGGACAGTGGAGCCGCCGAACCTTAGTAAAAGGAATCCGAGAACCCTAAAAACCTCCATCAAAGTTCATTATAACAGTTGAAACTCAGACTTTGTCCTTCTAAATACAGCTAGGAAATTATCACCTTCCGTTATTTAATGGGATGTACAAATTAATGATGACGTATTGGCTCTAACTGGCCAATTAGGCACAGCGTATAATAGTCCAATTCAAATCATTTTTCGAACTGCATAGTAATTGCGAAATTACGTTTCACAATCTGGCTTGTTTGTTAGTTATATTTGAATGAGCAATTTGCTCGTAACTAGTTGTTTTTGATAACACAACAAGATGAGTTTTCATTTTATTTTAAATAAACATTTTCCAACCATGGAATTTTACTTGGAAAATAAAGCGGAATTATAATTATACAAGGTGTAACAGAATAAGCCTAATCCTGAAAGTAATTTGTTCAGATTCAAATTGTTCAGTTGTTTGCTGAAAGTAGTTTGTTTCGATTCAGTATTTCAGTAATTTTTAATATTGATATTTTTTCAAATATTATGTATTTTGCCCTACTGACCGAGGATTGAGCCAAAGAAAATTAAATCTTATTCCAATTCAATAAAACTCAATTTCAAATGCATAAAGTTATGCTAAGGTCAACGTGATTGTCTTAATAATAATAGTCAACTTTTAAACAATAAAGTTTTGGTAATTGTATTAAGCTTTTAACTCAATACTCTAATTGCCTTGGGATGTATGGTCTTGCGTTAATTATGTTATACTCGTATATGGTGTAAAAAATCTAAGGGCCTTCTCACATACATACATAGAAATGTATGAACTACATTGACAGCTTTTACATGACACGGCGACCGTGCCGTGTACGTGTGTCGCCCGTGCTTATCCACTATAAACATGGTTTCGACGTGGCAACCGTATTTGCAGTAATGTATTGACTTGTATAGACTCGTTCATAATTATGATAGGAGCGCAAAACGGCACGGCGAGCGCGGTGAATACCGTTCGACCGCTAACATCACAGGGGCCTGGCCGTTTTTCACAGAATATCTAACGAAAACCAAATTGGTTGATTTCACTAGAAAAAGTGCGGCCTACCATATGTGATAAGACCATCGGGGCTTATAAAAACAGGAATGACACGTAACAAGCGTGGAATGCATAGGATTTCGATCAGTTAAAGTTTTTGAACCAAGTTTTCTGTGAACGTCACCGTCAATTTTTTTTTTCCCCGCCGGGTGACCGTGCGTAAGCCGTGTCATCGGAAAGAGCTACGCACGCTTTACGCTCAGTCGCCCAGCAGCGGCGAGACGGGGTGGTCGCAGTTTGGTCAAGTTTTTTACTAGACTGAAGCCGTCGTTTGTTATTAGTGGAACGAAAATAGCAAAGTCTTCATGTGTGGTCATATTTAAGAGTGTGGTACAGACCACTAAAGTGAACAACTAACTCCATGGGACCAACATCGTAATCGCGAAAAATTTATCAGCCATACATTTAAGTTGATTGAATAGGTACTTATTGAAGTTTTGTATGAGACAGCTAATTATTTTTTTTCGCGATTACGGAGTTGGTCCCACAGAGAAACTTTTTCAGTATTCTTTCCTTTCTGTTTCCTTATCCACCCACCACACATTTCTGAGACACGCTGTATAATATGTATTTTTGGAACGCAGTTCTTTAACGCGATTTGCGGTAGGAGGAAACTGGTAAACATCGTCACGTAACGAACAAGCGTTATCCATGAGATTTTCTCTTTCTAATATATATATACAACGTGTAACGTTAAATGCGCAAAACCTCAGACACCCCAACAGATTTTTAATTCAATTGACCTATTTCAGAGAGAAAATAATTCATTAAAAAAATTGTAAAGGTTGTATGCGCTGTTTTAGTTTTACTGGCCATTCTGATCATTTCTTGCGTCTGCGACGACGCTTTATCGAGAGAGGAGTCGTCACCGGGCCGCTGCGCCGCGCTAACATTGGCTTGCTTGACCTATTAATAAATAGACACGGCAACGTTTTTAAAGAAGATTTTTTGAAAAATGTGACCTATATTAAAAAGTGGTTCAATTAATTCTGCTCGTTATTCTGATCAAACTATTTTCGGGTTTTGCGCATTTAACGTTACACGTTGTATATATATAAAATCTCTCACAGTAATCACCCGCTTTCTACATAGTCATTATCATCTTTTACACTGTGATGAACAGTGTCGTCATCATTTCATACCCCATGCACACTACCTACTTATATACAATTTTACATTCAACGTTTATGTATATTTTATTTATTACGACTAAGAAAAGTGTAAAAATGAGTGCAGGTGCAATTTTACCACACATAATTTCACGGTCTCTACTGACAATGGTAGTGACGACAAACTCATTCACTGGTGAAATGATATTGGATTCACCGTTATTATTTAAATTTAATTTACCTATTCACATTTTTTCTATTTAATAGGTAATACTGACAATGTTATTATTTCACACTTACATGAGTTACTTTGGTATGAAAATATACATGGATTCCGCACTGCAAACATACACAATATTTGTTATGAGAGTAAAGGGTATAATTTTTATACTATCTAATAATAATTCTACCTTATTTTGAAAACAAAAACCCATCTACCATATTTTATTTATTAACTCGCAGGTAAAACAAGCGGAAAAACCAAAAGGGGGTAAACGAAACCGGTCTAAAACCAAGAAGGTTTTGATAAGGCAGGGACCAGGGAAGGACACGAGCGACAAGGATTTTTTCATCAAGATGGAGAAGAAGAAGAAGAAGCCTCCTTGTCGGAACCAGTGCGGCACCGCGCCGGCAGGACTCAACATGCTGCAAGCCCGCAGCAATCCCGACGACGCTGCTATACGTGTCCAGACTGCACCACTCCACGAAAGTTGAGGAGATCGTGGAGTACCTGCGCGTGAAGACCAACTGGACTTTGAGGGTCGAGAAGTTGGAGCCGCGTCATAACACGAACTTCAAGTCGTTCGTGGTGCGTGTTCCGACACGTCATAACTTACGAGAAGTTCCTCTTGGAAGAGTTCTGTCGAAGGGTGTTGTGTATCGCCGGTTTCGTGGCCGGCTACATGACACCAGTCAGAGAAACACGACGCCGACACTTCGTGTGCAGTAGTTTTAGTTTGTTATGTTGTATGTATTTATAATAATTTTAAGTTATATTATTTTAGTATTGTATTGTGATATTTTTTTATGTATTAGTTTATAAGTATTGTTATGTTTGTAGTAATTTGTATTGTATTTTCTATGGGCCCTAGTTGCCTGAAATAAAGGTATAAATAAATAAAATAAAATATTTTGCAATCCCTTGGGCAACCAGAAGACACGAAATATAAATTATATTCACGACATTTCGTGAATCGGGTGAAGTGATCACGCCACACAAACTACGTTGGATTATATTCTATGGTCCGTCAGCCAGACACCCACAAAATAGTAAGGTTTTGACAGCTAATATAGTAGCTTTGAAATGATATAAAATGATCAATAGAAATTAGCATAAAACATATTGGGTAATAAATTCTCGATTAGATAAATGTATGTTTGGTCAATCCCTAGTGTCAGGTGGGATGACACAGTGACACTGACAGCTCAATCCACGCTCACTTCACATAAGTTTTCACGGTGAGATGGTTGCAGAATCGCACTGCTGATACAAGCCTGCAATTTGGAAAAAAACGTAAGGAAATTTGAATGTCGTGGGCTACTCTGACACTTTCGCCTTAAATAACAGCTAATCGAATCCCTTGACAAGTTTGTCAATCTGTCACCAACCTTTTTACAACTAAACCGTTTTATAAGCCTTTGACAAACAGGTTGTTAGACTATTATAATAATATTATGCACAAATAGAGAGAGAACACAGTGTATTGTAGTTACAGGTCATTAAGCACAGTTCCAATACAATTTCGATGACATATGAGCTTCCTTGTGTGTGTAGCTGTGTGAGTAATCGATATAACCACGTCGTTACGATGCTTCGTCTCGTCGCTTTCGGTTAGGGATGTGCCCGTCATGAGAAATATTATCGATATTATTAGAGGAGCATGCTTAGCCTTTTTGGCCTCGCACGGGTCTTCCTTTTTTTCTGGTTTTCACTATTCTGTTAGTTTTAATATTTATAAGATATTTTAAATAACTTTAAAGTTTGAATGTTTCTTTATTTTTCTATCATTTAGAAGCTGAACCTGAACTTTTAGATTTCGTTACATAATTTTGAACAATTAGCTAGATGATTTTTAAAAGGTTTACTTACTAAAATATCCATTTTGATTTATATGTCACCTGCAAATGCCCGACACCAGAAAAACCTATATAATTAGGTATACAGTGATAGGTAGAAATTTCCTCCATTCTGTTTTTTATTGCATAACTTTACCAGTGACCCGCCCTTGCTTGGCACGGGTTTTACGACATGACAAAACATCGAAATTTCTTATTTTTAAATTAATGTAGTAATTGTTGTAATAAAACACATAAAACTTCCGGAATACAATCTTTGAATGATGGTAAAAACCGCATCAAAATTCGTTGCGTAGTTTAGAGGAACAATGCGGTCACACGGGCAGACACGAAAATCGTCCTAATTTATAGAATCCATACTAATATTATAAATTCGAAAGTAACTCTGTCTGTATGTTACCTTTTCGATCTTAAACCACGGAACGGATATCGATAAAATTTGGCAAGGAGATAGATGGTATTCAGAAGAAAGACATTGGCTACTTTTTGTCCCGGTGACATGTTCCGTTGGGATACTTTCCGACATCCACGAAGGCGAAGACGCAGGATGAAGCTAGTATAAATATGATGCAAAGTAGAAGTTAAAAGGCATAGCTTTATAAGCAACTGGCTGATTGCTTTGTTTATCCCTTTACAGAACATAAGTATCAGCATTTGATTTGACTAGCCTTTCCCAGCTATGTTGGGAACGGTTTCCAGTCTGACCGGATGAAGCTGAATACCAGTATTTTAATTGGAGCGTCTGCTTATCTGACCTCCACAGCCCAGTTATTACTTCATACGATATCCCTTGGTAAGATAGATAGATAAATCATTTATTTGGCGCACACAAAATACATCACAACACACAAAAGTACAATAAGATGATAACCAGTTACATCAATTAAATAGATAAAAACAAGGTGCCGATATAAAAACAAATAGAAAATCACACACATCGAAATAAAAATGACACTATGACAAATGTTAAATCACGTAAATACACAGTGCGGCGTGCGTCTCAAGGTTGTGCCAAATGGGAGTCCAGCTCAGCATGTGTCAGGCAAATATACCTGACGCTGATATTCTGCTGGATCCCTGCAGTGACACACGGACGTTAAGTAGACGAGATAAGTTGGTGTTGTGACAGGGTTATGAGTGACTGGGGTCGCGGGCGCACAGAGTGGGGACTCTGTCCGCCCACCAAGTGACCCCAGGGAAGACGGTAGCACAGTGGTCACGTGCTGCCGTGCATAGCGAGGCTCAGGGGAGGCCCTTTTACAGTCTCCCCGGGGATGTGCCTTACAGGCGTTGCACGGGGGGGTTCCGGAATTGGTCTTTTAAGAGGAACCGGGACTACCCCTAAGTGCTGATGGTGATCACCGGGGTGGTTTTAGTGAGGTAAAAATCCCACACTCCCCGACCTCCCTCCCCAGAGGTCGGGTGCCTTTTGAAGGTTTCCCCCCGAAAACAAAAAAAAAAAAAAAGGGTTATGAGTGAAATTATGTAAGTAGGTATACCCGACAATTTAATTATGTATTCTATATTAGACTGGTTGTCAGACTTTTGGGCTTCTGACGACCCTTAACGACTATCAAAGATCCACGAATGACAGCCAGGACCAACGGCTTAACATGCTTTCCGAGGCACGGAGGGGTCTTGGGTAACGATCTTCACATATAACGATGGTCACTCATCCACGGACCAACCGCCTCAAGGCGTAGCTTAATCTGATCGATCGAACCGTGCGGCTGTTATTACTTAGCCACAAGCAGTGTGTCATACAAAAATACCTTTCACAGTAAAATTTCCATTACAAACTTCATGGCTAGCTTTAATAAGTTGCGACAGCCGGCTTTCCTTTTCCCCGACGAGTATTACCAGCACGGAAAATCGATTGAGTGAAATTTCATCTCGGAGACTCAAGTCGGAACTGGCTAAGCTCGGTCGTCTAGCTTAGTTATAGCTATATTCTGCCTGATACAAGTCAAAGACACTGCAATACGGCAGGTAGGAAAGAGCAGAATACCCACTGAAATATAATTCTTACTTAATCACTACTTAACGGACATTCATGTGTATTTTTGTAGTAGGGGAACATCCAAATACTCCGAAATATTTTAGTCCGAATTTCGATGTTCCAATTTTCAAAAGTCATAATACCTAATAATGTCTATTATTAAAAATCGCGAAATTTACTTTACCGAAAGTCGTGAATGCGATTTGTTTGTTTTCCGATTTTCATATGCTCGAAGAATCAAATGCTCGTCGATGGGTTCTCGGTCCGAAAAACGACATTCCGATTTTTAATACTTCGAATAAACTGCTAAAATTAGGATTCTGATTCAATTAGTATACTATTATGTTTCGCATATAAATTCAAAATCTATAAGTAACGTTGGATATAATTTGAAAACGTCTACTTTGTTAATTAATGTATTATGTTTTTTTTTTTTGTGATTTTTTCTTCTCCTTATACATACAACGTGTCCCAGAAATCAACGTCAAGCCGAAAACGGGCAATAGGCCAAGTCGTGACAGCTATTAGAAAAATATAAAAAAAAATCTTGGTCATGTACTTTTCGAATTATAAGCATACAAAAATAAATCTCAAAAAGTGACACCCTGTGATGGTTTTTCAAGTCCTGTGACTACATTATTAACATTTCGGTAGTTTTTTTCTCTGTGATGTAACCATGAATAACCCTTCTGTAAATTACAGTTAAAAGTAAAACGTAACTGCCTCAGTTCTAAATTAAATGTTAGATTTTTGCCCAATATTGAATTCAAAATAATGACATCACCCAACTTTAACCGACTGTACTGAAAAAAAAATCTACTACACTATTTTGGCAAGTAACTTTAAAAGATGGCGCGTTTAGTCAGGATTCCAAAATGGTATAACACATACTAATTGCTACTTCTTAATTGAGAAAAAACATTTTTTTTTTATGAAGCCGTATTTCATAAAAGTTCGATTGAGACGAAGAGTGACGTTATTTTGACTAGTGTGAGCGAGAAAGATTCATTTTAGCTAATGTGAGGTGACGCTACTTTGACAAGTGGGAGCGAGATAGATAGTGACGCTACTTTTATCTAACTAAGAGGGAGACGGATTGACACATCATTTCATATGTGTGAGTGAAACAGATAGAGACGCTACTCTGGCTAAACAGGGATGCGTCGGCAAATTGTGCAATACTGCAGTACGTTACGCTCTTTCGTTGACTGCACATCTTTTTGTATTCGTATTGACTTCGTACTTACAACTGTGGCTTTGTTTATTGGACTTGATTTGCATTGTAATTTGGATTTATCTGCACCGTTTCTGACAACCCCGGACTTGTTTTAATCGCAACCCCGTGTTTGTGTAGTGTTTTATCATGCCATCTCGATACACCGCACAGGAATACGCCAACATGCATCTCATTTATGGAGAATGCTTATGCAACGCCAATGCCGCAGCAAGAGTGTATCGTGAGAGATACCCGAATGCTGAGCGTCATCCCGATCATCGAGTATTTATTAATGTGCATCGGTCATTATCAGAGGGTCGATTTCCTAGCCAAATGGTTAGCGAGGGAAGACCCGTTATGCCCTACGAAGCCGAAGTCTTGCAAGCAGTTGAAGAAGACAGAAGTATCTCAGTACGTGGAATTGAACAGAGCATAGGAGTCCCCAAAAGTACTGCACATCGTATTTTAAAAAAGAACGAGTTTCACCCATACCATGTACGACGAGTACAAAGTCTGCTACCCCGAGACTACCCAGAGAGAGTACGATTTTGTCGAACGATGTTGCAGAGGCACCGAGAGGACCCGCGATTCTTTGAAAAAATTCTATGGTCCGATGAATCAACATTTAAAAAGGACGGTTACATGAACCTCCACAATTTGCACGAATGGCACGTGGAAAATCCAAATTTGATGCGGGAAGATAGATCTCAGTACCAGTTTAAAGTAAATATGTGGACGGGAATTTTGAATGGTAAAGTTATTGGTCCAATCGAGCTGCCGGAGAATTTAAATGCCCAGGGTTATTTGAACTTCTTACAGAACCAATTACCAGAATTATTGGAAGAAGTGCCACTGAACATTTACGGCAGCATGTGGTATCAACAAGATGGCTGCCCAGCGCATTATGCTCTCACTGTACGAGAGTTTCTCAATCGAGAATACCCCGATAGGTGGATTGGGCGGGGTGGTACAATTTCGTGGCCTGCCCGTTCACCCGATTTAAACCCCATAGATTTTTTTTACTGGGGTACGATAAAGGATAAAGTGTACTCTAAACCAATTCAAGATTTAGACGAGCTGCGCCAAAGAATTGCAGAAGCCGCTGAATACATCAACTCAAGAAGATACGCCCGTCTTATTACGCGATCATTTTTAAAGAGATGTAGAATTTGCATTGCAGCTGAAGGAAAACAGTTTGAACATTTGTTATAAAACTTCGTAAATCTGATTTAATAAAAATTATAATAAAAGAAATCCAACGACTGAATTTTATTTCAAATGCACCTAAAACCAACAATGTACTTTTTTTCCTCAATTAAGAAGTAGCAATTAGTATGTGTTATACCATTTTGGAATCCTGACTAAACGCGCCATCTTTTAAAGTTACTTGCCAAAATAGTGTAGTAGATTTTTTTTTCAGTACAGTCGGTTAAAGTTGGGTGATGTCATTATTTTGAATTCAATATTGGGCAAAAATCTAACATTTAATTTAAAACTGAGGCAGTTACGTTTTAACTTTTAACTGTAATTTACAGAAGGGTTATTCATGGTTAGATCACAGAGAAAAAAACTACCGAAATGTTAATAATGTAGTCACAGGACTTGAAAAACCATCACAGGGTGTCACTTTTTGAGATTTATTTTTGAATGCTTATAATTCGAAAAGTACATGACCAAGATTTTTTTTTATATTTTTCTAATAGCTGTCACGACTTGGCCTATTGCCCGTTTTCGGCTTGACGTTGATTTCTGGGACACGTTGTATATACCTGCATCGGGTACCATCTACTGTTACTGAATACTTTGGGTTAGGTTAGGTTAGAAAATAAAAATCTGCTGCTCCCTACATTTATGTTCACATAACTCGTCAAAATGTAGGGAACAGCTGATTTTTTTCGCGACAGATTTCGTTCATTTTTTGCATGTCATCAGAAAAGGCGATAACAAGTACATATGTGGTATAATTTATTGCGTATATGTGGTTTCCATACTGTGTAAACTTACATTTTTATTTATACTTGCACAGTAATATTTATTGTAACTTATTATTAACCTTCTGAACTTCTAAGTACAGTGTGACTTTGTCGTACTTATGCCAATATTAGTTTCGTGTGCATTCCGTTTTACGGCTTATATGTAAGTAAGAATTTGAATGACGTAAGTTATAAAGATAATACGATTCCGGGGAATCTTATTGCGATGTCTTTTTTTTTCATATTATGCATTTTGTTTTCGTTTTGTATTTTGTTATGGATGAGTCCATGGATATGTATATATACAGCGTGTAACGGAAAGGGGGTATCAACCCTGAAGGAGGTGAATGTGCTCATGAAACTCAACAACTTTCCCCAAAGAACATAGGTCGAAATATGAAAAAAAAATTTGACCCTCCCTTACAAAACTGACTACCAGCTGATGGATTTACTATGGGAGGGCCAATTTTTTTTTTCATATTTCGACCTATGTTCTTTGGGGAAAGTTGTTGAGTTTCATGAGCACATTCACCTCCTTCAGGGTTGATACCCCCCTTCTGTTACACGCTGTATATACCTTTTTTATTGACAAACATATCGTAAAGAAACTGGTTGGTATGTTCTAGAACCATAAACTCAAAAACATGTGACATTTGCCTCTGGGCCTTCGTAGTGTATTAGGTACGGTCCAGCAGTGGGATAGGCTGTTTTTTTTGCACATAAATTAAATAGTACATTAAAATTAAGTGCTTTACTTCTCACAGTTCATTCTCGTAACATAAACTTATCTTTTCGCAGAACCTGATTTTTATAGCTGACCACATAATTTCAGCACCGCAACATCAAAATAAAATATTGAATAGTCTTTATATATCATTTTATATGAGAATTTGTTATGTCAAAACAAGTGTAAAACTGATTTATTGAAAAAGAGTTTCTTTGGTATTCTATATCTTTGTACTCTGAGAAGAATGCCGAAACAAACTCAGAGGTCACAGTCTCTTAAAGTCCAGAGATAATCTTGGTCAGATCGTGTGAAGGCCATGTAGATTGTCGTCTGAAATGGTCTTTTGAGGAAAGTACCACACAGATTTAAGTAGTCCAATACATAAGCACTATATGCAGTAACGCTTCAGGTAACAAAATATGAATTTGTTTAAATGTATTTTTGAAGTAAAACTTCTTTACGCACGCTTGACTTGGGGAGTAAGCTGGCGAACGCGTGACGAAAGCGTTTCGAAAAGTGCTAATATTTTTATTCGCGATTTCAGGTTTTACCTCATAGTAAAAGTTGTTCACAATGATGAGTACAATCTCTCATTTCGATTTGTCGCATGTTTTCAATTTCAACCTGTATACACACGTGTACACGAGTGGCCGCCGGGCGTGGCCGCTGCCAGGTACGTAATTAAAGCATATTTCATTTTCCATTTGTAACACAAAACCCGGATGAAGCCTGGTACCGATTTTCCAATATTTTGTTTTAATAGGGTCAGCGGAAAACGGAATGATTCGCCGAAAACTGTCGATAGCACGCTTGTTTATTAAAACCTTTTATTGAACGAAACGCAGGTAATGTCGGGCTCATTTTTTTAAAAGCCGTTTTCCCTGAAGGCTTAATTCGAGTACAGACGCCAACACATCAAGCTACCCGAAACTGTCAGATTTTCCCAATCAACTTTGAACCTAATGCTTTAGCGATAAAGTTGAAAATCTATTAAAGAAATCTGACAGATTGTAGTAGCTTGATGTGCTGGCGTCTGTACCTATTGGAAATGTTGGAATAAACTCGCAGAGCTAAGTTGGACCACCATTTTATAATTAAAGTCTGTTTCGATTATCTGTTATTAAGTTCATTATTAAATCCAGTGTGTTATACTTTGTAGGTACACGAGGACCGCCATTTTATAATGCAACGCCATTTTTAATTTCGCGTAGTCGATTTTCCTTTGCAATTATTGTCTATTAGAACTAATTGGATATTGATTTCATTGTTGTAGCAATGCTAGTGGACTCGTGAGTTACCTAGATATGTCTAGATAATTATCTAGGTTTTCAATAACTAGATTACCTACAATTCCTTGAACATTGCATGCGAGTGAAAATGATTTATGAATTCCATTGTTTGATTCTGTTCTGATTTGGAAACAAAAGGAAATCCTTTAGAATTTAAGAAACAATAGAAACTCAAAGTCAAGGTATCTAGCAACAACATAAAACTACAGCATTGCTATTCTGTAAAAATCTCACCGTGAGAACTTAGCTGAAGTGAGCGGGATGTGACTGATGTGAGCTGTCATTAGGGATTAACACTATTGACAATGCTCACTTCAAGCTCATTTCACTTATGATTTCACGGTGAGATTTTTACAGAATCGACCGGCTGAATGTGATGAATATTAGCACTCTAATCTCAGTCGCAATCTGTCAAAATTACAATCAGTTTACATACATTTTTCACAAGTTTTTGAGATTGATTATCGCTGAGATAAAATTGCGATTTTGAACGTCTTCGAAATACGACTACGAGAATTGGTCTTCAGAAATGTTATGCAGAAATGGAATACTTCTAAGATAGCAAGTAAGAAAGAGTTCTCTCGACAGAAGCCGAAGTTTATAAGTTTATAACTTAAAGCTCAAAGTCAATGAAGTTGTATTTAACAAGACAGTAGCCGCTTCTGAGTCGGCAAAACAGGAAGCTATCCCCGGCTTCACTGTCATGTCTACGGAGGAAAGTCGGCAAGAAATCGGATTGATTGCTATCCAATGAAATTGGATTAATGAACGTGACACTGTTCCCAAGATGAGAATCTGTGTCAAATATGTCGGTGAACTCTTGAATGTGTTTTAGACGATAGAACATGAGTGGTTAATAGTTATAATTAAACTAGCGACCCCCCCCGGCTTCGCACGGGTGCAATGCTGATCACTACAAAGTATAAAACAAAGTCGCTTCCCGCTGTCTGGCTGTCCCTACGTATGCTTATATCTTTAAAACTGCGCAACGGATTTTGATGCGGTTTTTTGAATAGATACAGTGATTCAAGAGGAATGTTTATATGTATAATACATGCATAATTTATCAGAGAAACACTGAATATTTTAGAGCTATTATTTCTCGTAAAAAGAATAAGAAAAAAAAAATGGTTTTTGTGGCTTATCCCTAACAGAAAGACATAATTACTATTCCAGACTTTTTTGTAGAACTTTTTAAGGTGTAAAATACTGTAGAAAATTATTTTGATCTATCTCGTAGGGTTCAACCAGCGTTTGCTATGTAAGCGCAAAAATGTGTTTATTTACGACATCATAATTTAGAAAACTCTAAAATTATCAGTGTTTCTCCACTATATTATGCATGTATTGTATATATAAACCTTTCTCTTGAATCACTCTATTTATTAAAAAAAAACAGCATCCGTGGCGTAGTTTTAAAGTTCTAAGCATACATATGGACAGACAGACAGCGGGAAGCGACTTTGTTTTATACTATGTAGTGATATAAAGATAGGTATACAATGTGTAACTCAATTAATGCTTATTATGAAAGTCATTTGTCCGGAATTGCTTACTGAATCGATTTACGTCATCTATATAAATGAAACATGTCGGGTTAGTTACACCATTTATGACTCAAGAATGGCTGAACCGATTTTTATGATCTTTGATTTGTGGGATTTGTCTCCGCCCCGAATAGCAGAATAACTATTATATCACGGGTTATATTGTATCTGTCTTGAAACATTCACGAAAAAAATCTCAGGCGGTTTTCGCTATTCGGAAATTCGCTAGCTAGCTAGTTTTTAATATGGGTAGGCAATTTTTTATCCCAAAAATAATAAAAACTACGTAAATTACAGTCACACTTCCCGTGTACAGTCAAAACAAACCAAAATTCGCCAAGAACCTACTATACTAGACTAGAACCATAAACGTGTGCGACTGTGAGCTTGCGTATATTTGTAATTCAACCACAATTTTCTTCCACAATCTGTGTCAATTTGACGGCACGGTTGGCGCAGTGGTTAAGCGATTGACTGCTGCGTTGTATGTCGCGGATTCGATTCCCGCACAGAAAAAATATTTGTATGACCTACAAGTAGTTGTTCCGGGTCTGGGTGTTTGTGTATGTGAGTTTAAATGTTTGTAAACGCACCCACAATACAGGAGAAATTCCTAGTGCGGGGCAACGTTTTAAAAAAAAAATCAGTATAACTAATTTAATGAATAAACTTTTTTTTTTATTCGTAGTATTAAAAATTCTGTTATAATATAATATTCTAATTGGGGTGTTTGGTGATTTGCGTTAATCCCGGGACATTGTCTATTGGTAATGGTAAGTATGTATGTTTAGAAGGTGATTGATATTTTGCAGGTCTTGTGAGTTATGCAGGCATAGAAGGGCCTATGGCACTTTCTTTCGGAGCTCATTTATCTTTAAAGAAATAAAATTTTGTTTCATATACTTACATTTAAAATGATTATACATATACAATATATATCGCAACTAACTGTTTACACTAGGTACTAAATTAAATGACGTACTATCTAATTATACAAATAAATACAAAAATCAAAAGGACACTTAGGGCTGGATGTTTCACGTCCACTTGACGCACGCGTATACGTCAAAAATGGCGCTAACTATCGTCAAACCAAACAACGCGTTGTTTCAAATTACAATTGCAAAATTATGGCTTTGCCGTACTTTCGTATACCTACTTACATTTGAACTTTTTCATGGTATGTAAACAATCTGCACCTTAAAGCAAAAAAATCAGGTAATATTTATGTGGAAATCATGTCTCGATAAAATTTCAGTTCGAAAATCTTGCAAGTTTGCAGCATAACTCGTCTAGAACCTCATCTCTGTCGTTTTCAATTTAAAATCGATTTCAACTTAGCATTAGGCGACCGGTTGGAAGTCGAGTGGCAAGTATAGTGAGCTAGTATAGTAACTGGGTCAGCCGAGCTAGGTAAGATGCATCGATTTTGCATGTACGGGGATTCTTAAACTGAGTAATGAAATTACACAGAGTAAAAAGTGTTATATCTGAGGGGAAATTCTCGTAATTTTAAGACCGTTCACAGTCTCAATATGTTTAAAAAACATCTAACTTTTTTGACATTGATTGTCGCGCAAGATGAGATTGCGAAAGATTTTGAACGTTTTTAATTACAGGAATTGACCTTCCGTTATCTGTTACAACAAAGTGATTGTTTTTTTGCATTCAATTGAGTTGATTTTGCACAAACGTGTAGTTTGGATGACCAACACAAATTTTATTCCAGGTACATCGTCTTTTCAGATATAATTACAGGGTCAAATGAAACCAGCTGATGCCCGGCGTTGGAATGCATTTTTCATTTTTGGTTTGTTAGGAATCTTCTCCGGCGTACACATCTTACCGAAGTTTCATTAAAATCGGTCGAGCCATTTTCGATTTTTTACGAGACGAACGAACGGCAATTGTTTTTTTAAATATAAGATGTATACAAAATATGAAAAGTAATGCTGGAGTTTCTTGATTGCCTATTCTTCACCATATGAAACTACGTTTTGAAAGGATAATCAATTCTATTTTCTTGTATGACGTTCAATAGTAGTTTTTATGTGTCTAAATGACTTGTTTAACTTTGTATTGTTACTTGTATAGCTAATCTGTTAGTGAGAACAGAAGTGGTTCCATTTTAAATTCATGAAATAATGTTGTATAAAGTTTTCTTCTATGGCAATAATATCTTCGTTATAGTTTCTCGGCAAAGGTACCATTTTTTTGAAGCCCTATTATTGACAGTATCAAAACGATCGGAACGGTCATCGTTTTGACACTGTCGGTATTCAATATCAAATTTAGCTAGCGAAACTCCGCAGATGTGATGGGTATCGTTATGTAAACACGAAAAACAAAAAAATAAATCCAGTTTAGGACTTTTTTTGGGTTTAACGACCGCAAGTACTGGAGACACTTGTAATATCAGTTCAAAATCTGTTTTTTTTTTGTTGTAAACTTCACAGATGAGATTGGTATCGATTTCTCAACACGGTGAAACAAAAGAAAACAGATTTTCTCATCTCAAATAACCACGCTACCCCCTAAAAAATACATCAAATTTTTATTTTATCGTATTTAGATATGGATACCCACAACGTCGGCAGAGTTTCGCTACCTTATTTCATTTGACCCTGTATACTTCTTGTTAATACTCTACTTCTGTCACCGAGAAGCTAGCCAAACGTGGTGCAACGTTAATATCTGATGATTAATCATGATAACTGTCTTCTAACAGACCACGTATTGATCCGACATTTTCAGGCACACAATATTAGCTAACCAATGTCTATATACCAACATATATACGTCTATGTATTTATGTACGTGTATGTAATGATGTCGGAAGACGTTTCAAAGTGAACTGTGTAATTGGAAGACGCTACATATCTATAGGAGATAGAACTAGTGCGTGCAGGTTAGTCTGTGTGTGTATATTAGAATTGAAGGGGGAATATCTTGAATTTGATCTATGGTTGATGTTGGCTACATTTGAGTAAGGAACGCAATAGTCTTGGCGATGTTGTTGTACGGATATATCACATGCGTTGACGTCACTGTTTGGAAAGTAATTTTTAATATCACCTGCATTTGAACAACTTTTGGAGAAGTTACCTAGGTAGACTAGTCATTTTTTTTTTTAAATTTTTATCGTCTGTTTATTCATTAAAGTATTTTTGTGTTACGAGTAATTTTATTCAATACTAGCTTCTGCCCGCGACATGGTCCGCGTGAAATTTTATGCCCCACCCCGCCGCGTCGCGTCGCATCGCCCGCCCGCGCTGCTACTTCCTTTTCACTCAGCGTTATTCTGACCTTTTTTTTTTGTTTATGCTTGGCTCTTAAGGATCCTAGTGTGATGTTGACGTTGTTGGCGTCCAGAACTAGGCTTTCAAATACAAAACTACTTTTTCAAATCCGACTTCCAGAGATTAGCGCGTTCAAATAAACAAACAAACGCTTCAGCTTTATTATTAGTGAGTATATAAAAAAGTACGGTATAAGTAATAATTAATCATGGAGAAAAGTCAAACTATTAAGGTAACACGTTAACCAAAAGTTGGACTGAATTCATAGAATAGAATATAACGGTCTGGATATTTAATAAATGGCCAGGGAAAGATTTTGCAGCCTGATATCTTCGAGCATCCATTTTGTTACAAAATCTACCATTATGCAACGTCCTAGCTTATACGTACCGGTACGCCGTCAAAGGAGTGGCTTAGACATCCTATCTGGTTGCTAGGCAACTGTAGATAGATGACGTCATGTGAAGAAGGTGGGGAGGGGGGGTTCTCCCTAGATCCACCCTTATGTGCATGATTGCATCGACAGGTTTAACGACGGGCGAACTAAGAAATATGATGCTTGAGATTGGAAGGCAGATTCTAGGCGTAATTTATGGTTAGAAGGCTTACTCGTTCAGTCTATTTTTTTTATTTTATTTAACTATTTATGTACACAAATATGAACAGACAAAAGAAAAGGAACAGAAATATACGTACAAAGGTGATGCTTATTTCTAAGGAAATCTCATACAACATACCTGCGATAGAAGAGTACATAAAAAGAGATATAGACAACGTGTGTAACAATAGAAGGGAAAACAAAACAATCAAAACAATTCTCTAATTCAAATATACTACTTCTAGAATAAATATCACTAACATACATCGCTACCTTGGGGTAGAAATCTAGTAAAAGACATAAAGGGTTTATGGCTTTTACTACCTTTCTACCCCAAGGCAGCGATACATATAAATATAATGTAATTTCATCAATAAATACATATGCAATTTTGACAAAGTGTTATTATTAAATAATAATTATATAGGTACACTGTTCTTTTACTCTTGGTTAAAATGTGGTTGATGTAAAAGAGGGATTTATAAAAGTGTCCATAGAATTTCTTGCCCGTTCTTCTCCATAGGAACCTACACTTTAGAATAGGCAACTACGAGTATCTTCACCTTTCTGACTGAACAACTCCTTGACAATTTAAAAGTGCCTGTAATTGGTTAATTGATTGACTTTGTGGTGTGAGGGGCCCGTGGCTAAAAAATAACAGCCGCACAGAGCGATCGATCAGGTTAAGCTACGATTGTCGCGGTTGGTCTGTGGATGGGTGACTATCTTTACACACCGAGACCCCTCCGTACCTCGGAAAGCACGTTAAGCCGTTGGTCCCGGCTGTCATTCGTAGATCTTTGAGTCGTTACGTGTAGTCAGAAGCCCGAAAGTCTGACAACCAGTCTTACCTAGGGGTATCGTATTACCCAGTAGTAACTGGGTTGTGGAGGTCAGATAGGCAGTCGCTCCATGTAAAATACTGGTATTCAGCTGCATCCTGGATAGACTGGAAGCCGACCCTAACTTAGTTGGGAAAAGGTTAGGCAGATGATGACCCTACTCTATCCATAAACGTGACCATGATAGTCACCATTCATGACCGCCACCACTAT
The DNA here is from genome assembly GCA_949629135.1 of Eremobia ochroleuca. Taxonomy (NCBI): domain Eukaryota; kingdom Metazoa; phylum Arthropoda; class Insecta; order Lepidoptera; family Noctuidae; genus Eremobia; species Eremobia ochroleuca. The sequence continues at coordinate 14,254,044 of OX451402.1, read as the reverse complement.
CTGATACACCTAGTAGATATTTTATTCTGTTTTCGTCGTTTGTTGTAATTCGTTTTCGTGATGTTTGTTTCTGTTTTCGTGTTTCTGTTGTCTGTTTCGTGTGTTGTTGTGGTTTTTTTATTTTGTTTTTCTGTTTCTGTTTTTTTTCTGTTACCTTAGCACATACATCCAGTTAGAAGGTAAATACAGGTTTCTCTTGCGACGGAATTTGCACCCGCGTCCAGACATAATTAATTACCAGTAATCGTGTACCTACGAGTACTACCTACTCTGTGTAGAACCACTGTCCGCTATATTTGTCTAGCTGAGAGGCAAATTATTATTATTATTATTAATATTTTTAGGAACGTTTGCACTCTAATTTCCGTCACAATCTGTAAAAAATACCTCTGATTCACCTACATTTTTGACAAGTATTTGACATTGAATGTCGCTGTGGTGAGATTGCAACTAGACGTTTAATGTTTTGAAAAACGGAAATTGGTCTTCTGATTCTGCAGCTCTTATTGTGTAACACGCTTGGAATAATCATTCCTTTCATTTTGACAACAAACAGCAGTGCGATTCTGTAACCATCTCACCGTAAAAACTTAGGTGAATTGAGCGTGAAGTGAGCTGTCAATGTCATCCTACCTGATACTAGGGATTGACCAAGCTTACATTTACAATCATAATCAAGATTTTAATAATATTTGGTATGCTAATTCTATTGATCATTTTATATACATAATTTCAAAGCTAGTATTTTAGTGGCCAAAACATTACCATTTTGTGGGGTTTTAAAAGAAAATAGCAAAACAGAAACTTAGTCAGAATCCTACTATTGTTTTTTTCTTTTTTTTCCTAGACTAGTCCTTATATAGCGAAGTTTTGCCAACTAATTTTAGTTGGCAAAACTTCGCACGCTCGCAAGCTTCGGACTTCGGTTTGTATTTACTAGTTTTGAAATTATATAAAACGATCAATAGAATTTACACGCAAATAAGACTTATAACGATAACTTTACTGAATAATAACGTATCTTCCTGGTAACCTCACAGTAATCCCACGTCAGCACGCTTTAATAACGCGGCGTTTTTAGCACGCGCTAATGTTGCGCTCTTTTGGATTCTCAACGTTCGGCTCAACGCCGAGAGTTAAAAATGTGTCGTTAAAAACGCGCCTGTGAGTACGTGGGCAAACGCATTGCAAATCTGGATTGCAGACAGTTAGGGCCGGCGCTGACTGACGTTGCGGCATTCACGGCAGGTTAAAGGATTTTATTTCTGATCTAGTTCTTGTCATCCTTATTTTAATAATAAAATAATAAATAATAAAACCATTTATTTTCAGGTAACAAAGACCCATAGACATATACCTTAACTTAAGTATACATAATATAACAATATAACAAAAATCTTTAATGAGTTTAGGGTTCATATTACTATTTAGATACAATCATACCGCGGCACGTCGTGGCATACCACGGGACGCCGCGGTATGTCGTGTCATGTCGTTTCATTCCACGGATTGCCGTCTGCATCAGGATGACTGGACCAAGAGAGATTTTGGAGGTTTGAGCAATACCAAGTTTTAGTACCTATTTGGTACTATTTGGTACCAGACATGAAATAATTTGTACCTCGCTAAAGAGGGAAATCTATTACGAGGAAAGTGGCCAGCCATTCTGACTTCAGAATGGCTGGACCAAGCCGGTTTCACCTAGTTGTAGCCGTTAAAAGTAGTTCATCTATTCGTTAAAATTTAGTACCTGATTGGTACCTCAACATATGTTTTTCGTATATTTTTTCGATAAGCCAAAAAAGAGTTACCCCTAAAAGAAATTTTGCATGTAATTTGGAGCACTTTGATTTCACCTATTTGTAGGCGTTATAATTAGTTTATCTTTCATTAAAATTTAGTACGTCGTGGGAACCTCACCTCCAGACTTATTTTCTCTCTGAAATATGTCAATTGAATTAAAAATCAGTTGGGGTGTCTGAGGTTTTGCGCATTTAACGTTACACGTTGTAGGTATAGTGTTAATTATTATTTTACGGTGGTATGGAACCCTTCGTGTGTGAGTTCAACTCGCACTTGCCCGGTTTTTTTAAGCCAGTACTTTACTTTAAAACGAAACTAAACATGTTTTTTTTTTGACCTGTCAAGTAGAATCACAATAAGTAGAAACAAAATGTATGCACACTGTTATTTATATGCAAATAAATATTAATGTATCAGTCAATGAATATTTATGTGTGTTATGATTTATTTTCGGTCATTTTCTTTGTACAAAAATAAACATTATTAATATGCAAAACTTCTTGTAGGTGTAACTTATTTTTGGCTTATCTAAAAAATCTAAGAAAAACATATGTGGAGGTTCCAACGAAGTACTAAATTTTAATGAAAGATAAACTAATTATAACGCCTACAATTAGGTGAAATCAAAGTGCTCCAAATTACATGCAAAATTTCTTTTAGAGGTAACTCTTTTTTGGCTTATCGAAAAAATATAAGAAAAACATATGTTGAGGTACCAATCAGGTACTAAATTTTAACGAATAGATGAACTAGTTATAACGCCTACAACTAGGTGAAACCGACTTGGTCCAGCCATTCTGAAATCAGAATGGCTGGCCACTTTCCTCGTAATAGATTTCCCTCTTTAGCGAGGTACAAATTATTTCATGTCTGGTACCAAATAGTACCAAATAGGTACTAAAACTTGGTATTGCTCAAACCTCCAAAATCTCTCTTGGTCCAGTCATCCTGATGCAGACGGATTGCCGCGGCGTGCCACCGTGTACTGCGAGCCACATAGGTCACAGGATTATGACAGCTAAACTAATTGAAATAAGGTTTAAAACGGATGCGGCTGTGTGTTCGGCGAATGGGGCGCAGCTTGGGCTGCCATGGCGTGACGCGGCATGCTTCGGCATGCCGCGTCATTCCAAAGCATCCTGCGGGCTGCCGACGCACGCCCTGCCGTGCTGTGCCGTGCCACGGCTTAGTCTGAGCTGGCCCTTAGTAAGCGACGCGACGGATTCCTTTTCTTAGCATTCAATTGTTTTAAATATAGCTTTCACTGTCGGTCGAATCTATTAAACAGCCGGTCGATTCTGTAAAACTCTCACCGTGAAATCATAAGAGAAGTGAGCACTTAATAGTGTTAATCACTAGCGAATTACAGCTCATTCCACGCTCACTTCATCCAAGCTTTCATGGTGAGATGGTTACAGAATCGCACGGCTGGTATTTTTAACTTCACTAATACTGACTATGCTTGGAGCTTATCGTGGGCGTAAAGTTGCCCTTACAGTAACATACCATCAGGCCTGTACCTACTCCCTTGATGGATAGGCAGAAATGTAAAGTACACACATTACGCCAGTTGTGTTCGATTCTCGAGTCTAAAATGCAATTAAAACCGGATACAAGTATAACTTGTCTCTAAGCAGCCACTCAAAAATTATTTTTGATCAAGCTTAGAATCTAATTACAATGCACAACGTTGGGTTCGAACCCAAAACCTCTCAAACTCAAGGCATTTATCGTACTAATACTTATACACTTGGGTACTCACTACGTTGATGAAAATGCATTTCAGCAATTTCGTGTTTGTATTAATTACCAAGGCTGTTATATTGAGAAAGCAAATGAAGCCAAATTGTTGGGTATAGTGATCGACAGCAAACTCACTTGGAAACCTCATATTGAAGTCCTTTGCAAAAAACTTAGCAAATCTGCATTATGCACTCTCTCAACTTTAAAAAAAAGTGAACAGTCAGGCCCTTCTAATGGCCTACCATGGACTAGTTGCGTCTGTTCTGCGTTATGGTATTATTTTCTGGGGGCAGTCTACCGATAAGGAATTGGTATTCAGAATGCAAAAGAGGTGTATAAGGTCAATGTTCGGTCTAAAAACAACAGGTAGCTGTTTTTCCTATTTTAAATCTTTAAAAATTTTAACTTTTCCGTCCTTATATATATTGGAAACAGCTTTGTTTGTATAAAACAATCCACAATTATTTAAAAAACTGTCGGAAGTCAAAATAAATCCAATACGGACTCAATATATTTTAAGCCAAGTATGCCATTTGAAATGTAAAACCGCGCTGATGAAGAAAAGCTTTTTTGGCATTGCCCCACGCATTTATAATAAATTACCTAATGGAATAAAAAATATGAGTGTTACAAAATTTAAAAGGGCACTAAACGACATATTAATTGACAAATGTTATCATACAATTGACGACTTCCTTAATGATGATTCGCTGACTGATTGACTTATTTTTTTATTGTGATAGCTGCTATTGTGATCCCTGATTGTTATTGTTTATTATTTATATTTTTGTACTCCAAACGACATTATTTAAGTTTGACATTATTAATTTTATTTTAATTGTAATGTAATGTTTTAAAAATAGATACTGAATACCTATTATTATTTGCATGCCCACGCGACGGTAGAATATGGAGCACTTTATTATGTTAAAAAGAACATCTATGTACCAATTACCCATGTTTGCAAATAAATAAATGATTGATTGATTGATTGAAAGTTTGTGAAGATGTTTGGATGTTTGTTACTCAATCACGTGTAAGCCGTTGAACTGATTTGGATGAAAATTGGCACATAGATAGACCATTTCCTCGATTAACACACTGGAACTTTTCATTCCGGTAATGTGTTCCCTTGGGATAATAGTTGAAAATTACTTTTTAGCGCGCGAAGCGGCGGGCAGAAGCTAGTTTCAAATAAACCAAGAACAGGCACCTTTGAATTGTCAATGGGTCGTTCAGTCAGAAAGATGAAGCTAGTTAACCATTCCAAAGCTTAGTAGGTACGTATGGAGAACGGGCAAGAAACTCAACGAAAATTCTTTTAAATCAAAATAATATGCTTACAAAATATTGGTTGAGACATGTGAGAACGACGCAGAACGTTAATGGTTAAAAGCGAGCGTTGTGAAAAGATTAAATAAAAAATAAAAATTAAATCATCATCATCTGCCTAGCCTTTCCCAACAATGTTGGGGTCGGCTTCCAGTCTAACCGGATGCAGCTGAATACCAGTATTTTCATGGAGTGACTGCCTATCTGACCTCCACAACCCGGTTACTGGGTAATACGATACCCCTAGGTAAGACAGGTGGTCAGACTTTCGGGCTTCTGACTGCCCGTAACGACTGTCAAAGATTTACGAATGACAGCCGGGACCAACGGCTTAACGTGCTTTCCGTGGCACGGAAGGGTCTCCGTATGTAAAAATCGTAACCCATCCACAGACCAACCCCTGAAAGCGTGCCTTAACCTGATCGATCGGCCTGTGCGGCGGTGGGAATCAAATATTAAATTAATATAAGCCGTGGCAGTAACGGCCGAGCCCAATACCATATTTTCAGTTAAAGACAGATCGCTACTGATGGTAGCCAGTATAATCATAACTGCCATTATGCTACTGATACAGATTATTCGGACGTTAAAACCAGAGATAGATAGTTTGTCTATGGTCAGTAGGCCAAAACTGGTGATAGGTAATTGGGTTCGGCCGTAAGAGATAACCCGTCCCTACTGACAGCGCCCGTTCACGAAAATGACGTATGGATTTGCACCATTTTCCTCACGCTTAGCAGGTAATGTTTCCAATAACGTGTACTCCCGAATGTCTTTTATTTTATCAAATTAATATTTTTAGCGGCGATAAGACTTAATAAGTCCATTAATTTGTGATGGAATTTTACTCCCATTGAGTAAGTTTTAGTATAATATTAACACAAAAAAAAGGTTATGCACGAACTATATTTTCAATTTCATTACTAATAGGCCACAGTTCTCAGAAAATCAATTGTTAATATTTTTTGTTTGAATTCCATTTAGTTCCACCAAATGAGCGGTCTGCATAGCAAATGCTGGAGCCACACTTACATCTGTTGTTGGTAAAAAAATGGCGGGTTCAAATCGGGCTCGAAGGACCATCGGCCGTATTATTAAGTATTAGGGCCCATCCCCGGAGGCCTGTGTCCTTTTCAAAATACTATTTATTCTGTCTTCTTCTCCACTGTATTTAACTACTAACATTAGTAACAAGTTATAATGTGGTTTACTAACACGCTGGATTACTGTTGTCCGAAAATAAAGAATATAATAATAGACTAAGAAACCAGCTTAAACTGAGGGGTAATTAACACACTATCAGAAAATCACAGCCTTCATTTTGACAGTTCATCAACAATTTTTTCGAACAAATAAAGCAAGATTAGCAATATCCTTCAAAATAATTTAGATCGTGATTAACAATGATGTACGAGATATTGTAGGAATCTCAACGTTTAAAATAAATGGTTATCCTTGAAAATTAACTATGGTTGTTTTTTTATCACTACTACTCGTGATTTGTATGTATTTTCACAACTCATCGACAATGAACGCTTTTGATTGATATACAATAAAGATCTGTTTTTATTTTATTACTCAGTTAGTAATTATAGCTTTTTATGGTCATCATGTTGATTTCGTGTTTCTGATTTTTTCTAGCTGGACTATAAATAAATTGTTAATATATTTGCAATTACTTACTTAAATGTCCTTGAAATAATGTTAGAGAATGAGGAGGATGGTCTACAAGTACAATATCTTGAAATATCTAAACTCAAAGCATTTATTTAACCGGTCAAGCACCGCGAGCGGGCTCTTTTAGAAATACAACGTGTAACGTTAAATGAGCAAAACCTGAAAATAGTTTGATCAGAATAACGAGCAGAATTCATTGAACCACTTTTTAATATAGGTTACATTTTTCAAAAAATCTTCATTAAAAACGTTGCCGTGTCTATTTATTAATAGGTCAAGCAACCCAAGGTCAGCGCGGCGCAGCGGCCCGGTGACGACTCCTGCCTCGATAAAGCGTCGTCGCAGACGCAAGAAACGATCAGAATGGCCAGTAAAACTATAACAGCACATAAAACCTTTACAATTTTTTTAATGAATTATTTTCTCTGTGAAATGGGTCAATTGAATTAAAAATCAGTTGGGGTGTCTGAGGTTTTGCGCATTTAACGTTACACGTTGTATATAGCGGACGATTTTAAGCCTTATCTTTACTACAAATACAGTTTTAAATCGGTCGATGTTTACTGGCACGTTTTTGTGCCGCTGGGGCTCTAGAGGGTATATTAAAACATTTACAGGCACTTTTGAATTGTCAAATAGTCGGTCAGTTAGTCATAAAGTTGAAGCTAGTGGCTCATTCCAAAACGTAGATCTCAATGGAGAAAAACGGACAAGAATCTTCAAAGAAAGAAGAAACTCTAAAGTTGGATTACAGTTTTGAATTAATTTAGTCGATAATCCAAGCATGCTGTAGTCTCCTGCAGTTAAAAGACTGCATAGGACAAAAACTTAATCCATACACAGAGAGAAAAATCTTAGAAAAATGACTGTGCTGTTTCATAATCAGAGTGCATTTGAGTGGTAATGGAAAAATTACCATGTTAGTACAGTAAAAATTCTTTTGCTGTACAGTAAAATTCATTGGACAAATAATGAATTTTTCCCAATCTCACTCAGAAAATTTTCTGTAGATGTCACTTGCACTCACTTTACAGTGACGAGCACAGTAATTTTTCTAAGAATTTTCTCTCTGTGTACTAATATTATAAATCCGAAAGTAACTCTGTCTGTATGTTACTTTTTCACGCCTAAACCACTGAGTTTTCGATAAAATTTTGCAAGGAGATAGATAACATCCTGGGGAAGGACACGGGCTACATTTTGTCCAAGTAGCACGTTCCTGTGGTATTATTTCCGACAATCAAGCGCGCTGAAGCTATAAGTGTCTTTATAAATTGTGATTTTTTAAGGTACGTCTTTTGTTGGAGGTCCTCAGTAAATAAATAAATACCTTTCTGATACATAATGTAAGTACAAATAGTGACTTATTTTTAATTATGAGTAACATTTTACCAACAATGCTTTTAAATATTACTACTAAGACCGCCCATTGTGTCACCCCTTGTAAAATTTCTACATTTTTTATATCTATAATTTTTATAGTGTAGGTACATACCTACAGACGCCAGCACATCAAGCTACTACAATCTGTCAATTTTCTTTAATACTAAACTAAACATTTAACTTTAATACTAAACTAAACTAATAACTTTATTGCTAAAGCATAAGGTTCAAAGTTGATTGGGAAGATTTGACAGTTTCGAGTAGCTTCTATCAATCTACAAATGCAGATTTAACTATTCTGCAATGCTGCAATTTAAAAATACATAAATACCATTCCCAGTGTGAAAATATGTCTAAAATGCCACTACGATTCAGGAAAAATCACGGTGTGGTAAAAATTAACAAAATAAAACGGCAACGTGCCGAACGTCGGCCTTTGAGCCAGTTTCCCACACAAGCCACAAAAAAAATGAGAGTTCCCAGTTCCCACTAGCGGAGGCTTAGAGCCCGTGTGAGTGACAACGTTGGAAACTGGACCGCTTCATAGCATCGATGGAATCTAACACATACCACAGTCATCAGGAATGGGCAACATCCGTTTTTAATTGATTTAAATCAGTTTTTTGAGTCAGGTTTTCTTTGAATGTGCTAGTGTTTTTATCCAAGACTTTAATAGGTAGTAAAATTGGCAAATGTCCGATTAACCTATACCCTGTGTAAATGAACTGCCCCGCTGGTCTCGTGGTCGCAAACGCGACTGCTGAGCGCGGGGTCCTGGTTTCGATTCCCGGGTCGGGCATAGTAATAATAATAATAATAAACTTTATTTCGGACACAAGTATCCATATTGTGTTAGTAACATACAAAAAAATAACTTATTGCCTAGTGTTAGTACAAATCAACCTCCGCACAAACTGCTGTATAATTGGAGAGCCGCGTCTTCCAGCTACAGTTTTCAGGATGCTGTTTCGACTGCCCCTCACTCTGGTCAGTAGCGACGCCGTTTTCTTGCGTATAATTGCATAAAAGCCATATTGCTTATAGTGTTATCGAGTTTTTCCATTAGGAATTTCTCAGTAACAGCCCGGAGTGTGGAAGTTGGCGGTGTGTTACACCCGTGCCTCGGGAAGCACGTTAAGCCGTTGGTCCTGCGCCTGATCTCTCTCCGGTCGTGTCGGATTGGTCGGTCGTGTCGGATTGGTCGTGTCGGTCGTGTTGGATTGCCGTCCCATCGGCCTATGAGAGTGAGGGAAGAGGGAGTGCACCTGTGTCTGCGCGCACACTTGTGTAACTATAACATATCCCGCGCCGAAGGCTAGTCTCCGTTGAGATTGGCCGCCGTGACCGAAATACGGTCTGGAGGACTTTATTTACCTGTGTAAATTGAAACTGTATCTAATTTTTTTCTTATAATTTATGTTAAAAGGTTGATTATTGTGTCACGTTTCTACAGCGTGGCGATTTAATGGCGACATTAATTTAACACACGTTTACGGTTTCGCGTTTTCGTTTTATGAAAACATTTTGATTTCACTATACGTTATTTATTTATTTACAATTTTGTAAAATAGCATATTGGAGCAACGTCTAAATAAAGAACTGTAGCGCAGTCATTTGCCGCAGACGCGGATCATAATATCGCATCAATAAAAGTAAAACGAATATGGTGCAAAGAGTGGGCGAATTGAAGGAAAGAGAGAACCCTATCGGCGAACGGCGCAAGCGGTAGTTTTCATCATCATCATCTGCCTAGCCTTTTACCAACTATGTTGGTGTCGGCTTCCAGTCTAACCGGATGCAGCTGAATACCAGTATTTTACATGGAGCGACTGCTTATCTGACCTCCACAACCCAGTTACTGGGTAATACGATACCCCTAGGTAAGACTGGTTGTCAGATTTTCGGGCCTCTGACTACCCGTAACGACTGTCAAAGATCTGCGAATGACAGCCGGGACCAACGGCTTAACGTGCTTTCCGAGGCACGGAGGGGTCTCGGAAAGCGGTAGTTTTCAAATTACGAATTATTTTATGTTGTTATAATTTTTAAGATTACTGCCGGTCGATTCTGTAAAAATCTCACCGTGAAATCATAAGTGAAGTGAGCTTGAAGTGAGCAGTGTCAATAGTGTTAATCCCTAATGACAGCTCACTCCACGCTCATTTCACCCAAGTTTTCACGGTGAGCTGGTTACAGAATCGCACGTCTGGCCACTAGCCCTACCCGTGTGTTAAATCAATGTCGCGGCACGCTGTTTAATTCGAAAATATAAAATAAATAAATATATGCAAATTATTGTAATTGATCCCACTTGCTTTCAGGCCATTGTAAATGTTGATATTTTCTTAGTTTTTGGTAAAATAACAGTCTATAATAACGATTTAAATCAACCAACCTGTCTCAAATAGATTGATGCAAACTTCATGGCGATTACTTCCGATCAATTTGGTACAAGCCGTATCAGTTCAACAACTCAAGGCCAAGATTGTAAACGATTAAATAAAGTTCTGATGTGCACAGGTGTCAGGTTGTAACATGTCATTATGGGTCGGTTGTAACAACGTCGTAAGTATTTATGATGATGAATGACTTATGATGACAGCCCGGGAGCCGTACAATACGTGCATATATCGTTGATATGTATTAATACTGATATATTGGCGGTAATATTCTGTGTGAGGTATGGAGATATTGTATTCAGAGATTAGAATATATTAACGGACAATTGAGGAGCGTCGGAAAAAAAACCGATATGTCTTAATTAAGACATTATTTTTTTTTTTTTTCTGTTACAAAATGTTTAATTATACACCCTTCAGGAAAGAAATCAATTAAAAAACAGTTACATCCATCTTAAAAAAAATATCAAAATACTGTGGTCAAATCAAACCCGACAAATACATTTTTAAATTCAACATGTTGTTGTTGTTGGATTAAAAACCGATAATTCTTATTAAGTTTTACACAATTCAACAATGGTCGGTTCAAATTCAATTCAGTTCAATACCGACATATGCATTTTGGTTTCGTCAAAAACCGATATATCCAAATGATCGCGTCAAAACCGATATATCTATACTTGTCCGCCAAGTATCTCCCTAAATTAAGTATCTACCCTCCGTCAAGTTTCACACATCAATCGATGTCACTTTAACTGCAGATTGACATGCTATAATTTTCCACTTTTGTAACATTAAAAAACTTACAAGCTTTTTTTTAATTTGTGAAAAATATGGTAAATTCGATATATCGGTTTTCGTTCCGACGCTCCTCAATTATGACATGGTTTTTTTCCGTTTCTTGCCTGATTTTGGTAGGTAACAGAAAATTGTACAAAGAAAATGTGGAATGTCCCATTATCTGCTTAACCTATTCCTAACTACGTTGGGGTCGGCTCCTAGTCTAATCGGATGCAGGGCTGCCTGTCGGACCTGCAAAACCCAGTTTCCTGGGCAATACGATACTCATTAGTAAGACTAGTTGTCAGATTTTCGGGCTTCAGACTACTCGTAACGACTGTCAAAGATCTACAAATGACAGCCGGGACTGACGACTTAACGTGCTTTCCGAGACACTGACGAGTCTCAGTAATGTAATGGATAGACACCCATCGTCGGACCGACCTCGACAAGCGTTGCTTAACCTTGAATAATTAAGCCACGAGCCCCTCTGGAATGTCCCGATAAAAAAAAACATAGTTAATAACAGTATTTTTTAAAGTTCAATGCTCACTTATTTCCGCCGTATTCAGAGACGTTGAATACTGTTAGTGGTAATGAAACCTGCCGTGCGATTCTGTAACCATCTCAACGTGAAAACTTGGGTGAAGTGAGCGTGTAGTGAGTCGTAAATAGTGTCAATCCCCAGCATCAGCATGACTCACAGCTCACTCTAAGCTCACACACGGTGAGATTCTTCCAGAATCGACCGGCTGTTCTTAACAGTGGCAAAGCTTAAAAATAATTTTAAACTCTTGGCAGTTGATACTAAGTTCATAATATTTTCTCATTGTTTGTCTTATTTATTTTTAGTATATTAATGTATTTATGTACATTTATTTGTGCTTATATTTAATTAGGTATATATTATATTTATAGTTTTAATAGGTTTATGCCTATCTTTATTATTTAAAATATTTATTCCCCAATTTTAATGATTGTACCTACTACTGTTTGTCTCTGTATCACCCAAAGGTTGACTGGTAGAAAATGCCTATGGCATTAAGTACGCCTCTGTACATTTATGTGCTTGAAGTGTTAAATAAATAAATAAAAAGTTTGTAATACTTCGTATTATTCCCCATTTAAAAAAAATGTATACACCAGCTAACCTTCAAGCTTGCGTTTTGAATTTTACTCAGATAAAGTGATTTTTCGCGGTCATTATAAAATTACGTAAACAATTATTTTACGTAAAATACTGATATGCAGCATCTACCAACCCGCGTGGTAGATTAGAGCCCACTCCCCCTCGAAGGGAGGAGGCCTGTGTCCCAGCAGTGGGATTATTAAAGGGTACTGGTTTTCAGTTAATCAGGTTAGATTGGAAGCTGCCCCCAACATACTTAGTTGGGAAAAGGCTAGGCGGATGATATAAATAATTAACGTTTGAAGTCGTTCTAATTACATTATCGATGGATATCTTTTATCTTTCGTTGTAATCAGTATGTTAGTAGGCATGATTAGATGTTCATTGTTATCGTTTCAATTTAATTTAATTAATCTAATTTTGTATTGCCTTTCAGTTATCTCATGAAAATTGTGAATACATTAATATTTCCTGAAGATAGACTGAAAAATTACACTACTTAGTTTACATGGTTTTTGTCCTTGAAATGAAAAGTGTTTTTCTTAACAATTGAGGTCAATCAAAAATAATAAAACAGAGTTTAAAAAAAATCAAGAACATCACGTTTCCGAAATATTTATTATTTTTGATTTACAAAAAAAAAAATGCCTACAAAAGTATTTAAAAAAAAATTAAAAATGAATTGCTTTAGCTTTTTTTGTATTTATTTGTGTCTGTATCTCTTATATATCTTTGTTCTTTCGATTAAATCCAAATGTCTTAGTGACACAGAAGTAACAGTCATTTTCGTGGTTGGACGGTTCCCTCCATATCATTGGCATATTAAAATTCAAAAATATTTTTTCACCTGTAGCCCAGGAGCTTAGCGTTTTTCTACATCTTTCACAAAAAAACGTGAGGAACCCAATTTTATCTTGCTGAGAGACCGAAATTTTGAAATAACAAAAATATGCTATTCCGTTATGGGATATAGCTCACCGCAAAGTAAAAGAAATCGGTCAGGATATATTTTACAAAACCTTTTTGACATTATAAACACAAATATTAACTGAACACCACTGCATCAAAATTTTAGAATTAATTCAGAACCAATTTGTTAGTAGTTTGATAATAAAATATGATGATAACATAATTTTTTGACGTGATAAAAACAAAACAAATATATGTTTGCGCTTCGTTACTGCCACTAAGGACATCCTTATTTTATATTCTAAAGTAGTGTTATTAATAACTTTAAATTACAAAAATGTTTTTTTTTAACACTATAGTGTAATTAAACTTTAAAAAACGTTTAGTCATGTTTTTGTGCGAAAATAAAGTTATTTATTTCATTCTGAAAAATGATTATTTTGGCATTTTTTTTTAACTTGAAAAGCAAAATGGAGATGGTCAATTGTTGACTACATACATGAACTCACGCCTTCTTCCCATGGAGGTCGCAGAAACTACAGAACCACACTGCTACGATCCTTACCTACATACACCTTTTGCTTCGTTAACGTTCATTCATCTAGTCAAATCTGAAATGTAAATCTACTACGACTCTCACTCTACGGTCTCATTAAAAAAAACAGTTGAATTTAAAGTATTATAAGTATTATTTAGTCTCTCCTAAATAAATACAGAATTTTATTTTATTTTTATTTTATTTTATTTGGGAAAATAAGCGGTTACACATTAATTTTAGATTACTTTTGAATCTAATAATCTAATCTAATCTAATCTAGCTAGGAGACCAGCGATTCACCCAACAATTCGTTGTACTTATGCTCGTACCATGTATTAATAATGCATACTTTGTAAGTCTCTCATGTACCTACTACAAAACCTTTATGTACCTTAATAAATTGTTATTATGATTTAACATATCTCAAGACCATGGGGTCCCGGTCCTTTGGAAGGCGTACGAGGATCCGAAGCCAACTCACAGAGGCCCCTTTGGAAATTTTAATGAAATGCGGCACCAAATTATTATTATTATTATAATTAATTCGAGAGGTAGGCACTTACTTCGTTGGCGCTTGTCAAAATAATTAAAACTTATCTACGAGCTTCAGATCTGGAGTGATTGATAAATTATATTTTTCACATTCCGCTTGAATATCTTCATTTGAATAAACATAATCTTTATATATTTATGATGTTTGTGATATGTACTGATAGCTAATGTTATCTCAGTATTTACAGTTGGCTGAGCACATATTTTGCATATTGTCCTTAAAAGAATACTTTGAGTAAGAGTTTTCTTGTAAAAACTTTTTCTGGAAAGAGTTTTTCAGTTATTTGCAGATCACAAGTTCATCGGATACCTATTGGCAAGTAGTTTTTGAGAAATGGATTTTGCAAACAGGTAATATTGAAAATTCGTGCACTATTCGCAACCTTCGTATTTGAACCTAATTGCATAACACACTATCTATCATTCACTATCAGAATCATTTTGAAGGATATTGCGAATCCATTGCTTCATATGTTCGAAAAAATTAACAGCTCAACAACGTAAATAACGCAGTGAACATTGTTGAGCTGTCAACATGAAAGCCATTCCTACTTAGTGTGTTACGCAATTACCCCGCAGATGTCTGAATGTAAAAGAGGCAAAAGGAGTATGTCAGGCCCGCCTCACATGCCCACACTCGCACTCGTTCACGACACTGCGCCAATGTCGCATTGACATTGGTGGATACGTGTGTCCGCAATTGCGTTCTTAGGGTGCGTTTCCACAGAAGCGGAGCTGGGCGAAGCGGAGCAGAGACGTGCAGGAATCGACTAATCACAATGCTTGGAATCCTCATCGCGTCACTCGTCTCGCCTGTGATTGGACGATTTCTACACATCTCCGCTCCGCTCCGCCCAGCTCCGCTTCTGTGGAAACGCACCCTTAGGCTCGTATCAGGTGGTGTTCTGTAGTTTCTGCCTACGCCCATGGGAGCATGGCGTGAGCGTATGATTTAAGCATGTGCACTAAAAGTGGTTCATCGTTTTTATTTATCTTGTTAAACAAACGTAGTAATTGTAAAAGTCAAACATAAAAAGAATTAAACTATGTTAAGGTTGGCTAGTACGAGAACGAAATGATATAAGTAATGCAAAACATACTAGAAATTAGGCTGAGGCTACATTAGGCCGCGACGCGACCTGCGACACATGAGCGATTAAAACAAATAAATGAATCCTCACGTATATGGCTACACCGTACGTGAAATTTTACTAGCGATCTTTGATTTCTTTATGCGATAGGAACAACATTACTGTAATCACGGCATCGGCTACATCAACATATCAGCGAAATTTAAGCGAATTTATTAGAAAATTTCTCACTTGCACGACTAATTCAATAGTGCTACTAAATATGCGTGTGGCTACATTATGCGTATAGTAAACCGCGATGTATGATTTGATCGCATTCTAAGAAAACGACCGATTCAAATTGAGTCTTTTTTATGATAGCGGCTACATTAGACACGGGGTCGCCGCATGAATCCCTCTTGCTAATTCGTTGTGTAGCATGTGTACTGTAGCCACGACATAGCAGAATATACGCCACATTTTCGCCTATAATGTAGCCATACCATGTTTATCTCGTTTCGCTTTTCCAATAGCATCGCAAATCGCTGCCTACTGTAGCCTCAGCCTTAGTGCTACGTAAAAAAAAACCGGTCAAGTGCGAGTCGGACTCGCGTACCGAGGGTTCCGTACAAATTTGTAGGTACGTAACTACAAATTTACGATTTTCGCAATTTTTCTTTTATCTGTGCTATAAGACGTTGCTTCGTACCAAATTTTAAGATTCTGATTTCACGGAAAGTACCCTGTAGGTTTTGATTCCCTTGTGAGTGTCGAAAATTTGCGGCATAAACGGCTGTATCTTTTAATTGCGTTGGTTTAGAAGTTTGATTTTTTCACAGCTCTAAGTGACAGTAGTCCTGAGTATTTGGTATAAATTCTAGGTTGATACCTTCACGCGTTCTTTAGAAAAAGGATCTTGACAGACAGACAGACAGACGGACGGACAACAAAGTGATCTTATAAGGGTTCCGTTTTTCCTTTCGAGGTACGGAACCAAAAAACTATAATTTTTCATGCACATAACGTTTTTCAAAGACGTAATACATTGACATGATTCGATTGGATTGTATTGATAATACTGCTACATGATATGACGCCTGGAATCCTGAAAGAGTTAGGCAGAGATGTATCTATTGTACACCTACATTTCTTCAATCATGTACACGGAGAGAAAAATCTTAGAAAAATTACTGTGCTGTCTCATAATCTGAGTGCATTTGAGTGGTAATGGAAAAATGACCATACTAGCACAGTAAAAATTCTTATGCTGTACAGTAAAATTTATTGGACAAATAGTGAATTTTTCCCAATCTCACTTAGAAAATTTTACAGTGACGAGACCGGAAATCGCGAAAAAAAAATCAGCTGTTCCCTACATTTTGACGAGTTATGCGAACATAAATGTAGGGAACAGCTTATTTTTTTTTCGCAATTTCAGGTTTGGTCCCATAGTAAAAGTTGTTCATAATGATGAGTACAATGACCCCTTAAGAGGTTGTGCGTTATTTAAGTTACACCTTGTATACAACATTATTTTTAGTATATTGCAAACCTAAATATAGTTTGTTCAGAATCGATTCCAATAATTTTTACACCATGTTATATTTTGTCCCAACAATATTTAAAAAAGCTATTATGTTGGACACCGAGCGACACTAAGACACATCCGCAATCATAGGTGCACAACACAGGTCACAGCCGGTCGGCCGGCGGCGGCGCGTAGTAAGTGGTAGGTAACCAACTTTTTGTACGGCCATCCAGGTAACATAACAAGCTTATAACTTTGTGATTTTTCATGATACAGTTTTTAAATGTTGTACAGACGCCAGCACATCAAGCTACTACAATCTGTCAAATTTCTTTAATAGATTTCAACTTAATCGCTAAAGGTTCAAGGTTGATTGAGAAAATTGGACAGTTTCGGGTAGCTTGATGTGCTGGAGTGTGTGTACACTAAAAATAATGTCGTATATTATATTTTTGCCAGCTTTATTTAATACGTTAAAAATATATACTTGGATAAACTCCTAACTATTTACACAAGGTACTAAATTAAATGTCTAACTAAATATATAAATAGATAAATTTTGGTATGTTCCATATTCGAATATGGGCAAATGCCAAAAGTATAGCTGTCGGTCACTGACTTGAGTAGAGGAGGTATTCTTATTTCATTTTCAAACTTTCCTAGATAGGTGGATAGATGCCACTAGGAATATTTTCGACTACTTCAATGAACGTTATGCTATATTAGTGTTTATAGGTATATGCATAAGTGAATAAGGGGCCCGTGGCTAAATAATAACAGCCACACAGGTCGATCGATCAGGTTAAGCTAAGCTTGCCGCGGTTGGTCTGTGGATGTGTGACCATCTTTACATACCGAGACGCCTCAGTTCCTCGGAAAGCACGTTAAGCCGTTGGTCCCGGCCGTCATTCGTAGATCTTTGACAGTCGTTACGGGTAGTCAGAAGCCCGAAAGTCTGATAACCAGTCTTACCAAGGGGTATCGTAATACCCAGGAACTGGGTTGTGGAGGTCAGATAGGCAGTCGCTCCATGTAAAATACTGGTATTCACCTGCGTCCGGTTAGACTGGAAGCCGACCCCAACATAGTTGGGAAAAGGCTAGGCATCTACCTAGCCTTTTCCCAACTATGTTGGGGTTGTTTAATTTGAGCGTGATTTCCTTATTCACTTATATCATCATCTGATGTATAAGTGAATAAGGAAATCACGCTCAAATTAAAACTTACAAGTGATTCAGCAATCCTTACCACGTGATTTTGCACTTTTTTACCTTCACTAATACCTGTTTTTTCGTTGGTAAGAAGACTGTGTGTGTGTGACAGTCGGTGTTTTAGCACATGTCTGCGTTTATGTACTTACACAACGGTTTATTTGCGTGTTTACTTTGCTTTGCATAATAGGTATTTAATATGAAAAACGATGCAACGCTACAAACATTTTAAATCATTCCAATAATTCGTTTTCTAATTAGAATTCGAAGCAAGCAAAGTCCAAAAAAAATATTTGAAAATATTTTTGAGCTACTTGTTTCCAATAAATGCTCCATAACATAGGCATCACCGTGAAAAATTAACATGATTAGTAACATTTCTATGTTTCCATTCGACACGTGGAACGACAGTTTCACTCATAAAAAATAAATTTGTATCAAGGTTTACAGTTGTTAAATTGATAAGTCACGACCACAGAATGGGAATTGCACGCGATGTTATAACTATAAGAGAGGCACTCACCATGATTGTTAACACGCGTTCTAACCACGTTTTCTTAGAAACAGGAGCGCGCGAAAGACGTGCGGCTCTCGCGACGGCTGGAGCACAACTACAAGGCGAAGGCGTGCATTCTACGGACGAAATATATGCGCCCGCGCAACTTCATTGATAATGATTATGACGAAATGATAACGTTGATCGTATAATTGGCGCTACTCAATCAACTGCTGTCTTGACTACCTACTATAGAATTTATTGGGTTGCAAACTGTATTGTAACGTTATATCATTTTGTGAAGATTATTTTAAATTTATTAATATTATAAGCCCGTATTGTCCCACTGCAAGACAAAGACCTCCCTTCCCTCTTTCCACTTTTCCCCGTGTACTGCGATTGTGGGCCAATCCTTTAAGAAGGAGTCCAGCTAATCCCGCCATGTCTTTCTGGGGTTTTTGTGTAGAATTGCAGAATGTTAATCCTTGATGATGTTTCTCGGCAAAGAAAGATTATTTATTTAACAGGTAAACTCCAGCTTTTAAGAAAAAATAAAAAAAACTTTTAATGATAGTAAAAGTTAAGTTCCAGCATCCATTGATGACTTCTGAGGCAAATATAAAATGTATCATCATCTCATCTCAATAGCTTTTTCTCAATTACGATGGGTTTGGCTTCCAGTCTAACCAGCTGCAGCTTAATACCAGTATTTTACATGGCTCCCTATCTGACCTCCACAAATCAGTTACTGGGTACTACGATACCCCTTCGTTAAGATTGGTGGTCAAACTTTCGGGCTTCTGACGAACCGTAATGACTGTCATAGATACGAAAGACAGGTGGGTTCCGAGGCACGGAGGGGTCTCGGTGTGTAGAGATGGTCACCAACCGTGGATTGAAACAACCGTGGCAAGCGTAGGTTGACACGCCGTGCGATTCTATAACCATCTCATCGTGAAAACTTGGGTGAAGTGAGCGTGGAGTGAGTCGTCAATAGTGTCAATCCATAGCATCAGCATGACCCACAGCTCACTCTAAGCTCACTTCACCTTAGGTATCACGGTGAGATTTTTTCCGAATGAACCGGCAGATCGATGAAATTAAACTTGATTAAAATTAATTGAATCCTATTTAAAAAATAGGTATCAAATAACGAGTATAACAAAAATCTGCCAAAAGAAAAAATTAGAACTAACGTACCAATCCAAACCATGAAAAACGAACTATGGTGTACCTCAGGGTAGTGTCCTTGGACCGCCATTGTTCCTCGTATACATAAACTATATATGCCTATAGTTATTGAACATCCCATGAGCTTGTTGGCTGATGATAGTACAATTATTTTCACAGAACAAAATAGGGATTCACATAGTTATGAAATGTATATAATTCTAAATCTAAACAGGTTAATAAAATGGTTAAATAATAACAATCTATATGTAATAATTATTATCTATATATAATAATGTAAATTTAAATAAAACTTATGCTATATCATTTAAACAAAAATAAATCTAGATAAACTTAATATAAAATACGCTGACAAAACTATAGAAGAAACAAAGCACTCAAAGTTCCTGGGACTCTATGTAGACGAGAATATTAAACGGAGTAAACATATTGAACATACAATAAAAAGTCTAAATCAGTTCCAGTACGCTTTGCATAATCTCAGTAAAATAGCAAGCCGCGAAACCGTACTGACCGCGCATCATGCATACGTGTCTTCTACATTACCGCTATGGCATAATGTTCTGGGGAAATTTATCTGAGAGGGAGCTAGTGTTTAATAATTTATCTTCTGTCCTTTTCTTAATGAAATAGAAAGAAAAAGTTGCACTGAACTTCAATTTAGTTTAATTTGTGAACAAGGCAATCGGCGCCAATGTTGGCTTTCAAGTCTTGCAAGGTTTGTTGTGGTAAACGAGAGATTTGCCCAAAGGAAGAAGTCTGGCGCCATCAGATCCCGAGATCTGGCCGGCCAGTTCAAATCGCTAAAACGGATGAGCACACTTCCCGGATTGGTGTTTCAAAACCGTTGCTTTAGATGTATGTATCGCTGCACTGTCAACTAATTCTCTAGGTAAATCTATGTTTAATGCTTGTATGAAGTTTTTTAATAAAATGATATGTTGTTGAAGTGCAGCAAGCAATTGCTATAGAAATAAATAAATAAACACACACAATACTGGAGAAATTACTAGTGTAGGGCAAACAAAAAAAAAAAAAACGAGGTGCCATAAATAATTTCCCATAGTCCACCTAGGTGAACTAGGCGGGTGGACCATGGACACCACACGGAATAATTTTCACTTCTCCAGCCGTTTATTACTAAACTAGCTTTTGCCCGCGACTTCGTTCGCGTGGAATAGTGTAGTACTGAATTGATGCCGACTCTTGACCAATAGATGGCGCTGTATGTCCGGAATAAATTTTATTTTTTATTTTATTTTTTGTAATAAAAACTATCCTATGTCCTTTCTCGAGTTCCAAACTATGTCTGTACCAAATTTCACACAAATCGGTTCAGTAGTTTAGGCGTGAAGCAAAGACAGACAGACAGACAGACAGAGTTACTTTCGCATTTATAATATTAGTTTGGATGAAGCCAATATAAATGTCCGCTATTTCAGAGTTCAACCTATACTAAAAGTGACTCATATTCATGAGTACTCCCACCCCCGGTTGTATGCTAATGAATGACTTTAACGTCATCCGGTTTAACGGGGTCGGTATACAAATAGACTTCTACCTGCTCTTTCACGAACCTAAGAGCTGAGAGATTGGCTTCGATTCCCTTGTTCACATACTAAACTAAATTTAAGTTCAGTGCATCTTTTTCTTTCTATTGTATTAAGAAAAGGACTGAAGATAAATATTAGTTTAGTCCTGTCAAATTAAGATACTCCATAGACAAGTGGGGGCATGGTCATCTCTAGTCTCAGGTTTTCCGATGACTTCAGATATCTATTAAGTGTAAAATATAAAATAAAGTCGCCTTTCGTATCTGTCTGAATAACCACTAAGTTCTTCTAAACTACACAATCGATTTTATGAGGTTTTTACCACAATTTAGAGTAAGCGAGTTCGTTCGCGTGCATGTTGGAACACAAATTCGATATTACAGATTTTCAGTTTTTTGCATGGAACCCTAATTCTTTTTTTCTAAAATAAAATTAAGCCTAAGTTACTCCTTATAACCAGCCGTTGCGGAGATTAGCCGGAACAAACAGGCGAACCAACAGACAGACAAACAAACACTTAAAAAAATGATTTTTGTTATAAGTACTGTATATACTTTCATATACATTTGGTAAAAAGCTGCTATTTTAACAAATAATAAAGAAACCACGATGTTTTGTCAACTGTCGTCAGGCATTAGTGGTCTGACATTTATGCTGAACTGGGCCTATTTGGCGCAGCCGTGAGGCACACAATACTATTTTAAGTTCTTTTTTTTTGTGTGTATATTGTGTGGCTTCCTTAACCTGGGTCAAAAAACTTATTTTCTTTCTTTCTTTCTTGAAACTGAATTGATATAGTGGATTCAGTGTGCCAAACATTTGAATCTTTCTAACTTTCTTCATTGCTAACATTTCGTGTATTATCCTCATCTAATAAATTATGTTTAGTGTTAAATGTGTCGCAATCACAACAATCGAGTGCCATCTTGTTTTTAGGCCAAGGTCTCCAAAGTTTGCAAATAGACGGACGCGGTAACGTCAATCGTGTGTTTAAAATGGTCAGTTGTCCCAAATGCGACCTTACGGGCATCGAGAGAGAAACTATTATTGTTACCGAAAGCTATCTAAACTAATCTATACAAAAATATTACGAAGAGATATTTATGAAAAAAGTTTATATAGGAAATCTTCGGAACTACTGAAACGATTCCGAAAATTCTTTCATTAATGGAAACCTCCGGTACTGCTGAGTATCCTGTGATATATTTCTTGTTAAAACAAGACAATTTACGAAGTCGCAGGAAGAAGCTAGAATATTCTATTATAACAAGGTAGATAAAAATCAAAAAAATTGTGGTTAATTTGAAGGTTATAAACATAAAAAAATTGTTGGATTCAGGTAAAACCAATATTACATCAAATTAAAATGTCACAATTTTGTAACAGAATAGATTTGATGAATATAATAAAAAATACTGGTCATGCGTTTAGATAAGTACCTATGTGTTTAAACTAATAAAAATAGTACAGTACTTTTATACTTGTGCATAAAGTTTTAATAAAATAAATAAATATATTCCGACATCCACGCGGGCAAAGGCTAGTTTATGTATAATTCCGAATACCTATGTGAGTAGTAAATGTAAAACTATTAGGTTGTCTCATAAATTATTGCCAGTAAAAAAACAAATTATTATTAATTTTTTTTTATTAATAAAAATACATTTAATCAGTTATATAGTCTCCCTCGTTTTAAACAACAGTCGGCCCCAAAATGAGGCAGGCTGGGATTCGAAAAAATTTTGAAGTCCAATTTTAATACTTCCAGATTTTTCGAATTTTTTTCCTAGTAAATGAAATTTAAGAGCTCGAAATAAATGAAAGTCTGAAGCCGCAAGATCCGGGCTATACGGTGGATGTGGAACAGTCAGCCATCCTAGCTGCTCCAGCGGTTTATGTGTTAACTTGGCGCAATGAGGTCGCGCGTTGTCATGCAAAAGTTGGACTCCAAGTCGTTTGGCTGCTTAATTTTTAACATCTCTGCTAGTTTGCGAAGCTGCTGCGTATACAGATTGGCGTTAATAGTCTGATGAGATTCGAGGAGTTCCCAAAAAATCATTCCTTGCCAATCCCAGAAAACAGACAACATAATCTTACGACCGTGTTCATTAAGTGTAGGCTGGGCTGGTGGGTTTTGCCCGCGAGGAATCCAATAGGCATGACGCGTGTTAGTTTCATTTTCCTTGAGAAAGTCTCGTCTGTGCGGACGAAGGAACAAACTTTGACAATTGGCCACACGAACGGCCCGGTCATGGTCCGTTAACGCATGAGGTGTCCAACGTGACATCACTTTGCTATATCCCATCGATTTGAGATAACGATCTATACTCGCGTGGGATTGTCCAAGCGCCTTCTCTAAATCGCGCGTACTATAGTCTGGATGTAGCTCAAGTTCGTGACGCAAAGCATCTTCATCGAATCTGGTGGGTCGGCCTGGGCGAGGTTGATCTTCGCAGCTTATATCACCGGTGTCAAAACGCTTGTACCAGAAACGAACAGTCCGATCGCTAGTAGTACCCGGTCCAAATGCAGTGTTAATCTTTTTAGCCGTTTCTGTTGAAGAGACTTTAAGTCGATGCTCATATAGCATAATAGCTCGCAGTTGACGCTGATCCATTTTCACTAAAGACTAATTATTGCGTTGCGTCCGCGCCTATTTATACCCTCACCATAAAATAAACTCATCCTTACTATAAAGATCTAGAACTTTCTTGAATTCGTCTTAGTTTAAATACGAGAAAATTCGAGTAAAATAAAATATGGCAAGAACTTATGAGACAACCTAATATAGTAACACTGATTAGACAATCAATCCGTCTCTATCTGCCCTAGCCTTTTCCCAACTATGATGGGATAGACGACTTCCTGACTAACCGGATGCAGCTGAATACCAGTATTTACATGGAGCGACTGCCTGTCTGACCTCCACAACCCAGTTACTGGGTAACACGATACCCATTGGTAGGAATGATTGTCAGACTTTTGTGCTTTGGACTACCCCGACTGTAAAGATCTATGAATGACTGCCGGAACCAAGAGATTAACGTGCTTTCCGAGGCACGGAGGAGGTATTTAATGGACGACGGCAAGCGTAACTTAATATTAGCTGTTATCATTTAGCCACGACCTCTTTGTTAGAAATAGTATTGTTAATGTGCTTGTGATCAATTCTTCTTCGTCTTACCCTGATCTAAATTAAGAGACGTAATTGAGGAAAATAATCACAGAAACGATGAAGCCGATCAGCTTGTTGATGGTTGTTGGCTTCTGACAATTTGTTTTTTATTTTTCCTTATCCAATGAATACGACCTTTTCTGAAAAGTCAATACGTTTGAGTAAAAAGGTCGTAAATTGACTTTAGGGACTTGAAAATACTTGAACAGTGCGTCGCGGAGTTATTTTATTTCATCCTTATTTATTGCTTCTGAAGATTGAGGATAAAGTCAGCGTGGACAGTTTTCAATTGCAGTAATTCCTGCCGGTCGATTCTGGAAAAATCTCACCGTGATAACTAAGGTGAAGTGAGGTTAGAGTGAGCTGTGAGTCATGCTGATGCTAGGGATTGACACTGTTAACGACTCACTCCGCGTTCACTTCACCCAAGTTTTCACAGTGAGATGGTTACAGAATCGCACGGCAGTATTCCCATTAAACTTAATACATAAAACGATGGTTAGACCTGCTGTCTTGTCACAAAAGGCCACAAAAGTGATAAATGAAAGGCAACTGCAGCTGAGATTAGAATGCTAAGAGGGATGTGTGTTACACGAACGGATAGAATAAGCAAAGAGTACATAAGAAGGAAGTCTGAAAATGGCACCGGTAACTGAAAAATTGTGTGAAAATCGGTTATAAATTAAATTGGGGTAAGGGCACGAGCACGACGGTAGCCAGGGGTTACGGAAACATCGTTCGTTCCCGCGACCCCCGGCGTAGGTGAGAGATGGAACACCGGGGTGGTTCTTAGTCAGTAAGAGTCTGACAGACCCCGCCGCCCGCCTCAGGGCGGCGGACATCCATGAGGATTTTCCACACCGAGAAAAAAAAAAAGGAGCACGATGGTGAAGATGAGTGTCAACAGAGTATAGTTGAACTTGGGTACTACCTACCTGCAAATCGGACGAAGTGTTTAATAGATATTTATCGGTGCACAATACAAATAAAATCTCATTATTTTAACTTAATCGGTCTAACTACTTTTTAAAATATTAGTGCTATCAAGCAGAGCCGATGCGTTCGGGTTTTGTGTATTACAGGTACATAAGACGTTTCAGCTTTGTGTCTGGAGTATGGAAGATCCATAGGAATCGGTGACCACTTACCATCTCGTGAGGCGGTCTCCTTGTTTGCGAGTCTTGCAACTCAAAACGAAAAATATACAGGATGGCCCTGGAAACATGGATCAAATCGAATAGGGGCGTGGGCAAGGTCATTTACAAACTTTTTAACCCTGAGAATGTCGGTGAATTTTTTTACGGTTCAAAAATTATTATCAATTTTTGTTTTTTCAATCACTTCGCAAAGTGCTCAAAGAAAAAAATTATAAACAAAAATATTAGGGCTATCAATTCAATTTTTTTTCAGGACATTGTAGAAAAGTGGACCTTTTCTGTGGTAATACTTTTACGCCGCTAGAAAACATGTGTTCAATAAGGAAAAAAACATTAACTGCAAAGGCTGCATGCTGGCAAAAAAATTATGTAATTTTCGAGCAAAATTTTTATTCAATTGCACCGACTTTCTTAGAGTTAAAACATTTGGAAATGACCTTGCCCACGCCCCTATTCGATTTGATCCGTACTTCCACGGACACCCTGTATAGTATAGACTTGACTTGAAGAATAATATAGACATTGGGGTTTATTTATAAATGATGATTAAAGTTAAGTGACGCGACGTTCAAATGTCAAAAATGTAAGGTTAAACCATAGACATATATATATGGACTGGAAATACCTACGAAAAAAGGGTGCCTACCTACAACTCATATTGTCTCAAAAAATGGCTGCCATTGCTAGGGTTGTATCAATCAAGGAACATTGGTGTTACTATAACGAGTATCGATACTAAATACGAGTCGTACTAGTTATCACGTTTGGATCATAATATAGTATACTAACTTATAGTCCGTTCTAACTAAGGTTGCCTACTTTATAGTAACGTATCCTAGTTTATTTTCGATAAACATACTTTATAATTTTGCATAAAAATACAGTATGCGAAAATACTTTATTTCTAATCTTTTGTTATGCGTAAAAGAATCATATGAACTATTTATCGATAGGTACAGACGCCAGCACATCAAGCTACCCGAAACTGTCAAATTATCGCAATCAACTTTCTTCCCTGAAAATAAAATTAATGCCAAGTGTTTTTTCGGCACAGAATTAAAAAACACCTTTTAATTGCATCACGTTTACGTATTAAAGTGAAGGAAAACAGCGTGAAGAGATATGTATCCATATGCCCAAAAACAGGTGCTTTCGCATATTATACCTTTATTATTATACCTATTATACCTTATAATATGTATGTATTTAGAAATATATATGTATGTTTATCAGCTGTTTTAGTACTCATAGCACAAGCTCTGCTTAGTTTGGGACTAGATGGCGTTGTGTGAAAGTTGTGGAATATGATTTATTTATTTATTATTATTTTTATATATGTAATTAATATATATCTATTTAATTATTTCAGGCCAAACGGCCAGGCTATTATTAATCAATCATTTTAATACACATTTACCAAAAATGCTGTGGGAACAGAGTTATCATGTAATCTCATTACATCAAGTGTTCTATTGAAACAGCTTTCTTCAAAGTGAAGTGAACAGAGGTACCATTCTTTATGTCGGGGATTAATATTTTCTTCACCAATAGCCTCTAACCACTTTTTCTTTAGTCCTTCCTTTTTAGGAAACCTATAAAAAGTGCAAGTATTTTTATCAATAAATAATTTTGGTTACAGCTATATTATATTAGCATATGAAACTAAAATCAATAGGAAACGTCAGAAGCTATGTGCACGGTTCCAATTGGTGGTTTCTATGGAGAAGAGTCGGCAAGAAACTCCACGGTTACTCAAAATAATTGGCTTTTACAATGTTAATAGGTAGGGGAGGACAGTGTAGGCCTGTCAACAAGTACCAGGTACTTAAAAAAATAGAAGACATTGTAAAAGCCAATTGTTTTTAAAAGAGTAACCGTGGAGTTTCTCGCTGGTTCTTCTGCATAGGAAACCACCATTTGGAACCGTACATCTAGCTTCTGACGTTTCATAAGTGCCCATGTAGGTTTATGTGAAAGAAAATATTTTGATTTTGGTGCTGTGAACCAGGGGCTGGACCTAGCAAGGTCAATCGGAGCTAATAAGACGCAGGACTATTTATGTTAACATAGCAGAATATACCGATATCGTTCCAGCGGAGGAACTAGTTCCGGAAACTATTAGGCAACGGTACAACACTATTCTATTATGACATATTATTGTAAACAAACGAATGAATTAACAAAATAATAAAAAGGTCTGTTATACGGAAATTCACCCAAATATCAATACTTTAGCCATAAATTCATGATCGCGTTACAATTATATCATCGAATGTCTATTATTGTATGTGTTATTGCATGAAAACCGGCTACTAACCTGTGCAAAGAAAGTTGAGGTTGATTTTCATTCTTCCTTGCACCACACTTCACAATACAACACACAGGCATGTTGGATTGCTGTTTTTCAACATTTACATGCAGTTTTAAAGGTAAAGTCCTCGTAATTTTCTCGCAAATCTCAATAATACAAAAAATAAACAACCATTTGACAGCTGAACTACCACGAAACTTGGCGACAAAGATGGCTGCTCTGGCACCTACCTACAACCGTGTATAGAATAACAGGGCATCTCCTGTTATATCCCATCTCAATGGGTTAAACAGTCGGTAATCGCTACTTAAATTTAAGCAACGTTTATGAATAAAGGGGCCAATGTTTGTGTCTTGAAAATTTACTAATAATTTAGACGAAGGTAACACAACTCGCCCAAACTTAGCTTAAATTCCGTTACCAGCAACAAAATTATTGGTAAGTCGTGATTTTGGAAACTCTCAAATAGTTGTCTGCCACTGCCATCAAGCTACTGAACAGGTTCGAACTGCTGGTTGAAATGAAGCCGCATTGTCTGGCTGAGAAGGAAGGGATCGCGCGCATACGACGGCTGCCACGAATCTAGTTACGCTAGGGTTGGCAAAATCGTAAAAAACAAACATGAATCTATCCATATCTACAAATAAATAAAAATGAAGTGTCTGTTTGTAATGTCAAAATAACAGCTTTTTGATAAATTCATATCAAAGTTTATGCGGTAATTAAAACAAAATGACTTTTTTTTTTAAATATTTGCCTGTCAGTCTGTTTGTTCCGGCTAATCTCCGAAACGGCTGTGACGATTTTCATTGGCAGATAGCTGATCTTATAAGGAGTAACTAAGGTTACTTTTATTTTAGAAAAAGAATCCTAATTCTTTTTGCGCGGAACCAAAGTCCAGAAAATCCAATTTATTTTCCGACATGCACGAGCACGAAGTCGTACGCACAGCTAGTCTGAACTAAAAGCCAATTCTCGTAGGTACTTAAAACGTTCCAAGTACAGACCCCAGTACATTAAGCTACTACAATCTGTCAAATAGATTTTCAACTTTATCGTTATAGTATTGTTGATTGGAAAAATTTTACAGTTTCCGGTAGCTTGATGTGCTGGCGTCTGTACAATCGCAATCTCATCTCAGAGATAATCAATGTCAATAACTAGTCAAAATTTACGTATGAGAGGTTTTATTGAAAGGAGACGGACTAGAACTGACGACTGCCGACGACTGACGACTGTGTCTATATTTATGGTGTAATAATAAAGAGTATTCTGTTCTATCCTAGGTACTAGAATGCGACCGTTCTTAAAAATTCGGGATTTGCCCCTCTGACCTAACCGCTTTAGCAGTAAACTCAATTTCGTCTTTATCGTCTTCAGTTTGGTTGACGCAAGGCTGTACGATGTTCTTTCTTTTCTTATATAATTTTTCCATATACATAGTATAATCAGCCTATATTTTTCCCACGGCTGGGACACTAGCCTCCTTTCGGTGAGAGGGAGTGGGAGGAAGGAGGAGGAGGAGGAGGAGGAGGAGGAGGGAGAGGAGGGAGTGGGAGGCTGTGATATACCACGCGGGCCCGGTGCGGGTTGGTAGGTATCACTTGTCTTCGAATTTTTCCATTTGGTTAACTGGATTTCTATCAAGGAATACGTTTGAAGATTAATTTGTAATACTCGATCATTGTAGCCGACAATGAAGTTCCGCCTCTAACATACTCTGCTACTCACTGATTACGTAGTATCCCAATGTTTCTTTGTTTCAAGCAATAAACAGCGTTCCAGTAGTATTTTTGAGACATTGGTGCCGATTCTGCTATTCAAAAACTGAACTACATTTAAGTTCAGTGCATATTTTTGTTTCTGTTTCATTAAGAAAAGGATAGAAGATAAATATTAGTTTAGTGCTGTCAAATTGAGATACTCCATAAACAAGTTTAGGCGTGGCTAAAAAATTGGCTACTAAAAATACATCAATTTACGTCAGGCGCTGACTAATTTGTGCCACCATTGCTCCTATAAGTCACAAATAAATAAATTTTAATTTTAATTTCTAGTAAATATGTGTACTCGCTCTAGGTAGATAAGTATTGCGGTTGGGACGGTAAAATAAATGTATGTTGTGAATGTATTTTGTGAATTGATTTGGAATTTGGATTTTTTTTTCTACCTACTAACATAGTTTATAAGTTCCAATTGTTACTAACCATTATGGATCATTGTAATCTGAAATCATAAAATAAATAAATATATAAAATAAAATAAATTTGCTGTGTTGGACAGCCCTAGTCATCAGCTCATAGTACGCAATTAGAATTGAAAATGTTAAGGTCATCCCATCTATAAGTCAGACTCGCTAGGAGTCTGGAACTAACTGTGCCAAATTACCTGATAGACCGTTAAAGGTTTTGTGGTACAAAATGATCAATAGTTTATTTTTAGCTTAATTATATCTGATTGGTTCCGAGCTAGCATTGAGTGATCGCGAACTCCTTTATTTCATATTGTTAATTTTTACCCGACCACGGCGAAGCAAAAAGGAGGGTTATGATTTTGACCGGTATGTATGTATGTTCATCTGTTCCCTCATAACTTCAAAAGCACTTATAATAATTTGACAAATGAGGTATCATTAGAAACGGCTTGAACGTCCGCTGGTTATAGACAATAGTCTATAACCAGCGGACAGTTAGTGTGACGTCACATATGACGTCACACTAAATTCAATATGGCGTCCTCTAGAGGACATGAAGTAATGAATATAAATATAAATATTTTTGGATGGTGCCTTGTTGGGTATCAAATGAAAGGGCTTAATTAGCACATTTCAAAAATACAAATATTACTGAAATAAGCCCCAAAATAATTCGATAAAATATAAGTTTAAAAAGTTAAACTCGTCTACTGAAAAGGATGAAATAAGAAAGTATCTTCCCGTGGTCGCCTAAAAATGTGAAATGGGAGTTCTACTACTCATTCAAGAAAAAAAAATCAACTCAAAAAAATAATAATTAAGCTTTAATTTGAGTAGTATTTTTCTCTTGGCAACCATTTTGTGGGTACTCAGTCATTTTATAAGATTTTCATTACCCGAAAATCATATTACAGTTTAAAAATAATATTCTCATATTATATGGAAAGTGGGCCAAATGATGTCACACGTCATATTTGAGATATATCAAGGTTATTAGTCTCATTACTATTATATTAAGATCAAGTAGTCCGTTTCACGAAAGAAGTCGCGCGGCGATATGTGGAACATTATTAATACTAATAAAAAAAAAAATTAAAAATGTTTATTGCAATTACATACAACGAAAACACGCATGACTTGGAGATCACCTTTTCAGCAAGAAGAATGCTTGTGTTAGGTGAACTCCGCTCTTCCACTTATCCTGATAAGAGGTAGGTACGCAATTGGAAAACAAAAAAAAAAAAAAACATGTTACAATCAAATTAAAATAAAACAAAAATAAGGTAAAAGTAGTTGGCAACATTCCTACAGCAACCCTCCTAACTCAGACACCTTTCTCTATTTAAGTTTGTGCATTTTATTAGCAAAAGCACTAGGAAGTGTTGAATGGGTTTTGGGGGACTGTCTTTTGTAATTTTGACGTTCGAAAAGTGCTGATTCTCAGCCTAGTTTGAATGGTTTTTACTATCCATTTATTTCGGACAGAATCCCTGTTAGTAACAATTTTCTTACGATCTATGTTAGTAGGTACTTACATGTATAATAAAGTTTTCTCGTCTACAATCTTCCCGTAACTATTCCCACCCAGTGAGCCTGTATGGGACAGTCATGGCGGGATGCAATCATTTGTAAAATGCTGCTGGTGCTTCCTCGCAGTCTTTGAAATAAAGATGATACTACACGTATAAATGACTTTGCCTGTAATATGATATCGAGATACATAACTCGATCAATATTATATTATTCCGAGGTGCCCGTTATGAGGGGCCCGTGGCTAAATAATAACAGCCGCACGGGTCGATGGATCAGGTTAAGCTACGCTTGCCGCGGTTGGTCTGTGTATGGGTGACCATCTTTAGATACTGAGACCCCTGCGTGCCTCGGAAAGTAGGTACGTTAAGCCGTTGGTCCCGGCTGTCATTCGTAGATCTTTGACAGCCGTTACGGGTAGTCAGAAGCCCGAAAGTCTGACAACCAGTCTTACCTATAGGGGTATCGTATTACCCAGTAACTGGGTTGTGGAGGTCAGATAGGCAGTCGCTCCATGTAAAATACTGGTATTCAGCTGCGTCCGGTTAGACTGGAAGCCGACCCCAACATAGTTGGGAAAAGGCTAGGCAGATGATGAATATTATATGATTCCGTCGCACAAAAGTGGCTCTGCGTCTACGGACTTCTTTCATGAAACGGACATTAAGTACCCGGCATTCTAATTGCGTAACACATTATCGATCACAAGCTGAATCATTTTGAAGAATATTGCTAATCCATTGCTTCATATGTTCGAAAAATATGTCTGCTCAACAACGTAAATAACGCAATGAATATTGTTGAACTGTCAAAATATATGTAGAAGCCATTCCTATTGTTAGTGTGTTACGCAATCGCCCCGCAGGTGTTAGAACTACACAGGGCTTTAGAAAGAGACTGTCAGACAATATCAGAAAGAGACGACGCTCTACAACAGAACTATTGCTATAATATCTAAAACTTGAATCATAATACGTCTGTTCATGCTACTTGTTGGTCTAATATTTGAAAATAAATCTTTTTTAACGTACGAATTTCGGTACTAAAATAATTCAACCAACTCTAGCGAAGGTAGAATCTGCCATGTCGTCAAAATAATTAACGATCAGTTTGTACCCGGAATCACTTATAATCCCTAATTGGCGTGTAATTCGGGCAGGCATTAGGTTAGTATTTTCGCAGGCTCTTTTTCCCCATGTTCGGTCCCGGTAAAAAAGTTGAGCATCAAGCCGTGTTCCAGTATTATTGTCAAAGTCTCCAATCGCCAATAGCCACTGGTAAAAATCGGTGGCCTCTAAGGCACCTATCACCGCTGACGAGGAAGTGACCAGCTAGGTAAGTATTGTAGGCCCCTGTAAGTTAAATAGATACATTAAATTAACCCTACAGAGCATGATTTTTCATATCGGCTTAAAAAAAATAAATCGGCCTGCAAATATGATGCCATTTCTCGAAAAAATATTTAGAAAAATCATAAATCAATAGAAACGTGTGTTTTTGTGTATCATTATAATGCATGATGGTGTGCACATTATAATGCATGATGTGTGGCACATCATGCATTATAATGTGAATCTGTGTTACGTAGTAGGTATAAATGAAATTACATGTTTACACGTAAAATGACAAATGTGAACATGAACCTCTGCTAATTATTTCGACACTGAAAAATTCAATTTTATTATTTTTTTTTGCGATTATTATACATCGCTCGTTAATCGTATTCAAAGTACCTACCGATGTGAAGAAAACATAAAAGAATAAACATAAATGTTTATTCATATCTATCCAAAATATCTGGTACTAAATTCGAAACTAAAAAACATGAGTAGTTAATCTCGTCAACACTAGATCACGCTACTTAGATCCATTTTTTAAATTATAACACGCTTTTCGGTATGTCCCATATGTGGGACACTATGCCCTGTAGGGTTAAAGTTGATTGCTGACTATTCACACCACTGGTGAGTATTTTGTAGTACCTATCTACTCGTTTTGCAGCGACAAACGTGGCGGTATGAACCAAGTATAAGCTCGTCGCCGTCGCGCACTCGCTGCTCGTTGCTCGCCAACTCGATTTTAATTACTACCTCTGCTCACTTCTCGTTAATCACCTGCGTTAGGACAGGTGCCTGATGGGGAAAATCGATGAATCAAGCTTTCGAAAAGCTACTATAATAATCATACATTTATTAATAAGTGATTGCTGCCTGTTCACACCGCGGGCCAGTACTCGTTTGTCGTAGCACTCAGTGACCCTCGTTTCGTGGGCAGAACACTCGCTGGGAGACTGACATTGGTATATATACGCATACCAGCGAGTAATCGCTCGTCGCCGCCGCACAATCGTTGCTCGCCAACTTGTTTTTAGTTATTAGCTCTACTCGCTTCTCGTTAATCGCCGGCGTTGGGACAGGTGCCTGATACTAAAAACCGCTGCATCAAGCTACCGAAAAGCTACTATAATCATACATAGATTAGAATAGTTGATTTTTGCCTGTTCACACCTCAGCCTCCGGCGTATACTCATTTGTCGCAGCGACAAGAGAGTACTCGCTCAGCGACGCGGCGGGTAGAGCACTCGTTGAGAGATTCACGCTTGGTACAGACACCAGCACATCAAGCTACCCGAAACTGTCAAAATTTCCCAATCAACTTTGAACCAAATGCTTTAGTGATAAAGATGACAGTCTATTAAAGAAATTTGACAGATTGTAGTAGCTTGACGTGCAGGCATCTGTACATACGCATACCAGCGACTAGCGAGTAACCGCTTGTCACCGTCGCACACTCACCGCTCAT
The DNA here is from genome assembly GCA_949629135.1 of Eremobia ochroleuca. Classification (NCBI taxonomy): domain Eukaryota; kingdom Metazoa; phylum Arthropoda; class Insecta; order Lepidoptera; family Noctuidae; genus Eremobia; species Eremobia ochroleuca. Next base: position 14,219,581 of record OX451402.1, on the reverse strand, counting down.
TGCTCGCCAACTAGTTTATAGTTGCTAGCTCTATTAGCTTCTCGATAATCGCCGGTGGCGGGATAGGAGTCTGAGTATCGGAGTCGTATGTCATACTCATTATCAAGCCAGAGTAGATACAATCAAATACTAATGACATTATTGTTACGAACACCTCTCGCTCACGAGGATCCATTTGGTAATTACATCAGTAACAAGACCGAACATTAGGGTGAATCTAGAAGGCCTATATCCGGCAGAGGACGACTGCGGCGTGTAAGTGTCGCAGTCAAATGATTAATATTACTTAATCAGAAAAACCGCCAGGCGACAGGTGATAGCGGACAATTCGACCATCTAGCAAACAAGTTTTTTTTTTCATAGATTTCTGTTTTTATAAGCACATGTTGTGAAAAAGTGCCTGTATTACAGATAGAGCTCTTCCTTAAATAAGGCGGTTTGCCGGTTCACGGTCTCCTTTAAATACAACTCCACTCCAACGAGGGGCTGGGATTGGGAAGTTCCATTTTTATTTAATTTTAACATATTTAACTTTTATGAAGTTTTTATGACCAATGCACCATCGGCATACTCTAGTCGACTACATCACACCTAACATTGATGCTCGTTTTCACTAACACTACGTGACACTCCAAAAAATAAAGCGTACGGTTGGATTTTCAACCCTCAGCACTAAGTCGGGCGTTCAAAATCCAACAGTGCGCTTTACGGATGCGAAAACGGCTATGAATCCCTGGATGTCATTGTTATTTATCATCGGCGCCGATCGACAATAAATCAATTTTATAGGTGTTGTCGAACACATGCAAATCTAAGTTACAGGTTATTTAATATCCATCGTACTTTTGCGTCCATAAGATTCCTTTCCGTGTCTCACAATATAACGAACCCGCTTCGCACTTTGATCACTATCAATCTCAATAGGAATTATTTTGAAGGATATTGCTAATCCGTTGTTTACATGTTCTTGTTGAAACTTGTCTGCTCAGCAACGTATAACGCAATGAATGTTGTTGAACTGTCAAAATGAAAGCCATTGCTACTGTTATTATAATATATTACGCAATTATCTACCCCGCAGCTCAAGATGGCTTTAATTTTGACAGTTCAACAATATTCATTGTGTTATTTACGTTGTTGTGCAGACAAATTTTTCGAACGTATAAAGCAATGGATTAGCAATATCCTTCAAAATTATTCAGATTGTGATTTATGGTGTGCAATTAGGGTGCAGGTCTATCCTTGTGTGGAGGTTCAATAGAATAAGAGGCTATTTTATATTGGTTTTGTTGCCACTGTCATGCGGCCTACCGTACCGTACCAACGACTAGTGCAAAGGCTGGTTTGAGTTTGACTTCCTAGAATGGGACTAAAGAAACTTCTTATCTGGTACTGGAGCTTGCTACCTATTCGTGACGTCATCGTGGGCTCTCATGTGACTCCAACCGAGGGTTTATGATATACTTATGCCGAATAAAACTAAACGGTGACAATCCTTAGCACATCCAGGACTGGGGTTTCTCCATTTTACACAATTTTTTTTTTTGTTTGAAATGAAAACTAATGCTGAGATTAGAGGAGCAATTCTTGTAATTTTAAGAACGTCTGCAGGGTAATTGCGTAAATCACTATCAGTAGCAATGGGTTTCATTTTGACAGTTCAACAACATTCATTGCGTTATTTACGTTGTTGAGCAGACACATTTTTCGAACATACGGAGCAATAGATTAGCAAAATGCTTCAAAATGATTCAAATCGAGAAGTATAGTGTGTTACGGAATTAGGGTGGTACCTCTAAACTCCTTACAATTTTGACATGTTTATGACATTCATTATTGTCGCTGAGATGAGGTTGTGAACGTTTTTGGTTTTATTTACGGGAATCGGCATTCAGTGATCATAAGACTGAACTTTTGATGTTGACATGTCGCCTAATACAGCCGGTCGATTCTGTAAAAATCTCACCGTGAAATCATAAGTGAAGTGAGCACTCAATAGTGTTAATCCCTTGCGAACGACAGCTCACTGGAGTGAACACTTCACCCAAGCTTTCACGGTGAGATGGTTACAGAATCGCACGGCAGGTGATGTCAATTGACTGAGGCTTGTCTGGTAGTAAGTACTTTGATTCACACACACACAACATACGAGTACCTACAATAATAGGTCAAAGTCCTAGCAACCTGTAATGTACAGACGCCAGCACATCAAGCTACTACAATCTGTCAGATTTCTTTAATAGATTTTCAACTTTATCGCCAAAGCATAAGGTTCAAAATTGATTGGGAAAATCTGACAGTTTCGGGTACAACAATATTGTAGGCTGCTAGGCTCTTCCTCTCTGAGTGAGGATGAGGAAGAAGGCAGGCCACAATCTACTGGGCCCGGTGCGGATACTATAATTGTCTAAGACAGACCATGCTAGTCTTACGTTAAAGATAATTCAACCTTTCTTTATTTCAAGAATATTGTTGTCATGTTGTCTTCATTGTTTCTATGATCACGAGTCTAGGATAAGAAACTATTAATATTAATTACATTGTAAATCCTTATTTATGATGGGTACAATGATTAGTCGAGGCCAAGCCTTCACAAAACATCTAGATTACAATAGAACCATGTTTCTGTCAACTACTGATTACTTTATTGTTCAAAACGTTTGTCCCACTGTGCACGCAGAACTATTTCTGTCATCTCAATCTGCACAGTGCTCAGGGTGAACGATCGGGCCGATCGCAAAAACACCATCGAGACACGTGACGTTTCGTTTTACGCAACACGGTTTAACAAACTTTTTTTTTGTGTATTTTTTTTTTTGTTTTGTTGAGAGAAACGTGTTATTGGTGAATCCTTTGAATATTCTGCTCTGTCATGTGTAGCTTTACCATACTTTTTATAAAAAAAATGAGTGATTGAAAAATCCAGTCACTTTTTCAGTTTCAACGTAAACTTGCTTTTTGACCAAAAATGCCTCGTTAAAGATTTATTCATCATGGTAACTATTAGGTATTTGGAGAGGTGCAATAGTTATCTAAGAAGTTGTATATACCGATAAAGACAGCTTGGTCGGTTGTTGATCGCTCGGTAGAGAAATATCCAAAATTAGTTAATAACTATCTTCAATCATGTTCGAGAGCAAATATAAATACAGATTACCAATCAAAATATCATTAATTAGCGCAGTTATTCGAAACAGATTCTCCATTAACATTGCCGAACGATACCGCAGAGATTCGAACGCCTGATATAATTTAATAGCAAATAGACGATCTGAAATATTGAAGCAATTTTAATAAGGCGTTAAACAATTATATGATTTTTATTGTAATAATGTAATACACAACGAAATGTGTTTAATATAATTAAATTATTTTTTTATCCAGTCTTTTACCTATAAGTACCTACCTGTAATTTTAATATACCTTAAACCTTCCCTTTACTCTGTTGTGATTCATAATTTTCTATAAGTAATATTTCTATGTCTAGTGTCTACAGTCGTCACTTTATATAATACAAACTAATATACTGTCATCACCATTAGCTTATAGCAGTCCACTGCTGGACATAGGCCTCTCCCATTGCACTGTTGTTCTCTGTCTTGTAATGTTAATTACTTTGCAAACCTTGTATTATATTCAGTCAAGTATTTTCTAACTGAACAGACAGCTGTGCTGCTGGGGAGTTTGTTGCGCCACTTCTTCTTCCCAGCGAAAGCACTAGGAAGTGGTGAAGGGCGGGCTTTTTGGGGGACTGTCTTTTGTAATTTTGACGTTCGAAAAGTGCTGATTCTCAGCCTAGTTTGAATAAATGACTTTTGATTTTCGGTAACTCTAATCCAGCTGTTACCAGCTATCCTGCGAAGATCGTCGTTCACTATAATATAGTTAAATTATAAGGCAGCCCAATCATGGCTAGAACTAGAAAAACCATTACCTTAGGCGTTAACCTTATCATGAACAGGCAGCACCAAAAAAATCTATACCTAAAGAATTTCGACTTATAAAAGTCCTCTTTCATTAGAGCCTTGAGAGCTTGAAGAAATATTAAATTCAAAGAAAACGCGTTCAACACGTTTCAAAGAGTAAAGAACATTTTGTAATCGGTATCCTCACGACTGCACATCAAAAGTAAACAACAAATTCCTGTAATTTACTCCGAAGGCACGTTTACAAGTACTACGTCGGACGTTGCTTTTCTTTCGAACAAGAAGTATCTTTATCTTTTTCTTTTGCTGTCATCACATTGCAAGACTGGTGCTTTATTTCCTTTTCTTCCCCTTTTTCTTTTGATTAAAATATATACGTTGCTGATACGACAGGAAGATTTTGCTAGGATGACGCTTGAATTGTTGCTTTTTATGCTCGGATACATATCTATAGGTACGTGTCCAGTATTCTTTGACATCTAGGTATGCTTATGCCATCTTTTCCTCGATTGATTTAGATTATTTTATCTGGATTAATCTGATAATCGTATAGGTACTGAGTTTCGAACATAATTTTAATAGAATGACATATTCATTTCTATATTTATGTCTGTAATTTATATGGTGTACATAATAAAGAATATTCTATTATTCTATTCTATTTTATTCCGCATAATTTTTAATTTACATACTTTTATAGACATTTTTCGAACATATGGAGCAACTAGCTGCGCCCCGCGGTTTCACCCGCATAAGTCTTAATCCCGTAAGAATATCGGGATAAAAAGTATTCTATGTGTTAATCCTGGTTATAAACTATCTGTGTGCCAAATTTCATCAACATTGGTCCAGCCGTTTGAGCGTGAAGAAGTAACAAACATACAAACACACACAAACACTCACAAACTTTCGCCTTTATAATATTAGTGTGATGGAAAAGCAATACCTATGCTTCAAAATGATTCAAACCGAGAGTAATAGTGTGTTACGCAATTAGGGTGCTTGTACTCGCCGGTCAATAGTGTATTCTACACTAGCTTCTGCCCGCGACCCCGTCTCCGTGAATTTTCTTTTACCCCCGACATACCCCATCACATTGCATCACGTGCCCCCAGTGTCACTTCGATCTCTCTCACTTTATCTCTTTTTGCTCAGCTCCTAAGAGTCATAGCGTGATGTGGAATAGCCTAAAACCTTCCTCAGAAAATTGTGCTCTCAAATGCAAAAAGATTTTTTTAAATACGACGCGGACGGGTGGTTTTAGAGATTAAAAAAAAAAAAACATAATCTAACTCTTCAACATTATACAACATGTAACGTTAAATGCGCAAAACCTGAAAATAGTTTGATCAGAATAACGAGCAGAATTAATTGAACCACTTTTTAATATAGGTCACATTTTTCAAAAAATCTTCATTAAAAACGTTGCCGTGTCTATTTATTAATAGGTCAAGCAAGCCAATGTCAGCGCGGCGCAGCGGCCCGGTGACGACTCCTCCCTCGGTAAAGCGTCGTCGCAGACGCAAGAAACGATCAGAATGGCCAGTAAAACTAAAACAGCACATAAAACCTTTACAATTTTTTAAATGACTTATCCTCTCTCGGAAATAGGTCAATTGAATTAAAAATCATTTGGGGTGTCTGAGGTTTTGCGCATTTAACGTTACACGTTGTATATATTTATTTGACACAGCCTCACTACATACGACTAAAGAGCTACACCGCACAAGTTACAGCTAACATATTTCCTGCAGTGCGATTCTGTAATCATCTCACCGTGAAAACTTAGGTGAAGTGAGCGTGGAGTGAGCTGTCAGTGTCTTCCCACCGGATACTAGGGATTGACCAAGCATACATTTACAATCATAATCGAGATTTTAATAATATTTTTTATGCTAATTCTATTGATCATTTTATATAATTTCAACGCTAGTATTTTAGTTGTAAAAACATTACTATTTTGTGGGGTTTTAAAATAAAATAGCAAATCAGAAACCCAGTCAGAATGTCAATGTTGTTTTTTTTTCTTTTTTTCCTAGACTAGTCCTGACGAGTCCAATGGAATTTGCATAAAAAATAGTATTAAAATCTCGATTATAATTGTAAATGGATGCTTGGTCAATCCCTAGCATCAGTGGGATGACACTGACAGCTCTCTCCACGCAAATTTGCACGCTGAGATTTTTACAGAATCTACCGGCTGTTCATAACAGTGTAGTTTCCCTGAACGCGATGACATCCAGGTAAAGTTCCGAACTGGCTAAAATAACTAGCTTTCTGCCGCCGCTATTCCAGTTACTGACATCGTCGAAAAGTTTCTGTATTAGAGTTTGCAGGCTTTTAGAACTCCAGTGAGCGGCAGGTTGTTACGACTCCGAGGAAATTTCGGAGAACGAAAAATCTGTAGTAAAAAATTCGATGTAAAATTTGTCCATTTTTTGGTTTGACTTCCATTCCAGGCCGAATGTGTTAAACCTCGTGGTTTTATTGAATACTAGCTTCTGCTCACGACTTCGTGGATGAAATTTCTAGTTTCCCCGACTCACTCTGTCGCACCGCATCACCTGTCCGCACTATCACTTCGTTTTCGCTTAACATTCTTTCTGACTTTTTAACCGACTTCAAAAAAAGGAGGAGGTTATCAATTCGACTGTATTTTTTAACCGACTTCAAAAAAAGGAGGAGGTTATCAATTCGACTGTATTTTTTTTTTTTTTTTTTTTTTTTTTTTTATGTTTGTTACCTCATAATAACCGACTGGGTGAACCGATTTTCATGATTCTTTTTTTATTTGAAAGCTGGTGCTTCCCGTGTGGTCCCATTGTCACCATTTCAATATCTGATGATGGGATCTTGTAGAAATCGGGGGAACTCTTCAATAAATAACAGCAGATTAACCGCGATTGTTGCTATAGCATATCTAAGCATTGTTTACACCATCACACAACATAATATCACGCCTGTACTCACTACAAAGGTTATAATGTTTTTTTATTATAATTATAATTAATACCAGTAAAACAACCGCGATTGCTGCTATCGCATATGTATGCATTGTTTACGCAATCGCACAACATAACATCACGTCTGTACCCTATAAACGCAGATGCAGCTTCCTGTCACTGATATTTACATAGCAAGTAGTGTTTATATGAATTTGATTGGGGTAGATATAACTAAAAAGTGAAAAATAAAAAATTTTATATAAAAAAAAACAACCGACTTCCAAAAAAACACTACAAAGTGAAAAATAATTTTAATTTCGGAAGTCGGTGTCAAAAAACCAAAATGCGGAACCAACGACACCGACTTCCAAAATTAAAATTATTTTTCACTTTGTAGTGTTTTTTGGAAGTCGGTTGTTTTTTTTATATATAAATTTTTTTTATCCTTTTGCTCGGTTCCTAAGGGTCATAGCGTGATGTTAAGCCTTTCTCAAGAATTGGGCTGTCAAATGCAACAATAATTTTTCCAATCCGACCGGTAGTTCCAGAGATTAGCGCGTTCAAACAAACAAACAAACAAACTCTTCAGCTTTGTTATTAGTATAGATTTAAAGCGATAGTTTGGTTACATTGTTTGGCGTTGTTACTTTGTAGTTTAACTGTTTTCGGCAGTTGAGTTTAAAATGGAAATGTTTACTCAGCTGGCTATTTCTTTTACTGGTATTCTAGGTAACTGCATGGTTTAAAGCAAATATGCATTCACATACATCATCATCTGCCTTTTTTTTTTTTTTTTTTTGTTTTCGGGGGGAAACCTTCAAAAGGCACCCGACCTCTGGGGAGGGAGGTCAAGGAATTGTGGTATTTTCACCTCACTAAAACCACCCCGGTGATCACCATCAGCACTTAGGGGTGGTCCCGGTTCCTCTTAAAAGACCAATTTCGGAACCCCCCCGTGCAACGCCTGTAAGGCACATCCCTGGGGAGACTGTAAAGGGGCCTCCCCTGAGCCTCGCTATGCACGGCAGCACGTGACCACTGTGCTACCGTCTTCCCTGGGGTCACTTGGTGGGCGGACAGAGTCCCTACTCTGTGCGCCCGCGGCCCCAGAGGTCCACCTACCTTGGCTGGTAAGCGGATTTCGGCGTATTAGGCGCCAAGGCGGTAGACAGGTCTCGCCCGATCCTGGCAACCAGGACCCGCCGCTATCATCATCTGCCTAGCCTTTTCCCAACTATGTTGGGGCCGGCTTCCAGTCTAACCGGTTGCAGCTGAATACCAGTATTTTACGTGGAGCGACTACCTATCTGACCTCCACAACCCAGTTGCTGGGTAATACGATACCCCTTGGTAAGACTGGTTGTCAGATTTTCGGGCTACTGATGACCCGTAACGACTGTCAAAGATCCACGAAAGACAGCCGGGACCAACGACTTAACGTGCTTTCTGAGGCACGCAGGGGTCTTGGTATGTGAAGATGGTCACCCATCCACGGACCAACCGCGGCAAGCGTAGCTTAACCTGATCGATTGACCCGTGCCGCTGTTATTACTTAGCCACAAACCCCTCAATATGTATTCACATACATCACAGTACCTATATGTGCATACCACATCGATGGTGCATACATACGAGCGACACACGTCGACGTCAGAGGCAACTGCAGTCATCAACGCGTGTCGGCGGCTGCCGTCGACAGCATGTCTACGCATGCAGTTGATTCTGTCTTCGAAGCGTGTCGTACGTGTGTGTGAGCACTAATTGATACCTATGTCAAGTGAGACGATTACGACTGAAATAGTGTCAACCATTTTTTATTAAATCTACGCTATCAAATCCGTAATATTCAAGTTTCCTCTTCAATTTTAGAACTTTCAGACTCAAAGGTCAGGCGCAGCCGATAAAACGTCCAATATAGAAACTAACCTTTTCAGGGATAATTAATTCAAAACCTTCGATTTTGGCCTTCATTCGTTAACTCAACTCACTGAAGTTAGACTGTTTCACTGAAGTTAGACTGTTTTTTTAAGGATCCACAATAATAAACATGAAACAAAAGATGATGCATTGCACCAGTTTCTATGATAAATCTTTTACAGATCGAGCAGTACGGTTATGAAAAGCTGTGCCCGTGTCGATAGACGTACTCAATATTTGTCAGTTTTTAAAATTATGATAACAAAAAATCAACTCTCTTCTTAAACCAATTATTTTGTTCTTGCACTTATTTCATGATTATTATTGTATATATTTTATAGATAACTAATATGTTTTATGTATGTATATATGTAAATGGTGCACCACTGACTACCTGTAGTATTGTCTCTCCGTCTCCCTTAAATGTTTATAAAATATCGCTTTTAGCGATAAAACCGCCCATTGTATCACCTCTTGTAAAATTTCTACATTTATATCTGTAATTTTTATTGTATACTCATAATAAATAGTATTAAGTACCGGTAAATACTAGATAGGTACCTAGTCGGACATTAATGGGCCGGTTTTTCCAAACGGTTGGTTAACGTAACATACGTAAGTACCTACGTATGTTACGTTAACCTACCGTTTGTACGTAAGTACGTCAAATAATAACAATTACGTACTCGTTATTATTTGACGTACGACAAGGCCATAGTTGTGTAATTGTAATTTGAAACAACGCTTTTTTAGTTTGATGATAACTATCATCAAACCACGAAATATCGCGCGTGCGTCAAGTGGACGTGAAATAACAATCCCTAAAATCCAGAAAGAGTTGAACATCGGTTTCCTTCTATACGTTACGGCGGGTAAAAGAAGAGACATACTTTAAGGGAGCAGGCATACCTTAACTATCTAAACGAAAACTTTGCCATGGGATCAATGTTAAACATGAAAGAAAACATGCTGCTGTGTGCGCAGCATTTTCTACCACAACGATTAATTTTGATTTGATTACTTAACAAAAATATATTAATTTCCTGGAGTTACTTGTGTCTCTTATTGACTTCCCTATATTTATAAAACAATTTAATATTACGAGTATAAAGAAAGTCCCTAGTTAAATTCTCTCAAAGCAAAATAATTAAAATTAAGAGAAAGTTACACAGGAGCTTGCTTGAACTACTAAGCTTAATGGACGTTACTGCTTTGTGTAACTTAGTACAGTTCGTACTTCAACGTTTTCATTGTAACTGTCGGAGTAGTATCGTGTTTGTTTTGTATAGTATACTGAGTTACATCATTTTTTTTTTCACTCATAATAGAAATAATGCACTCATACAGTCACATTAAATACACAACAATACAATTCAATTTAATTCATAACAATTTAATTCAATTCTATAATAAATTTATAATTTTATGTAGGATTGAATAGGAAATGGTTATACTTACATACAATCTAAAATCTAAACTAACATTTTATAGCGAAAGACTTGATTTTTTTGTGTTTGTTTGTTACTCTTTAACGTTAAAACTGCTGAACGTATTTGAATGAAATTTGGAATATGGATAGGCCATGACCTGGATTAGGACATAGGATACTTTTTATTCCAATGTTCTCATGGGATTGACACTTATGTGAGTGAAACCGCGGGTGCAGCTAGTAATTGCATAACCTTAATTGTATCGATTTTGGCGCGAGAAAAAAACAGTTTTCTTTTATGTGTTCCTAAAAATAGAGTGAATTATTAAGTGCAGGAAGAATTGCAGGCTCAGAATCTTCAAAGGGATTCAATCATCTAATACGTAAAATACAAAAGTATCGACAGATGATTCTCAAAAACGCTGTGAAAACATGCAACGCTTGTACATTTAACCAAATAATAATTTCAAAAAGTAGGTCTTTGAAACAAACTGTGATATTTCCGACATGTCTCCGCTTTAACGGCGGGTGCCGCGCGTCGCACTGCGGTCGGAGACAGCCCCTGACAGAATCGGTGGCCGACTATCCGACCTAAAAATAGCATGTTGTAGTCAGCGGTATTTTGTGGAGTTTGTCGATTTCTAAATAGCGGCATTGATTCGTCTGCGGCGTTCCGAATTTGGTGGTGGATTTGTTCCGGAAAAACGGTATCTCGTGGTGTCTATTTTTTAAATCATAATCAAAAGTCATTCATTCCAACTAGGCTAGCACTTATTGAAGGTCAAATTTACATAAGATAGTCCCACATAAAGCCCGCTCTTTCCCACTTCCTAGCGCTTTAGCTGGGAAGAAGAAGTGGCGCAAACCATAAGTTGTTTGTTATACACAAATATAAATATCGGTAGTATTTTTTACGTGGATTCATCTCGTGTGGCAAAAATGCTCAAGGCCATTTTGCACTTTAAGGCGCTCGTGTCGCATGATGTTGCATGATAACGCGCCAAATCACGCGCGCCGCCCGGGGTTATTAAAATCACGATATATCTAAAATTTTGTATAAAAGCTATATATAAATCTCATGTCGTTCGAATTGTAATAAAATAAGCTAACCGAATATGTATAACTTAATACAGTTTTACCTTGTAATGTGTTGTTTTTAAGAAAAAAATATTGTTAGATGTGACGTTGTGGTTATGACTGAACATACATATTTCGAAAAAATTACAAAATCCTTTTAAAGCAAAAATCGTATCAATAGGCAGAATTAATACGATTTTTGCTTTAAAAAGGATTTTATAAATTTTTCGACTTGTGGCCCTTTTGAATTTAAGCAGCGATTTGATAAGAATTTTTTTTTGTTTTTTTATATATTTTTCAAGCTAAATTTATTTTTTGCTAACTCTACACAAAATTTCTTGGAGCGCGCTGGAGCTAAAATATTAAAATATTGCTAAAAAATCGTGGGGCGCAGTGGAATTAATGTATGAACATTAAAATTATAAGAGCAATGGGTTTTGGAGCGCAGTGGAACTACCCATTTTAAGACTGTCACATAGTCAGCCTATAATGTTCCCACTACTGGGACACAGGCCTCCTCTCGGCTTGAGTGAGTGGGCCGTAATCCACCACGCGGGCCCAGTGCGGGTTGGTAGACATCACATATCTTCGTGTTTTTGACAAATCATTGTAAAGAAACTTCGGAAAACTAGCTGAACTAAATTGCAAAGCCATAGTAAGGAAACGTGGTAATCAATGCTCTTTCCTTTTTAGGGTTCCGTACCCAAAGGGAAACACGGAACCCTATTACTCCCGCTCCGCTGTCTCATGAACCGTGATAGTTAGACAGTTGAAATTTTCACAGATGATGTATTTCTGTTGCCGCTATAACAACAAATACTAAAAAAAAGAATAAAATAAATATTTAAGGGGGCTCCCATACAACAGACATGATTTTTTGCCGTTTGTATAGATAATGGTACAGAAATCTTCGTGCGGGAATCTGACTCGCGCTTGGCCGGTTTTTTGTATGTGAGGAGGGGCTTGCCCTGCACCGTAGGACACTTGTCATCATCATTCCGCCGAAAGACGTCCACTGCTGAACTGCCTGAGCATCACAACCTCGACCAGCGGGGTAGTTGCGTAATACACCAGTAGCAATGGCTTTCATTTTTGATAGCTCGATAAAATTCATTGCGTTATAAACGTTGCTGAACAGAAAATTTTTTCGAAGCAATTCTTCAAAATTATTCACATTGTTATTGATAGTGTGTTACGCAATTAGGGTGCAGCCGTGCGATTCTGTAACCATCTCACCGTGAAAACTTGGGTGAAGTGAGCGTGGAGTGAGTTGTCAATAGTGTCAATCCCTAGCATCAGCATTACTCACAGCTCACTCTAAGCTCACTTCAACTTAGTTATGACGGTGAGATTTTTCCAGAATCGACCGGCAGTCCTGTATTTTTTACATCAAGTGGATTCCCGCGACCGTCACCAGGTAAATGATAAATGATTTATTTTCTGTAAGTAGGTTTGTACAAACACTTTTACATGTCAATCATATTTTTTTTTAACTAGATGAGGTCGGCGTTTCCTATCTGACTACTCTGAGAAGAAAGGCCGAAACAAACTCAGAGGTCACAGACTCTTTTAAAGTCCAGACATAATCTTGGTCAGATAATGTGAAGACCATGTAGATTGGTGTCTGAAATAATGTGGTACATAATATGTTAGTTGCTAGGTGGTTTGCTGTATCTGTATTATTATATTTTGCCGTGTGTTTGCAAATAAACATAACAATCTTGCTTGCTACGTCACAGTGTCATTAATCAGTGTTTGTACCAGACCTTATCATTTCGTCTAGGTCGAGTCGTTGCCCGGTCGTCGTTCTATATTTATACAATACACAATTATCATAAAATATAAAATAATAAACAAATATATTTTAATCTAAGTGACAGGTCACATTATTTATTTAAAAGTTATATTAGTAGATCAGAACAGCGGATAGAGTTGGTATATTTCATTTTATGAAAACCCTTGTGATTCCCATCGTCAAGAACAGGGTAGGGGACATATCGAATAAGAGGAATTATCATCCAATTGCCCTGGCTACGATGCTGGAGGGGCCCGTGGCTAAATAATAACAGCCGCACAGGTCGATCGATCAGGTTAAGCTACGCTTGCCGCGGTTGGTCTGTGGATGGGAGACCATCTTTACATACCGAGGCCCCTCCGTGCCTCGGAAAGCACGTTAAGCCGCTGGTCCCGGCTCTCATTCGTAGATCTATGACAGTCGTTACGGTTACGGGTAGTCAGAAGCCCGAAAGTCTGACAACCAGTCTTACCAAGGGGTATCGTATTACCCAGTAACTGGGTTGTGGAGGGCAGATAGGCAGTCGCTCCATGTAAAATACTGGTACTCAGCTACATCCGGTTAGACTGGAAGCCGACCCCAATATAGTTGGGAAAAGGCTAGGCAGATGATGATGCCCTGGCTACGATCACGGCTAAGGTATTGGACTGTATGCTTGACTCATATTTTAAAAGTATTTTAAACCTTCATGAAGCACAGTTTGGGTTCCAGCCTGGACTATCAAATGAAACTGCTATCTTGAGTCTCAAGCATACTTACTGTTCAATATTATACCGATCGAAAAACGCCGGTGTATACTGTTTCCTTGACCTCTTGAAGGCCTTCGATCACGTTTCCTATGATGTGCTTTAGGATAAGTTGAGGGACAGGGGCACCCCTGATGAAATACTGAAAATCTTCCAGTACTAGTATGCCAATTGAGGAAAGAGGTAGGAAACATATTTTCCTGCCTGGTCATCCTTTGTTTTAATTATACTATTTTTATATCAATGTTACTAACACTAGAATATAAACCGTTTGTAATACCAATAAAATATGGATCACTGTTGGACAAAATGAATAAATGAATTTTAATTTAATTATGATCACATAGCTATCATTCGAAGTCACAGTCAGGCCTTTAAGTCAAGCTTCTTTGTTCTGTCCGACAAATTCAAAAGCCAGTATATATACAGATAGTATATCAAACCATTTTGAAGGAATCTGAGTAAAGCCACAGTGTAGCTTTTCCGATACCCAGAAAGACAGTGGGCCTACCTCGAACGCGCGGAGTAAAAGTATCGTAAATTAGTACGATTTTAAAGAAAATGCTCTTTGACAGTCATTGTGGGTTGCAGAAGTCCAAAAGTCTGACAACTAAACTTACCAAGGGGTATCGTGTTACCCAGTAACTGGGTTGTGGAGGTCAGATAGGCAGTCGCTTCATGTAAAATACATATATTCAGCTGCATCCGGTGAGACTGGAAGCCGACCCCAACATACTCGTAGTTGGGTAAAAGACTTGGCAGATGATGACTCGTTTGACATATAATAATATATTTACTTCGTTTTAAGACTTCCATATCTAGCCATCCATATCTATGGGCCATGTTAACTGTGCTTGACGCAAAACATTAAACCATAATGCTATAGGATAGTTTTACTTATTTTCGATTCATAAATGGTTCGAATTTTCGTCACATTTAGGTCGCACGATGTAGTGTAGAAAAATCAGTGCGACAAAGATAAATTGTTTCGCTTTCATCTGCACAGTATTTGTTACACTGTGCCACATTGTAGTGTCCCAGTCGTCGGTGTCCACAATGCTTAATTACAGCCTGCCAGTTCCAAAGATTCATTGTGACTGTCTACTTTACAGTTTATTTCCGTCTTATTACAGAACTTGGTTTGGCCGCTTCTGACCGGGTTTGGCTAGTAATTTTATTGGCTATGGTTTTTCGGTCCAATAACAGCTTTTATGAGCATAGATACCAGATTTGGTACCTTAAAACACATTATAAATCACAATCTGAATAATTTTGAAGGATTTTGCTAATCCATTGCTTCATATGTTCGAAAAATTTGCCAGCTCAACAACGTAAATAACGCAATGAATGCTGTCGAACTGTCAAAATGAAAGCCTTCCTATTCCTACTGTTTGTGTGTTATGCAACTAACCCGCTGTTCAGAGACTTAATTTGACTTTACAAAATTTCGAACAAACGTCAAGTAGCGTCCAATACCATTAACTATATCACTACATATTATGTAGTATAAAACAAAGTCGCTTCCCTGTCTGTCTGTCCCTATACAGTGTGTCCGGACATGGACTAGCGATATTCTAAATACTTAAATATAAGCTATTTTAAAGTACTATTACACTATAGGCTTGGGTCCAATACACTTCCCCGCTATGTGGCAGCCATTTTGTTTTTTTTGTTGAAATATGCTCTATGCGAGTACAAAAAAAATCATATATCTCAAAGTTTTAGTCATACTGAGATAAAAATAGGCTTATTCGGAAGGCAATAATATTGTCTACCGTCTGCATTACAAAGCAATGTGTTCACAATTCCATAACTTTTGAAAAAAAATGTGAAAGTCGAAAAAAAAATCAAAAAATTATGCAATTCAACCAATAATGGTTAATTACTACAAAAACAACCCCGAGAACTTTTTTATTTTTTATACTAGATCGACAGTTTTTGAGCTACGCTACAATGCAACATAAAATTCACAACTGTATGTTTAATACTTTAAGAGTTATTGTTGTTTGAACATAGCGTATGCGCAAGCACAAAACGTCTTTGTTAACCGCCAGAGTGTCATTTATGGCATTCACTGTATTCCATCTGAGAGCAGGCGAGAAATACTGTTCGTTACTACCGTGAGTAAGCGAGATAGAACGTATTAGTCCACTACCTGAAACAAAATCAGTTTTAAGGACAAATTATTAGTTGGGTTAGTTTAGTTGTCCCTCGCCCTGCGTTGTGATCGCTATCGCTACTTTCACTTACCGTCCGTGCTGTTTACGTGCTGCGTTAGTGTTTGTATTTAAAAGTGTGATAAAGTATGGCACAGCGTCAATATTCATCGCAACATATTGCTGACATACACTTTGTGTATGGCTTTTGCAATGGAAGTGCAAATTTGGCTGTACAAGAATATCGACGAAGGTACCCTAACAGGCCTACACCGAGTCGCCAAACTTTTATCGACGTGCATTCAAGATTAGCGGAAAGAGGTATTCAAAGAGCTGTTAATGAACGCAATCGCTTGGTATCGCCCGAAGATGAAGAAGAAGTGCTTAGACTAATAACCAATGATCCTAGACTAAGCGTTAGACGGATTTCAGTGCAACTTCGAATGTCTAAGTGGCATGTATGGAGAATTTTGAAAAGAGAAGGGTTACACCCTTATCATTTTCGACGGGTTCAAGACGTGATCGAACCAGATTTTGCTGCGAGATCTGTGTTTTGTTCGTGGATAAATAGAAATTTGAGACAGAACCGTAATTTTTTACAAAGAATACTGTGGACTGATGAAGCCAAATTTACAAGAGCTGGGATTACAAACCACAGAAACGACCATCTCTGGTGCTCCGCAAATCCAAGGGCGGTGCGCCCAAGCTCATTTCAACATGAATTCTCAGTAAATGTGTGGGCCGGCATAATCAACGATAGGCTGATAGGGCCATTGGAATTGCCACCTACATTAAACGGCGCTAGATTTTTAGAATTCTTACAGACACAGTTTGCGGACAGCCTCATGGACCTACCTCTATCATACCGTCGGCGTATGTGGTTCCAGCTCGATGGTGCACCCGCGCATTTTTCTCAAGCAGTGAGAGAATATTTAAATAATAATCTACAGCCGCGGATCGGTCGTGGTGGTGTAGTAGCGTGGCCGCCTCGCTCACCCGATTTGACACCCTTGGATTATTTTTTGTGGGGTCATATGAAACAAAAAGTATACGCTACAGTTCCAAATACCAGGGAAGAACTCGTCGCAAAAATTATGGCAGCCGCCGAAGAAATTAGATCCGATTTGGATTTAATTAGGCGCTCATCAACCCAGGTGGCACAGAGAGCCGTAGTGTGTCTACAAGCTGGAGGTGGCCACTTTGAGCAACTGCTTTAGATATTTTAATCTTCATTTAATATTGGAAAAAACATTAAATAAAATTCAATATGAATGTTATGTTTTTTTAATGATTTCCTGTTTAGGGTTCCGACAAAGGCCTTTTGTGCTTGCGCATACGCTATGTTCATACAACAATAACTCTTAAAGTATTAGACATACAGTTGTGAATTTTATGTTGTATTGTAGCTTAGCTCAAAAACTGTCGATCTAGTATAAAAAATAAAAAAGCTCTCGGGGTTGTTTTTGTAGTAATTAACAATTATTGGTTGAATTGCATAATTTTTTGTTTTTTTTTTTCGACTTTCACATTTTTTTTCAAAAGTTATGGAATTGTGAACATATTGCTTTGTAGTGCAGACGGTAGACAATATTATTGCCTTTCGAATAAGCCTATTTTTATCTCAGTATGACTAAAACTTTGAGATATATGATTTTTTTTGTACTCGCATAGAGCATACTTCAACAAAAAAAACAAAATGGCTGCCACATAGCGGGGAAGTATATTGGACCTAAGCCTATAGTGTAATTGTACTTTAAAATAGCTTATATTTAAGTATTTAGAATATCGCTAGTCCATGTCCGGACACACTGCATATGCTTAGATCTTTGAAACGCCGCAACGGATTTTGATGCGGTTTTTTTAAATAGATAGTGATTCAAGAGGAAGGTTTATATGTATAATACATGCAAAATATAGTAGAGAAACACTGATAATTTTAGAGGTTTCTAATGTGATGTCGTAAATAAACACATTTTTTGCGTTTACATTACAAACGCTGGCTGAATCGTACGAGATAGATCAAAATAATGTATTACAGTATTGTACACCTTAAAAAGTTCTACAAAAAAGTCCGCAATGGTATATGTCTATCTCTTAGGGATAACCCACAATAACCATTTTTTATCCTTAACTGTTTACGAGAAATAATGGCTTATTTAAGAAGCAATTTTAGGCAATACAGCATTAATCCTTATCCAATTAAGTACCTTAAAAACATTGTGCATTTCATATAGATTATTATGGCCCTTTACAGCATGTAATTTAAATGAATATTTTCGAAGATATTACAGATTTAAAATGCGGGCGTTACCGGCTGGGGATCGCTTGAAACTACCCAACGGATTTTGATGGTTTTTTTTAAATAGATATTGATTCAAGAGGAAGGTTTATATGTATAATGCATGCAAAATATAGTAGAGAAACACTGATAATTTTAGAGGTTTCTAATGTGATGTCGTAAATAAACACATTTTTTGCGTTTACATTACAAACGCTGGCTGAATCGTACGAGATAGATCAAAATAATGTACTACAGTATTGTACACCTTAAAAAGGTCTACAATAAAATCCACAATGGTAGATGTCTATCTCTTAGGGATAACCCACAATAACGATTTTTTATCCTATACTTTTTACGAGAAATAATGGCTCTAAAATTATCAGTGTTTCTCTACTATATTATGCACCTATAAACCTTCCTCTTGAATCACTCTTATCTATAAAAAAAACCGCATCAAAATCCGTAGCGTAGTTTTCAAGATCTAAGCATACATAGAGACAGACAGACAGCGGGAAGCGACTTTGATTTATACTATGTAGTGATCAGCATTGCACCCGTGCGAAGTCGGGGCGGGTCGCTAGTTAATAATATAATTTAATTAGCTGATCTTGACCTTGATGACTGGCGTATCTTTTTACCACGACATTTTTTTATGGTCGGTTATGAAAAAAATATCTACATGATATCCTGCAGAAGGGGGGCCCGTGGCTAAATAATAACAGTCGCACAGGTTAAGCTAAGCTTGCGGCGGTTGGTCCGTGGATGGGTCCACCATCTTCACATACCAAGACCCCGTGTCTCGCAAAGCAATTTAAGCCGTTGGTCCCGGCTGTCATTCGTAGATCTTTGACAGTCGTTACGGGCCGTCAGTAGCCCGGAAGTCTGACAACCAGTCTTACGAAGGGGTATCGTATTACCCAGTAAGTGGGTTGAGGAGGTCAGATAGGCAGTCGCTCCATGTAAAATACTGGTATTCAGCTGCATCCGGTTAGACTGTAAGCCGACCCCAACATAGTTGAGAAAAGGCTAGGCAGATGATGATACTGCAGAAAAAAAAAACCAATGTGTGTATTTTATGTCAATTTACGTTATTATAAAGGTAAATACTCCTAATTAACACCATAATATGTATTTACCTACATAATAACGTAAATTAGCATATATTTACCTGTACTGATTGGAGTCATTATCTCAGTAAAGGAATGTTAATTGCCTTGGCAGACCGCGGACCGCAAGTCGAAATGATAATAGCTATTGGTCCTTACTTTATTTATATTTTATTTTATATATTTATCCTCCTACTGGAACGCCATACAGCAATTACACCAACGGGGCAAAAAATTACTTAATGTGCTGCTTCCCATCTATCCTGTGCGTGGTGGACATCGAACGGGCGGCGATGGAACACGCACGCTCACACAGCGTCAGCTCAATAGTGCCATTACTCCATTCAAATTGCGCACATTCTTTGCGATTTTTTTTGAGACACAATTAATTTTTCAAAATAAATGCATTATTATTGTAAAAATGGAAAATTTTGATGGAAAAAAAAAGAATGAAAATAAAAATGAAAATCTTACATCCTTAGGTACCATAAAGTCGCACATCATTGGTAACCTTTGCACTAAGGAAATTGCCATTACTGCTACGATGTAAAGGCACTGCTAATTTAAACATTGTTTATATTAATGTGTAGTTTACTGTACTTGGGTAACAAGCACGGTCTGTCAGTATCATAATTCAATCGGAATTAAAGGCAATATCATTACCCGTCTTTGGTTATTGATTAAGAAGTTTTGTGGTCCTCTTTCAGTTTTATACTGGCTCATCATCTGCCTAGCCTTTTTCCAACTATGTTGGGGTTGGTTTCCAGTCTAACCGGATGCAGCTGAATACCAGTATTTTACATGGAGCGACTGCCTATCTGACCTCCACAATCCAGTAACTGGGTAAAATGATACCCCTAGGTAAGACTGTTTGTCAGATTTTCGGGCTTCTGACTACCCGTAACGACTGCCAAAGATCTACGAATGACAGCCAGGACCAACGGCTTAACGTGCTTTTCGAGGCACGGAGGGGTCTCGGTATGTAAAGATGGTCACCCATTCACAGACCAACCGCGGCAAGCGTAGCTTAACCTGATCGATCGACCTGTGCGGCTGTTATTATTTATTCGCACAGGTGGATCGATCAGGTTAAGCTACGCTTGCCGCGGTTGGTCTGTGGCTACTTGGACTTATTTAGATTTTTACCTTCTTGGCTCGTTGCTGAACAATAACAGCCGCACCAGTTGATCGCAGTTTTCGCTACGCTTGCCACGGTTGGTTCTTGGATGGGTGACCATCTATTACATATCGAAGAAGAATATACATTTATTTAGCACAGACTAAAAGCACACATTATAAAATAGGTATATAAGATCAAAACAAATATAAATTAAATAAAAAGAATGAAAAGTCCTATGTAACAAATTAGCAGGAAAGTGTGCCTCACGGCTGCGCCAAAAAGACGCAGTTCAGCAAAAAATCCAGGTAACTGGTGCCTGACGCAGCTGGTTTTCAATTGGACCTGATGTGTGAGGTGACGGATGTAAAGCTAATCCGAAAGTATTGAGACTCCCCGAGCTTCGGAAAGTAGGTACATTCGTCGATTAGGCCGTCGTTACGGGTAGTCAGAAACCCAAAAGTCTGACAGCCAGTCTTACCAAGGAGTATCGTGTTACCCAGTTACTGGGTTGTAGAAATCAGGCAGGCAGTCACTCCGTGTAAAATATTGGTGGAGAAGGTGGATGGCTTGTGGCTAATAACAGCCGCACGTGTCGATCGATCAGGTTAAGCTACGCTTGCCGCGGTTGGTCCGTGGATGGGTAACCATCTACACATAACAAGACCCCGTGCCTCGGAAAGCACGTTAAGCCGTTGGTCCCGGCTGTCATTCGTAGATCTTTGGCAGTCGTGACGTCAGAAACCCAAAAGTCTGACAGCTAGTCTTACCAAGGGGTATCGTGTTACCCAGTTACTGAATTGTAGAGGTCAGACAGGCAGTCGCTCCATGTAAAATACTGGTATTCAGCGGCATCCGGTTAGACTGAAATCGACCCCGACATAGTTGGGAAAGGGCTAGGGAGATTGATTTTACATTTTACACACGTTTACACATGATTTTCCACATGTTCTTAACGTCACGTGTTTTCAGATTAGGTTGCCGCGTAGACGGAAAAAATGTTTACCATTCTACTAGATTGATGTCACCAAAAAATTAATATTTTCGTTATACCTTCTTTTGTTCACCGCGTTATCAGTCAAGCATGTCGATTCTCTAAAAATTCCACCGTGAAAACTTGCGTGGAGTGAGCTGTCAGTGTCATCCCACTGATGCTAGGGATTGAATAAGCAAACATTTACAATCACAATGGAGATTTTAGTAATATTTTTTATGCTAATTCTATTGATCATTTTATATAATTTCAAAGCTAGTATTTTAGTTGCCAAAACATTGCTATATCAGGACTGGTCTAGGAAAAAAAAAGAAACAACATTGAGATTCTGACTAAGTTTCAGTTTTGGTATTTTATTTTAAAACCCCACAAAATAGTAATGTTTTGGCAACTAAAATACTAGGTTTGAAATTATATAAAATGATCACTAGAATTAGAATTTTTTTTTTTAATCAAAATCTCGATTAAGATTGTAAAGGTATGCTTGGTCAATCCCGAGTATCAGGTGGGATGACACTGACAGCTCACTCCACGCTCACTTCGCCTAAGTTTTCACGGTGAGATGGTTACAGAATCGCACTGCTGATACATACCTATATATTTACTGAAGAGAAATTATCAAACGATGTGCTTGAAAGAGTAAATATGTCATGAATGACAGAAACAAAGACAAAGAGTCATATTTATTGTTAAGACTTAATTAAATATTATGTTTTTATGATGTCATGGAGAAGGAGAAAATAATGTTAGTGAGGTATTTTCCATGAGTAATCAGTCTAAGCCTTTGTCTAAGTCGTTGGTTCTCAACATTATTTGGCCCACCGCCCACTTCGGGTATTTTTTTAATGCCCCCATTTTTTTCCTTACCGCCTGTCGCGAATCTGAAACAGCTATTGTCGCGATTATATTTAAACTTGTAATAGTATGTAGTCGTAAGCTAGGGTATATAATGTTCTCCGGGTCTTCTACTGCCACCATAAGAGTCTCATAGTCCAGTCAAAATAGACAAAAAATAAGTCATAACTTAGCCAAAATTCGCATAGAGCTGAAAATTGCCAGAGACGTGAAATACATCATTATAAATAAAATGTCAAAAATCCCCTTCGATCTGCTTAAACAACCTATTCCACTTTGATCATTAGCAGTATTACCATTCTTTCAATCAATAGGATACGATCTGATCAAACTTTCTTTATATTATTACAATAGATCGTGGAGTATACCTACTGGGGAAACCACGTTAAAACAAAATGCGCCAAGTATTACCTCACAGGTGGTGCGGAAAATATGTGCATATTATGTAACATGAATTTTCTAATTATTAAAATTGCGTTATCGCACGAATAGTGAGTCGTAAGAGAAAAAACGACTGGACCATTTTTGTAGAGAATTGTATGATCTACAACTTTTATCTGACCTATTTTCACGATAAAAGTTACCGTTTTCGAGAAAAATGGAAAAAACCTTAATTTTGTACGTTTGAAGTCTCTGCCAATTTTCATCTCTATGCGAATTTTGGCTAAGTCAAATGTCTATTTTGACTGGAGTATTAAGCGCGCGGACGTTATCGCCTACGTTGAGAAACTATCGTCTAAGTTGTTCACTGCTCACGAAGTATTTATAAAAATAATGCTATGATTTTAGTAAAAATGTATTAATCATATCGAAATTTGTACGTACGTTTGCTTAATCTTAAGACATAAGTATGTACCAATATGACGTCAATCCAAGTCAAATAATTGCTACAGAACAAAACGTTTTATAATAAGAGTGATTAATTCACGAGTGTAATACTAATAATTTTGTTTTTTCTTTCTTTCTAAATATCGAATCGTTGAGCTCCTTAAGTTCTGAGTTGACACGTCGTCCGGTACACATCCACATCCATACATACCTAATTATTTGAATTATTTGTACTATCAACAGATTGGCTGACAATTTCTGTGTAGGTACCAGAAAAAAATACAACAATTGAAAACAGTGTTAACTTTGTTTTGATAAACTAGCGAAATATTTCCGGGTTGACATATAAATAAAAAAAATGCGATAAACAACCAAACAATATCGTTTATTGAGTAGATTCACAACGTAAGTATATAACAGCCAAAGTTACATTGAAATAGCTTCTATTTACTATCACATAAGTACTATATTTACTTAATTCGAGAACAATGTAATCTAGGTAAACATTATTTACAAAAGTAAGTGGTACAGACGACAGATTAAGTCCAATGTTATATTTTAACATAATTCTTAAGATTTTTAAAAAGTGACAGTAGTAACTTAGTAACCAGTCGTCGCGAATTCATGATAAAATTAACTATAGTCTGATCCAAAAGTATTTGACGAAAACGAAAACAAAAAAATTTCGTCGACAATTTTTTAATTACAATCTAATAATGTCAATCAAATAATAATCGAGTTGAATGGCGTTCGATAGGAGAGGCCTATGTCTAGCAGTGATGATGATGATGATGATGGTGAATAGTTTAAAAAAGTGGAAACCTTCTAAAACAGCCGATGTATTTTGTAAAATCTCACCATGAAAACTTAGCCGAAGTGAGCTTGAAGTAAGCTGTCAATAGTGTCAACCCTACCATCAGGTCGAACGACAGCTCTATTCAAATTCACGTTACCTAAGTTTTCCCAGTAAGTTCTTTACAGAATAAACCGACAGATGAATGTGTTACTAATTCCCTTTAGTGAGTTATTCCGTAAGATTTTAACCTGTGGATTAGCAATGGATTAGGAATATCGTTCAAAACTCTTCGTTGAGAGTACAGAGTTCTGAACAGGGTTTTTTTACACGTTCATCAAATACTGTTGGAAAAGACATCGATCGATGGTGGTACCTATACACCATCGATTCTAAATAAGTAGATAATCTTAATTTCACGAGTAGACAGATTAAGATTCGAGACGATTCTGGCATAGAAATAAACCGACCACATCCATAACATTCAATACAGGGTAATATTAAATTAGCTAGCGGAACTCCGCATACGTTATGGGTATCCATATCTTCTGAACACGATAAAACAAAAAAATAAATAAAATAATTTAATCATTTTTTTGTGGGGTTGTAGACTGCAGTTTGTGTAGTCACTTGAAATATTAGTTTTTTTTTTTTGTGTAAACTTAGCAGACGTTATGGGTATCGGTATCTAAACATGTTAAGATAAAACAAAAGAAAACATATTTTATCAACACATACTTTAAGTAACAAGAGTACCAGTTACCACAGGTCGTTGACCACCCGAAAAATCCATCAAATATTTTTAATTTTAATTTTATCGTATTTAGATATCGATACCTATCACGTCTGCAGAGTTTCGCTAGCCAATTTAATTTGAAAACTAAAGCGTGGCACAAAATTGTAACAAAATATAAACATGTCCTAAAGCCCAATCAACAGAAAAAGCTTTAGGCCAAATCAACAGAAAAACAGCGATGACCAAAATTGTGGTTCAGCAAAATAGTGGCGTCAAAGCGATATTCACGATGTCCTATTGACACCAGACCACAAAGCTGTCGACAAATGAAATGGGACCACAAACGGACCCTATTAATGTTGCTGGAGGTCATTCAGTCAGGTTTTCGTTAATAGAGGTAAGTTTTGAATTTGAAAATGTTGGATTTGGAACCATGCTGTGTTGTATTTACGGCTGAGGTTTATATCGCCCTTATATACTTTTCACTTTAAATTATACTTTCACTAGCATCTGTCCGTGACTTCGTCTGCGTGAAATTTCTTGTTCCCCCGTCCCACCCCGACGCATCGCATTGCCCGCGCTATTATCTACAGTAGAAACTCGATTACCCGGCCCTCAGTTATACGGATTCGCAATTATCCGGACTATCATCCAAGACCAACCTCGACCAATAAGTCTGCCGCAGTAAGCGAAACGGACGAACATTGGCCAAAAATGTAAAGAAAAATAAACCTTACTAAACAAAAAAGGCGCATCCATTAAGGCTCATTATTCTCCATTCCCTTTCCTCAGATGCGCCCCTTTTACCTACGGCGGCAGAAGTGCATACATCGTATGTTGAAAAACGTATCTCTTAAAAATTTCTTAATAAACATTCATTTTCGTTGATATGTATTTGTTGTCTTTAATAAACACAACATTACGTATGCACTACATATGCACAAAACCCGCTTTTCTTCATACATTCAATTATCCGGATTGGTTAATCGAGTTTCTACTGTACTTAGTTTTCGTTTAGCGTTCTTTCTGACACTTTTCGTTTTGCTCCTAAGAGATTTGCGTAATGCTAAATTATTGTATTGTCTTCCTAAAGAATTGAGCTACCATTTGTAAAAAGACTTTTTCAAATCCAACAGAAGATAAAATATTAGTTTAGTCCTGTCAAATTAAGATACTCCGTAGACAAGTTTAGACGTGATAAAAAAATTGGCGACTAAAAATACGCCAATTCACGCCAGGCGCTGACTAATTTGACAGGACTAAACTAATATTTATCTTCTGTCCTTTTCTTAATGAAATAGAAAGAAAAAGATGCACTGAACTTAAATTTAGTTTAGTTTGTGAACAAGGCAATCGGCGCCAATGTCAATATGATTATCAGGTATGTGAACGATAAGTTCAGAAGGTTCTTTTGAATTATTTCTATACGATTTCGCATGTCTACAACGTGTAACGGAAAGGGGGTATCAACCCTGAAGGAGGTGAATGTGCTCATGAAACTCAACAACTTTCCCCAAAGAACATAGGTCGAAATATGAAAAAAAAATTTGGCCCTCCCATAGTAAATCAATCAGCTGGTAGTCAGTTTTGTAAGGGAGGGCCAAATTTTTTTTTCATATTTCGACATATGTTCTTTGGGGAAAGTTGTTGAGTTTCATGAGCACATTCACCTCCTTCAGGGTTGATACCCCCTTTCCGTTACACATTGTATAACCTCTTTATGTAACTTTTTAATCCGGTACGAAATGAGCATTTTAGTTAGTTAAATATTCTTTGTACAGACGCCAGCACATCAAGCTACCCGAAGCTGTCAAATTTTCCCAATCAACTTTGAACCTAATGCTTTAGCGATAAAGTTGAAAATCTATTATAGAAATTTGACATATTGTAGTAGCTCTATGTGCTGGCGTCTGTACCTATAGTATTGGCTTTCTTAGTATAGTAAGTAATATTTTTCGGAACCATTTTAGTTAAAAGCTTTCAAAATACACAAGACATGTACAGTCCGTTCACAGGTATTTTACCTTTGACAGCAGGAATCTAACAGAAACCTTAATAGAATGAGAATAAAGACGACGACACGGTTGGCGCAGTGGTTAAGCGATTGACTGCTGCGCTGCGTGTCGCGGGTTCGATTTCCGCACGGAACAAATATTTGTATAACCTACAAGTAGTTGTTCCGGGACTGGCTGTTTGTGTATGTTTGTATACGCACCCACAATATAGGAGAAATTCCTAGTGGTGGGCAACGTTTAAAAAAATAAAGATCATTGTGATTTTAACAGTGATGCAAATCAGAGGTGAAATAACGGTGAAAGGACTGTATCTATCACCGTCTGTCAAAGTCAGATCTTGTGAACGTAAGATAGGCCATTGTGTAAAAAGCTTACTGAAGCCACCGTTGAACGTCAAGGCAAGCTTTATAAAGACAGTTAATCTGGCATCAATGCAAAGATGGTCGATAAAGGCCTGCCATTGTACCTTGATAAGCTCATAAGCTCGCTTGGGGAAGGTACTATGTATTTGTGACCCATTTCTCAGTATTGAAAACATAGAAATGGGTCACAAAGTTGGGCGATATACTGGAAAAAAAAACCAATGCGCAAATAGTAACCATGAATTCAGCACACTATTCTACTCCCCCTGGCGTAGAAATTTTTCGTCGTTTATAAAAATAACGTAACAGCTGTTTCATAGCAAAAGTGTAATTAATACGTACGCGGTCAAAATGTATGGCAGAGCTAATTTTTTTTTTTTAATAACCGACTAAAAATTTTTACTCTGGGGCGTTCAGAAAGGTTAAAAACTTATCCTATATTTTGTTTAATGGTCCATCCAAATTACCCATGTATTTGGTCTTATCAACTCAATCGATCCTCTATTATTCCAGTGCTTCTAAATGACTGTCACTTATCCCGGACAGTACCTAACACGGTTACTCTTTCATCTACCTTATAAGTGAGTTGCTACTCGCACGGACTGTACGTCACTTGATCCCATGCCACCAGTATCGCTGTTCATAACCATAATAGGCTTCCGAATCGAAAATAAATACGACACATTTTCTGTTACTTGATAATAGTTGTCCGAAGGAAAGTGGTCGTCTATTTGATTAAAACTGTCAACATTTTCGGGCGTTTCGAATATGTATTTGTAAATAGCTATACAGCCGGTCGATTCTGGAAAAATGTCACCGTGATAACTAAGGTGAAGTGAGCTTAGAGTGAGCTGTGAGTCATGCTGATGCTAGGGATTGACACTATTGATGACTCACTCCACGCTCACTTCACCCAAGTTTTCACGGTGAGATGGTTACAGAATCGCACGGCAGTTCTGATTCTCTTTACATTTTGGCTGCTTGAGACCAAAACTACAAACGAAGTGAAAGTTTTGTAAAAATGTGGCTATTATGTTTGTATTTATTGGTGTTTTACGACTTCCACGCGAACGAAAACGCGGACAGAAGCTAGTTTAACTTATAAACTAAATTATCACATAGATATCTACATTTTGTTCGCAAACACTAGAATCTCAGTCTTCATTATAATACTGAGTAACACTTCAACTCTCTGCGAGCGTACCCACAAGTTTTCCAGCTGTCGTCACAGTGCTATATAAATGGAAGAATAAGTACAGAAGCAATCCAACACATAGGATGAAAAATACTATGCAGAAACACACAATACATTCTGAGAGATAGATCTTGACCCGTTCAGTTCGACTGATGTGAGGGGCAGATATGTCCACACTCGAGTATGTCCACATTGATACAGCCGCGATCACACCTGAAAATAATAATGCGTCAATTAATTCGGTTTCATTTCGCTGGATGAAATGATATTTTAATGAAGCTCTGTGGTTATTGATTTTGGACGATGACATAGTTCGCGTCTGCGTTCGACCATACATAATGTATTATGGTTTTTGTATGCACTGCTATGTACGCATGCATGTGTGCGCGGTTTTATTATGGACCGGTTTGGAATCGTACATAATAAAACCGCGCACATACGTATTACAGGTAGGTACTCGGTAGTCATTAAGAAGGGATTTCATATTTTGCTTCTGTTAATTTGTAAACATTCAGACGAGATTTATGTTAAATGGGCATTGATTACAGCGTCAAATTATTTTGGCTTGCGAAACTTCGCAGACCTGATGGGTATAGATATCTAAACATGATAAAACAAAAATAAATTAATTTGATGAGTTTTTTTTTTTCAGGTAGCCGCAGGTAGTGTAGTCACGCGAAATATCAGCCGTGCGATTCTGTAACCATCTCACCGTGAAAACTTGGGTGAAGTGAGCGCGGAGTGAGTCATCAATAGTATCCCTAGCATCAGCATGACTCACAGCTCACTCTAAGCTCACTTCACCTTAGTTATCACGGTGGGATTTTTCCAGAATCGACCGGCTGTTTTATTTGTATTAATTTCACAGACGTGATTCAGGATTAGGTTTTTTGGGAAAAAAGTCAACTTTGGAAAAACTGTACGTCCATTTTTCTCATCAATCTTGTTTGGAAAGGACAAAGTCTGTCGGGTGTAGTGTTAAAAAGAAATCCTTTATTAGGTATCAACCATTTCAAATCAGCACCATAATTTCATCATCAATCTCAAATGGAATAATTTTCAAAGATATTGCTAATCCATTGCTTTACATATATGCTCGGAAAATTTGTCTGCTCAGCAACGTAAATAACGCAATGAATATTGTTGAACTGTCAAAATGAAAGCCATTGCTACTGATAGTGTGTTACGCAATTACCCGCAGAATATCTAACAGTGCTTGAAAATACGGATAAAATCCTACAAGAATTCCAGAAATAGCTCTCAACATGAATTCCATTATGTATTTAGGTATATAGGGTGACTGGTAATTAGTGACCGATACTTAAACACATGATTCTACTCATGACAACAAACAAGTTTTATAATGGGACAAAAAGTGAAATGATGAAAAAAAAAAATCAGCTGTTCCCTACATTTTGACGACTCGTACGAACATAAATGTAGGGAACAGCTGATTTTTTTTTCGCGATTTCGGATTTGGTCCGATAGTAAAAGTTGTTTGTAATGATGAGTAGAATCATGGTTTTATGTATCGGTCACTAATTACCAGTCACCCTATATAATATATTTGTACCTAGTTTTAATAGGTTTATGCGTATCTTTATATTTAAAATATTTAATCCTCAATTTTCATGATTGCACCTACTACTGTTTGTCTCTGCATCACCCAAAGGTTGACTGGTAGAAAATGCCTATGGCATTAAGTCCGCCTCTGTACGGTTATGTGATTGAAGTATTAAATATACAAATAAATAAAATTCCACTTGAGATTTACGTTTGCTTCTTTTACTTGCAAAAATACTACAAAAGTCCTTTGTGTCTGAATAAAAACTCACATCGCGGACTATTCGCGCTAAATTAATTTTTCACTTTTTATTTTTCACGACGCCCGAGTCTTTCACAGTTCTTGTCATGAACGAGTTTTTAATTAGCAAAGAGTTTCTGCTCAACATCCCCTGGACGTAATATCCAAGAAAAGGAAGGAAAAGGGATTATCCTTAGGGAGTGCGCTCCACTGACGTTTCCATGGCAACGGGCAGTCTGTGCAGCTTAGCTGTAGCCGTTATTAGAGTGCTCTTATTTGCCTGACTAGGTTCTCTCTCGATAATAAACTTTGCTTTCGTTTTATGAAAACAAACTAGACATGGGGGCAGAGTGGTGGGTACATTAACGTGCAACCTGTTAACATGGATTTACATTTTTTATTGCATTTTCCTATGAAGGGCTTTTGTCTAAGTAATATCAGCCGCAAGGGTCGATCGATCAGGTTAAGCTACGCTTGCCGCGGTTGGTCCGTGGATGGGTGACCATCCTCATATACCAAGACCCCGTGC
The DNA here is from genome assembly GCA_949629135.1 of Eremobia ochroleuca. Taxonomy (NCBI): domain Eukaryota; kingdom Metazoa; phylum Arthropoda; class Insecta; order Lepidoptera; family Noctuidae; genus Eremobia; species Eremobia ochroleuca. Next base: position 14,188,975 of record OX451402.1, on the reverse strand, counting down.
CTAGGAAAGCACGTTAAGCCGTTGGTCCCGGCTGTCATTTGTAGATCTTTGACAGTCGTTACGGGTCGTCAGTAGCCCGGAAGTCTGACAACCAGTCTTACCAAGGTGTATCGTATTACCCAGTAACTGGGTTGCGGAGGTCAGATAGGCAGTCGCTCTATGTAAAATACTGGTATTCAGCTGCATCCCGTTAGACTGGAAGCCGACCCTAACATAGTTGGGAATAGGCTATAGGCAGAGGATGATGAGTTGCATTGTGGTGCATAACACCCTACTCTAACCACGTTAAGCCGTTGGTCCCGGCTGTCATTTGTAGATCTTTGACAGTCGTTACGGGTCGTCAGTAACCCGGAAGTCTGACAACCAGTCTTACCAAGGCGTATCGTATTACCCAGTAACTGGGTTGCGGAGGTCAGATAGGCAGTCGCTCTATGTAAAATACTGGTATTCAGCTGCATCCAGTTAGACTGGAAGCCGACCCCAACATAGTTGGGAAAAGGCTAGGCAGATGATGACATATACAACGTGTAACGTTAAATGCGCAAAACCAGAAAATGGTTTGATCAGAATAACGAGCAGAATTAATTGAACCATTTTTTAATATAGGTCACATTTTTCAAAAAATCTTCATTAAAAACGTTGCCGTGTCTATTTATAAATAAATAAATAAAATAAAATTCATTTATTTCGGGTAACAAGGCCCATAATAACAATTTACAATTTTCAAAGCATTCATATAATAGAATAAAATAACATAAAATAATGAAAAAATAATAATAAAAATAAAAATAAATTCATAATAAATGTCAAAAATTCTAGCATAAAAATTAAAAATTAAAATTATAATTATAACATTGCGATACTATAAATACATACATACACGGACACAGACTGAAATTAATAAAATTAATAACGCCTGATAAACGGCTTTGCCGGAACATGCCTGCTGCAACAATGCAGCATGTAGGGGCAATCCAGCCTATCAGCAATCATCGCCAGGACTGCGCTGGAGCTGGCCCGTAGTCTGCGCACCAGAGAGATGCTCCGCCTGCGCATAGTTGCGTGAAAACAGGCGCTGCGCTCCTCCGCGAACATACCCGAGGCGCTGCAGAACCGAGGCAGCCCCACCACAATCCTAAACGCATTATTGTAGAGAACGCGGAGGTCGCTATAGCACTTCTTTGTATTTATTAATAGGTCAAGCAACCCAATGTCAGCGCGGCGCGGCAGCCCGGTGACGACTCCTCGCTCGACAAAGCGTCGTCGCAGACGCAAGAAACGATCAGAATGGCCAGTAAAACTAAAACAGCACATAAAACCTTTACAATTTTTTTAATGACTTATTTTCTTTTTGAAATAGGTCAATTGAATTAAAAATCAGTTGGGGTGTCTGAGGTTTTGCGTATTTAACGTTACACGTTGTATACCTAACGAAAACCAGTGCATTACATAAATGAGATGAAACCATACGAAACACATCAACGAAGATAGTTCAACGTCGGGACAAATAAAACCGGAGACTTATGGAAATCCCAGATCACTTAGCAATGGTATGTAGATGGAAAAGGATCAAAATAAAAAGAGATGCTAGATACCTAATAGGTAAGTCTTTGTATTGAATCTAAGAATTACATAATGAAAACATTGTAGGTTAGAATTGGCAAATATAGGACTACGAGTACCTTGTTGGTCCAGACACAAACGTGACTGCTAAGCGTGGGAGCTCGATCGATCCCGAGTCGGGAATAGTGCTTTTACTATACCTGCCGTGCGATTCTGCCGACCATCTCACCGTGAAAACTTGGGTGAAGTGAGCGTGGAGTGAGTCGTCAATAGTGTCAATACCTAGCATGACTCACAGCTCACTCTAAGCTCACTTCACCTTAGTTGGTTGGTTGGTTGGTGAGATTTTTCCAGAATCGACCGGCTACTCGGAAATACCTAACTAGTTATGTTTTAAATGATGCAGAAAATACGTTATTACTGTTGTACAAATTTGCGGATCGAAAAAGAGAATGAAAATCCATTGTTAACATGCTGAGCGGGCAGAAAAAGTGTATGAAAATCCATTGTTAACGTGCTGTGTTTTTTTTTTTTAATTCAGGGCAAGTCAGCCTAGTTAAATATAGTACACAAACAGTTTTTATCACCTTGCGCAAAATGATTCTGGATACATAATTTTGCTGATCATTCAAACCGATATTAATTTCCCTGGCATGTATTACGCATTGAGTTGGCATTGAGTTTTAATTACTGTAACAATTTTAATATAAATCTCACTTAAAAAAAAAATGTTATTTATTATGTTATTTTGAGACTCGGCTAAGCCTCGGGCCTCAAACTACACCCTCGTTGGTAATCGGCCACTTTCTCTCGTCGGTGAACAATGTACCTACCATAACGTAATCAAAATTATTCAAACTAGGCTGAGAATCGGCACTTTTCGAACGTCAAAATTACAAAAGACGCCCGCCCTTCACCACTTCCTAGTGCTTAAAGATTTCATTCCCTAAATAATTCTCAGTTTCTGTCCAAATTCTGCACTCTAATTCCGCAACACACTTTCGAACACAATCCGAAAGTTTTGAAGTATATTGCTAATCCATTGCTTCCTAGGTTTGAAAAATTTGTCTACTCACCAACGTAAATAACGCAATGAACGTGGATGAACCGTCAAAGTTGCGCCCATTGCGATCAATTATCATTTTTCCAGCGGGGTAATTGCGTAACACACGCAATTACCCCGCTGGTTTTGTCCCCGAATAATGCCAAGAGGGTGTTTCTCTAACAGGACTTTAAAAATAACTAGCTAAATATGGGCTTACTATGTTAGTATACATGTCTGACTACCCCTACGAGAAATAAAGGCGTGATGCTATGCGGGCCAACTCCAACAGTATCCTAAAGATGATCGCTAGCAAGCTTGATTGCAAATACGTAAATCACTGCAGTGCCATCTCCCATGGGATGAAATAAAGCTCGCAACTTTGTCTGCGTGAAATTTATTGTTCCCCGACCCGTCGCATCGCATCGCCTGCCTGCGCTAGTACCTACTTCGTTTTCACTTAGCACTCTGTCTGTATTTTGTTCTTTTTGTTCGGTTCCTTAGGATCTAAGCGTGGTGTTATAGCCTATACCCAGAAGGTTATAGGCAAAAAAATTGCATTTGATGGCCCAAATATAAGAATGAAGAATTGGTCTACTAAATACAAAAATATTTTTTTTAAATGTGACTGGTATTACCCCAATACACCCACTACACACTAGCCCTATATACAAAGTTACAAAAAAAAACAAATTTTACCTCTATCTACACTAATAATAATTCAGCCGTAGACTGTGTATCCTCAGCTTCCACAATCGCCTTTAATTCGTCACTGCCGACCAAAGTCTTCGGAAGACCGTGAGGTTCATTTTTCAGGTCGAAATTTCCAGAACGGAAGCGAGCAAACCAATAACAGGTGGTGCGTTGGTTCGTAGTGTTAGCTCCGTAAACGTCGTTGACGTTGCGTTCCGCTTGTGCCGCGTTTTTTTTTTTGCATTATAATTAATTAATGCCCCACAAAACCGTTTCCACGGTTTGTCTGTAGGAACGGAACACAAAGCTAGTAACTATTGATTAGAGTGCGGAATCTTAATTAACACCTAACCATCATTAGTCATCCCCTGAGAATTCGTAAACTACATTCAAAAGAATATAGTTTACAAACTCTCAAGGAAGAATAACTTCAGTAATTTGGCCACGACGGTACTCATATTCCATAATTACTCGAATTTTTAACGTATCCATGATGACGAAAAAGATTGAAATGCGATGAAAATGTAACACTAATCAATAAACAAATGACTACTTTTCGAAACAAAATTCCATGTTTTTAAAATAAAATTAATTTGAAATTAGAATTCTTAGCCAAACAAAAATTAATTTGATTTGAAATGGCCAGTACTGCAGAACGGCAATTTCATAGGTAAAGACCTAATATTATAAAGAGGAAAGATTTGATTGTTTGCTTGTATTGAATAGTCTCCGAAACTATTGGACCGATTTGAAAAATTGTTTTACCTTTAGAAGCCGAAATTAGCCCCGATGGACATAGGCTACTTTTTACCTCGGGAAAATGCTCATTCCCACGGGAAAACGGGTAATAGGACAGCGGGTATTATGAATTATCCTTCCGTACTTATCTTTTTCACATAACTTCTAAACGGCTGAACCGATTGGATTTAAATTATATATGGGTATTTCGATGGTTTCCTGGATTATTTTAAAAATACAATTGGACCCGGTAGGTGGCGCTGCTGTCGGTATGTCAACTACTAAACGGTTTGACCGATTGGGTTGAAATTTTGTATGTGTATTTCCATGGTTTCACAGACACGAATATATTAAGCCTACCTAATCTATCTTTCTATACATATATAAATAAACCAATTATATTAACCACATTATTTGAAAAATTCCTCCCCTAAGCGGGTGAAACTGGAGATCAAAATTTAAACGGCAGGAATTCCGAATTCTACGCAAACAAAGTTGCGGGCGGATGCTAGTACATATACGAGTATAATAAAAGTATAGACATAGTAAAGACTCCAGCACATCAAGCTACTATTATCCGTCAAATTTCTTTAATAGATTTTCAACTTTATACCTGAACCATTAGGTTCAAAATTGATTGGGAAAATTTGACAGTTTCGGGTAGATTGATGTGCTGCCTGTACAATAACTAAGCTGTGACTTGAAACTCTATCAGCTACCACTACCTACTTATTATTACTATTGCGAAACTTAGGCTGTGCACAGACTGAGTCAAGACTGAGTAATTCTGTGCTATACACAGACTTTTGATATGAAAACAATGATGGCATGCACATTCGCTACAAAACAGTGTTAGCCCACGTTGACACGAATGTAAAAACATCGCGGCGGGACTTCATCGCACACTGGATTTTCAACTCTCCGCGCTAAATATTTGAAAATCGAGTACGCGAAAAAAATCGCAATTTTCCTCCAAAATGCTTCGGATTGCTATAGAAAATGAAATACAATTGGGTCGCACGTTGGTTTATGATCCGACTTTGTTTTGTGATCGTGATGTTGTGTGATCTGTATGTGTTTGATGTGTGTCAACGACCAATTTGTATCGTTGTAAGACTACTTATCAATTTGTTATTGTTTTGATTTCTTGAGAGTAGCAGTGGCCGGCCGGATTTTATTGTCAAAGGTTAATGCTCGGTTCAAATACGTAAATATTGAGTAGTTTTCCTGAACTATCCGTTAAAAAAAATGGTCATTTTAAGAAAAAATAGGAAACTAATTCAACTTGTAACTGGTCATTGGGTACTTTTACAAAAACCGGCCAAGTGAGAGTCCGACTCGAACAAGAGTTTCAGGCAAATAACACCGATAATAAAATGTTTCTTATAAAGAGCCCCTTTAATTTTTAACTTTTTTTATCTATATTATTTGTTGTTATAGCGGAAATAGAAATAGACACTGAAAATTTCAACTGTCTATCTGTTACGGTTAATGAGATACTGTCCGCTGACAGGTTAGGACGGAAGGCCGATGAACAGACGGACAGACGGATAACGGAAGCCTAGTAATAGCGTCACATTGGCTCCCTTTGAGTATGAAACTCTAAAAATGTCTTAGTACTATTGTGCTAGCTAGTGTATAAATCTGTAATATCTATCTGTTAATAATGATTATTTTTTAACTTTTCATTTATAAACAGCTATAACTAATGTGTTTTAAACGTAAATCTTTTAAACTTTTTATTCATATTTGACTAGTATTATAACTTTATTATTGTTAGCTTAGATGTAAATTTTATTATGCATGCTGTGGTCTCCAGTAGTGCTATTCTGTAAAAATCTCACCGTGATAACTTGGGTGAAGTGAGCTTAAAGTGAGCTGTCGTTAGTGTTAGTCCCTAGCATCAGATGGAATGACAGCTCACTTCACATAACTTCTCACCGTGAGATTCTAACAGAATCTACCGGCTGTACTATAAGTGAATGAGTACACCTACGTGATGCCTATGTAGTTCCTAATTTAGTTTTAATGATCTGTGTACATCCTTTGTTGGAGATCCTAAATAAATAAATAAAAATAAAATAAAGACTGCACGTAGTTTAATGAATAATAAACGGCAAGTTATGGCAACAAGTCTAACGGAAAATGTTGAAACTATTGGCGAAAAATACAACAATATTTAGCAGATTACTTCCTCCTGCATAATTGCGTGACACTATCAATGCCAAACTGAATCACTTTGAAGGAAATTCCTGATTCTCGAGAGATGTTCGAAAAATGTGTCTTCTCAGCAACGTAAATAACGCAATGAATGTTGTTGAACTGTCAAAATGAAACCCATTGGTACTGATAGTGTGTTACACGATTACCCCACTGATCAGCTGGTCGATTCTGGAAAAATCTCACCGTGATAACTAAGGTTGAAGGAAGTGAGCTTAGAGTGAGCTGTGAGTCATGCTGATGTTAGGGATTAACACTATTGACGACTCACTCCACGCTCACTTCACCCAAGTTTTCGCGGTGAGATGGTTACAGAATCGCACGGCTGGTTTTAATATGCGAGTGTTAGACTAGAAAACAAACGAACAAAAAGTAGGTAACTAAACAAGGAAAGGCTGCGATGATGAATGACATGACACAGAAAATCAGATTGAACACGATGACATTTTGTTCTTAAAAATAGCAAAGAAATCTTACATTTATGTAATCCAAAACACTGTCACTATATTATTTCCTCTGCTTGAATTTTCCTTCAAAACTGTTCGCATGTTACACCATTGATTTCCAATTTTCCACGTTTTTATTCACAAGTTATAACGCGAGTTTTCTTCATCGAAGGCATGCGTACGCGACTGTCGTTTGTCTCAGTTTGTAAACGTGTGCCTCACACAACGTGCGACCATTGTCATGCACTACACACACCTTATCGAAACAGCTCACGCCAATACCGTCCTTACTCCAAGGTCCCACAGCACTTAATTGTATATTACAAGATTTTTTTTTTTTCATTACGTTATTTCCTCATGTATTTTTAGGAAACTAGTTTAATGTGGTTTTTTGTTTTAAGCTATTTTAGTACGTCTATGAATGGTTTACGGATTATTATCGCCTGCTATTGTAATATCTTTATTGTGAATATTAATAAGTTTTGTGATAACAAGTTTATTATATTTTAATGTTTTATCTATTAGGTCATCCCACTTCCAGTGTCATATTTTTTTATTATTATTATTTTACAAAAACTGACTACTATACTATATAACCTTGTGACACTAATCAATAATCTCCACCACTATTAATCACTCGCTCCCAGACTGCTGGCAAATCTTGAACACCATTTAAAGTACCACTTTCATTTAATTCATCAATAATGCTCTTCCGTTTAATATCTAACTCCTTTTTGCTATTGTATCGAGTACCCGACAATTTCCTCTTCACATGGCCAAAACAATTGAAATCACAAGGATTCATATCCGGGGAATAATTTCAATCCATCCTTTATCTTCAATTAAATTCTGAACTATTTTTGATTTGTGCGGTCTGGCGTTATCATGTAAAATTATAGGACTCGTTATATGATGTTCGTCTGCCCAAATAGGAATATTTTCTTCTAAAAATGACTTATATCGCTCTCCAGTCATAGTTGCATTTTCATCATAAGTTCTCCAAAAAGCAATGCCTCTGACATCCTACTATTAGTAGTATTTTTCGTTCATGTAGCTCTGCTTTGAAACGTGTGACGTGGGACAAAAAATATGACACTGGAAGTGGGATGACCTAATAATCTCAGTACAAATGAAAATGGGTTATTCAACACGAATAACCCATTTTCATTTGTACTGAGATTAGACCCTTTAATTACACATATAACATTGTTAACTTCATCATCATCATCATCTGCCTAACCTTTTCCCAACTATGTTGGGGTCGGCTTCTAGTCTAACCGGATGCAGCTGAATACCAGTATTTTACATGGAGCGACTGCCTATCTGACCTCTACAACCCAGTTACTGGGTAATACGATACCCCTAGGTAACACTGGTTGTCAGACTTTCGGGCTTCTGACTACCCGTAACGACTGCCAAAGATCTACGAATGACAGCCAGGACCAACGGCTTAACGTGCTTTCCGAGGTACGGAGGGGTCTCGGTATGTAAAGATGGTCACTCATTCACATACCAACCGCGGCAAGCGTAGCTTAACCTGATCGATCGACCTGTGCGGCTGTTATTATTTAGCCACGGGCCCCACATCATCAACTACCTTTCATTACTTCCTTCATTTTAGCCGAAAGACGTCCATTGCTGGACATAGGCCTAAGCCAAGCACCACCAATTCGACCGTTTCATTCTTCTATACTTATACATAAACAAAATCAAGCATTATCAGTGCCATTAGGCGATGAGATGAAAAAAAGTGTATTAAATTTAATATCTCAAAAACTATTGAATTTCGACTATAGGTACATATGGGGGGCTCAACTTGTACTATTAGGCAGGCCTGTTGGTCTCGTGGTCAGTGGCCCTGACTACTATACGCAAGGTCGTGGGTTCGATTCCCACCCAGGACAAATGTTTGTGTGATGAGCACGATCATATTTTGTTCTTTGTCTGGGTGTAATTTATGTATAATATGTATGTATTTAGAATTATATATGTATGTTTATCAGTTGTCTAGTACTCATAGCACAAGCTCTGCTTAGTTTGGGACTAGATGGCGTTGTGTGAAAGTTGTGGAACATTATTATTATTTTGGCCCTATCAGCTCCTGACGGATATACGTCGAATTACAAGCAACCCCATATACAGTATGGAAACCACATAAATGCAATAAATTATACTACATACTTGTTGCCGCATTTTCTGATGATATACAAAAAATGAACGAAATCGGTCACGAAAAAAAATCAGCTGTTCCCTAAATTTTGACGAGTTATACGAACATAAATGTAGGGAACAGCTGATTTTTTAGAAAAGGCGATAACAGTATGTGGTAAAATTTATTGCATATACAACGTGTAACGTTAAATGCGCAAAACCTCAGAAACCCCAACTGATTTTTAATTCAATTGACCTATTTCAGAGAGAAAATAAGTCATTAAAAAAATTGTAAAGGTTTTATAATAATAATAATATTCCACAACTTTCACACAACGCCATCTAGTCCCAAACTAAGCAGAGCTTGTGCTATGGGTACTAGACAAGGTTTTATGAGCTGTTATAGTTTTACTGGCAATTCTGATCGTTTCTTGCGTCTGCGACGATGCTTTATCGAGGGAGGAGTCGTCACCGGGCCGCTGCGCCGCGCTGACATGAGCTAGCTTGACCTATTAATAAATAATAATAATAATAATAAACATTATTTCAGAATCAAGTTCCATAGTTTGTTAGTACCAGTATAAAATGCCTTATGTCTAGTGTTAGTAAATAAACTTAAACTAACGGGTAATGGACACGGCTACTTTTTTAATGATTTTTTTTTGAAAAAGGTGACCTATATTAAAAAGTGGTTCAATTCATTCTGCTCGTTATTCTGATCAATTTTCAGATTTTGCGCATTTAACGTTACACGTTGTATAAACTGCCTTATCTTATTGAATTATGTATGACTTCTTACCGAAATTGTTATTCCATACGGGTATCGGTTTTCACAAAACAAAAAAAAAATGTCATGCGTATTAAATTACATGCTATCGTACTAAGTGATGGGATCGACTGTAATCGCTTCAAATGAATATTAGGTAAATCAGTAAGTATAAAAAAAAAAACCTTGCATCCACTCAAATATCATTAAAATATGTAAATTATTTGCCAGGATACGGATTTGCCACCACAAACAAGATGTTAATGTTTTATTTCGATTTTAAAACATTCACAAAATGTTATGCATAAAAAACGTTGTGTTTTAATATGTAGTAAGCCCCATATTTATGCGTTACACTACAACACAACTGATACGGCAAACCAGTGCATACTTTATTTTTCCGCTGATTTCCGCTATAAAACCTGCAAGATTGAAATGAAAGTACACAAAGCTGCTAATTTATATTGTTTTGAATTTAATAATAATAAACAAAGGCATAGAAACAGCCCCATTTTTTATTCGACAGCAAAAAATCGATGATTGATACTCCATACAAATTAAAGTGTAAATAATCGAAATGTGTGCTATGATGTTGCTGCAATCAGTAGTTCCATTTGTCAAAAAACGATTAACCTAGTGGACAGAGAAATCCGTCGTGGCAACGATTAACAGAATCCTTCAAAGCGTGTGTGAAGCACGTGTTCTTGTTGATATTTTTATCCGCCGTTCGTGACTATGCGAGGGTTCCATTTAAAACTTTTTTTCTTTGTTCTAACGGTTTATTCTTTTAGCCCTGTTCTATTTTTGAATGATGACGTGCGAAAGGGTTCTTTTTTTTTTAAATAATACCTATAACTTTTGCACAGTTATAAGTAATTTGCACGTGTTTTTATGCAATGTTCTATTTTAGAATTATGACGTGCAAAAGGGCCTTTTTTTTTTAATAATTTGATATGGTTGCACTTGTTTTTTTTTAATGTTCGGTTTTGACATTTTAGAATGATGACCTAGTAGTGCAAAAGGGTTATTTTTTGGACTCATTTGACTTTTGTACAGTTAATTTTTTACGTGATTAAATTGGATACGGGATCTAAATAATTAATGATCATAAATGACCTGACCAAGATTATGACTGTACTTTAAAACAGACTGTGAGGTTTTTTCGGTCTTTGTTCTTAACGTAGTCAGATAGGAAACCCCGAACTCATCTAGTTTTAAAACACGAGATATTTTTGGCGTGTAAAAGTGTGTTTTTGAACCTAAATATTGCAGAAATAAATTTAAATTAATTTCAATGGATATTTATAAAAGCTCGGTACCTATGATTACTTCCAACCTTTTATTTACGTTGAATAGAAACGTAACTAAGTAAACCCACCGTACCTTTGCCATAAAACAAATAGAAAATGAACTGCAATGCATTTCCTCTAATTAGCCAACCAATACATTAGAGCTCCAATACAAACAAGAAATCCAGACAAACTCAAAAAAAAAAAAGGAATCTCTTTTGTGATATTCGTTGCAATATCATTCATTTTTGAAGCTCGAGTACGCTTCATTCCCGTTTAGAGCGGATCCGACGGGCTCGCCACATGCCGGGGTAAATCACACAAATGGGGCCAGCTGGCCACCAGATGCACCCCTAAATAAAACACCCCACACGAAAACAAACCTTAACACCACCGATCAAGGTGGATTTCGTAATGAATAATTGAACCCCGGGCTTGTTGAAAAAAAAAAGTGGTCTTGAATGACTCTGACGGTCTTTCCCCGGCATTTTGTCGACAGTTCGGGTGCGATTGAAAGCTCCGTGTGCCGTGTGTGTTTTTTCTTGTAATTTTAAAGGTGTAATCGTAAGCTTTGCGCAAGATATTGCCGAGGGGCGCCGGTGGCAAGGTGCTTTTTTTTTTCTTCGGAACCCCCGTCTGTGACGACAAGTGAGTCATTCAATAACATATGTTTTCGTTAACAGGTTTCCCTTCGTTCATACGAATTTGTTCGACGAAATTGTTCCGTAAATCACAAAGCGTTGTTTCTAAACTACTTTTCATTTAAACTTTGTGAATTATTTGATTTTCTGTTACAAGTGCGCTTATTACCTACCGACGTCATATCCTCATTTTCAGTGCCCGTGTCACTTCCTCATTTATGTCGAAATTAAGCGTTGTGCGAAATACTACTTTGAGTTAAAGAGTTTATAGTTCAATTTTGGATCTCGCGTGCTTATAATGAAAGTGCAAATATGAATTTTGAACATTTCTCCATTGCCGGCAGTATGCGTTCAGTCATGAGCGAAAAATTATCTTTTGATGCAAAAGTACGGCGAGGCAAAGGTAAATACACACTTGATCGCTCATGTTTACGTAGTTCAGTTGACTGAATGTATTTATTCCAGGAATTGGACTGTTTATGGGCGGTATTTCGAAAGAGATATGAGTAAATTGAACATTCCGATTCTGCCGGTCGATTCTGTAAAAATCTCACCGTGTAAACTTGCGTGGATTGAGCTGTCAGTGCCATCCCACTGATGCTATGGATTGACTAAGCAAACATTTACAGTCATAATTGAGATTTTAATAATATTATTTTATGCTAATTCTATTGATCATTTTATATAATTTCAAAGTTAGTATTTTAGTTGTAAAAACATTACTATTTTGTGGGGTTTTAATCTAGGAAAATAAAAAAAAAAGATAATTGATATTCTGACCCAGTTTCTGTTTTGCTATTTTATTTTAAAACTCGACAAAATAGTAATGTTTTGACAACTAAAACACTAGCTTTGAAATTATACATAAAAAAATCTCGATTATGATTGTAAATGTTTGCTTAGTCAATCCCTAGGATCATTGGGATGACATTGACAGCTCACTCCACGCAACTTTTCACGGTGAGATTTGTACAGAATCGACATGCAGGTGCCAAGCCAACGGCTTATCGTACTTTCCGAGGCACGGGGTATCAAACCCAGGACGCCACAAATACCATAGTAACAGACGCTAATTATTTTAATTACTAATTCATTCTGTAATGTTACTGTGAACGACCAGTCTGTGCTGTCCACCATAATTGGCACGACACTGCAAATTATAGGCTCCACGGTGCACGTGCAGCAGTCTCGTTCACATGATCGATTGATTTTTTTCACGAGGTAGTTTTCATGACGCAAGTATGGTAAGGTAAGGTATGGAGCGCAGCCCTTTGTTTTGCAATGAATAGTAGAAAGTTGGCTTAAGAAGACACATTGCCCTGCAAAACCCGTCAGGTTGTTTAGACTACATCCAACTGAAAAGCGTAGCTTCTATCTACTTACAAGGTCAAATTAAATCAGCTAGCGAAACTCTACAAACGTAATGGGAATCGATATCTAAACATAAAAAAAAAACAAAAAGAATGATTTGATGATAATTCATTTTGAGATTAACGACCGTGGTCATGGTCACCGACCGATACGTGTATTTGCTAGAAATATCAGTTTAAAAATTAGTTTTTGTTTCTGTAAAATTCACAGACGTGATTGGTATCGATATCGAAACACACAACAAAAAAAACTGATTTTCTCAACTAAACTTCCTGTAAGAAATACCAGCGGTCGTTGATCCCAAAATAAATTATCATCAAATTATTTTTTTTTTTGCTTTCATGCTTAGATATCGATACTCACTAGCAAATTTAATTTGAACCTGTATATCTATTACGAATAATACAACTGAAGAGTTTGTTTGTTTGTTTGAACATACTAATCTCAGCCGGTCGATTCTGTAAAAATCTCACCGTGAAATCATAAGTGAAGTGAGCACTTAATAGTGTTAATCCCTAGGGAATGACAGCTCACTCCACGCTCACTTCACCCAAGCTTTCACGGTGAGATGGTTACAGAATCGCACGGCTGGAGATACCGGTCGGCTTTGTAACGGTATATTTGCATTTGATAGCCCGATTCTTGAGGAAGGCTACCGGCTATTTCACCCGGCGAGCGTAAGGTTGGGTATAATACACCCAGACCCATTAGGGCGATATATTAATATCACTCGATATTTTTTGACGTATACATATTTTTTGTCTGTCGACTATAATATTGTAAAGAGTAAGAGTATATGAAATGGTCAATAGAATTAGCATAGAAAATATTATTAAAATCTCGATTGTAATATTTTTTATGCTAATTCTATTGATCATTTTTACACTTGTAATTTCAAAGCTAGTATTTTAGTTGTTAAAACATTAATATTTTTTGGGGTTTTAAAATAAAATAGCAAAACAGAAATTTGTCAGAATCTCAATGTTGTTTTTTTTTCTTTTTTTCCTAGACTAGTCTTTACACAAAAACACAAAAAAAAAACACGTTTAAGACAGCTATTAGACTGATGAAAATATGCATGGACATTGTCTGTTATTATGAGCGATTATACAACGTGTATCGTTAAATGCGCAAAATCTGAAAATAGTTTGATCAGAATAACGAGCAGAATTAATTGAACCACTTTTTAATATAGGTCACATTTTTCAAAAAATCTTCATTAAAAACGTTGCCGTGTCTATTTATTAATAGGTCAAGCAACCCAATGTCAGCGGGGCGCAGCGGCCCGGTGACGACTCCTCCCTCGGTAAAGCGTCGTCGCAGACGCAAGAAATGATCAGAATGGCCAGTAAAACTAAAACAGCACATAAAACCTTTACATTTTTTTCATGACTTATTTTCTTTCTGAAATAGGTCAATTGAATTAAAAATCAGTTGGGGTGTCTGAGGTTTTGCGCATTTAACGTTACACGTTGTATATCGAGTCTAGTAAAGACTGCGACGATGTTCAGCGCTGTGTTATTAACCCGAATCTATTCAATCAGAAGAGATAACAGAGTGTGTCAAGTCATCGAGTGCTCACGCTGTGCCTCGCTGACGGACCATGGAATTTAATCCCACGTAGTTTGTGTGGAGTGATCACTTCACCCGATTCACGAAATGTCGTGAAAGGATCACGCCACACAAACTACGCTAGATGGCGCTCTGTGTCTTTCGAATAATTATTGAAATATGATCCGACTTTCTGAACAGTACTCTAACAAAAAGTAAACTAGGCTTGCATGAATTCACGATAGAATTTCTATCATCAGTATTATTCTTTTAATTGGTGTTGGATGGAATTTGAACAACAGATAGTTTATTATAACCTGGATTAACACATATTATGGTACTTTTTAATCCGGTATAATACGTTTCCGTGGGATAATTTCCGACCACCACGCGGACTAAGCCGCGGGAAGCTAGTGATTCAATTATATAATCACGTTAAGACAGGGTGGCATGGATATCGATATGCAAACTGTAACCTATGAATTCAGTAAATACAGACGCCAGCACATCAAGCTACCTGAAACTGTCAAATTTTCTCAATCAACTTTGAACCTTAAACTTCAGCGATAAAGTTGAAAATCTATTAAAGAAAATTGACAGATTGTAGTAGCTTTATATGTGCTGGCGTCTGTACATGATTCTGAAACTTCCTGCGTTGAAATTTTTTGCTAAAAAATAGCTAAACGGAAATTGATTTGATAACCGACGAAAATGTTTTTAGAGGGCCAAGAATCATGTCCAGCCGGTCGATTCTGTAAAAATCTCACCGTGAAATCATAAGTGAAGTGAGCATAGTGTTAATCCCTAGCGAATGACAGCTCACTCCACGCTCACTTCACCCAAGTTTTCACGCTGAGATGGTTACAGAATCGCATGGCTGAATTCATGGTTACATGAATGATTCTGCCACCATCATCTGCCTAGCCTTTTCTCAACTATTTTCTGGTCAGCTTCCAGTCTAACCGGATGCAGCTGAATACCAGTATTTTATATGGAGCGACTGCCTATCTGACCTCCACAACCCAGTTACTGGGTAATACGACACCTCTTGGTAAGACTGGTTGTCAGACTTTCGGGCTACAGACGACCCGCAACGACTGTCAAAGATCCACGAATGACAGCCGGGACCAACAGCTTAACGTGCTTTCCGAGGCACGGAAGGGTCTTGGTATGTTAAGATGGTCACCCATCCATGGGCCAACCGCGACAAGCATAGCTTAACCTGATCGATCGACCCGTGCGGCTATTAATACTAAGCCACAAGCCCCTCATAAATGACTGCCACACTGTATATAAAATGACATCTAAAAGTTTTTATGAGAAAATAGAACGTAGTTATCAATAAAATCTACATCCATATTCTCTACCTACCACGATATCAAAGGCGCTCAGGGAAACAGGATTTCCTCCAAATAGACGCTATACATAGTTTGACCGTACGCTCTGTGGCTTAAACCCAAACAAAGTAGCCTATACACGAATAGATAGACAAGCTCGACCGCTTAGGTACCGAGGAAAACGTCGTCACTGCAAGCGACAGGCAGTTACCTACACAGAGTTATGTGTCCCTGGTACTTTGGCGACGTATTTCCCTATTATACAGCTAATGAAGTTTTCGTCGCCTGTGGGGTTGGCTCTTAACTACTAATAGGTAGCGCCTCAATCTTTGTAATGAAAGAGAAGTATCTACCACCAAATCTCTGAGAAAAGAAAAAAAAAAATCATAGATTTTTCTTTGAGTCCTGTCATATTGGCCAATACAAATACGACGAAAAGTTTAAAATTCTGCTGTTCCTTGCGTAGAACTACCTGCTTCTGATTTTTATTGTTTGATTTAAAGTGCTATTATAATGTTACTTTTAAGATACGCTATGCGTACGTACCATCAAGGTACAATATTGTTAAAACCTATTAATGTTTTCTCTATGAGTGAATTTGTAAATCTTTTGAGAAAATAAATATCAGTAACCCAGTAAAAGTAACAAATACACTCCCAAAGGATTCTTGAAAAGCTCCCTAATTTTGAACCCTCTTGTGGGTAGATTTTGAAAAAAAATTAGGGGTTATTTTCATGCAAATGAAGTCGCGGAAAACAATTAGTATTCTAAAGAATTTCAATTAAGCTTTGCAGTAACACGTAAACAAAAATACGTTGTCAAGAGTGCAGCTCTTTGTATTCACAGGTAAATGGTTCGAGCGCAGAGTTCGATAAAATACTCAATTATCCTTTTGACGATCGCAACTGCCAAGTAAATCGAATAAATTTGCTGTTTTAAAAATGTTCTGTGCAGTGAAATCTAATTAAGTATTGCACAGAGTACCTGAAGCCGGATATGTGTCCTTCTGTAGGCCGTTCCCAGTATCAGGGGCCAGTAAAAAAAAAATATTATTGATTTTTTTTTTGTTAGGTACCTATGTTTTACAAATAATAAATGATTGATTGATTGATTGATTATTACCATTGCACGCTTACCCATCAGACTGGTGCTCTGCCGTGCGATTCTGTAACCATCTCACCGTGAAAGCTTGGGTGAAGTGAGCGTGGAGTGAGCTGTCATTCGCTAGGGATTAACACTATTAAGTGCTCACTTCACTTATGATTTCACGGTGACATTTTTATAGAATCGACCGGCTGAAAGCCTATTTCTCTAGTCTTAATCTCACCTCAGCGACAATCAGTGGCAAAACTTGTCAAAAGTATGGGTAACTTAGAGGTATTCTTGGCAGATTGAAACAGATTAGAATGCGAACGTTCGGGAATAAAAATATAAAAATGCTGAACATTCTTTTAATTATGGTCGCGATTTATTTCTTTTAAAAGCGTCAATATAGAATTGTGTTGGAGTATAAGTTTTCTCATAATAATTTTACACATTATCAGAAATAAAACCAGCAGGGTAATCGCGGAACACCCTGACAATAAGTACCTTTAATTTTGCCAATCTGACAAAATTATTGCGTTTAAGTTTCAAATTTATTTATTAACTAGCGACCCGCCCCGGCTTCGCACGGGTGCAATAGAGAAATACTGATAATTTTAGAGCCATTCTTTCTAGTAAAAAGTTACGGATAAAAAATGGTTATTGTGGGTTATCCCTAAGAGATGGACATATACCATCGCGGACTTTTTTGTAGAACTTTTTAAGGTGTACAATACTGTAGTACATTATTTTGATCTATCTCGAAGGGTTCAGCCAGCGTTTACAATATAAGCGCAAAAAGATGTGTTTATTTACGATACACATTAGAAACCTCTAAAATTATCAGTGTTTCTCTACTATATTATGCATGTATTATACATATAAACCTTCCTCTTGAATCACTCTATCTATTAAAAAAAACCGCATCAAAATCCGTTGCGGAGTTTTAAAGATCTAAGCATATATAGGGACAGACAGACAGGGAAGTGACTTTGTTTTTTATACTATTTAGTGATAAAATCATAATTTGTAAAAGAATAGATTTAATGATGGCTCCCAAACTAAGCAAATGTTGGAGGTGACGTTATTTCGACGATTGTAATAAACATTTCATTCGAAATTTAAATTAATATTTAAATTATAATAAAAATTTTAGACTGTGAAAGAAAGTGTGTGACGAAATCGGGGCGCTGATTTTAGTGTACGTTGCATCGACACAATTGTATTTGATTTCCCAAGAAACATTTATGATGTGACTTCAGAGCTTATTTAGATTAGTATAATATACTTTATGTATGTATTCATTGTATCGAGTATATGGTACACACCACAGACTACCGACAGTATTTTGTTCTCCTTCCCTTTTCAATCCATCCAAAGATTGTCTTTAAAAGACCGCTCTTAGCGATAATACCGCTCATTGTGTCACCCTTTGTAAAATTTATATATTCATGTCTGTTATTTATATGGTGTACATAATAAAGAATATTTAAGTCCGCCTTTATACAGTACTTTTTTTTACTTGTGCATAAAGTTTTAATAAATCACTACATAGTTTAAAACAAAGTCGTTTTCCTGTCTGTCTGTCCCTATATATGCTTAGATCTTTAAAACTACGCAACGGATTTTGATGCGGTTTTTTTTAATAGATAGAGTGATTCAAGAGGAAGGTTTATATATATAATACATGCATAATATAGTAGAGAAACATTGACATAATTTTAGAGGTTTCTAATGTGATGTCGTAAATAAACACATTTTTTTGCGCTTTCATTGTAAACGCTGGCTGAACCTGTCGAGATAGATCAAAATAATGTACTACATTATTGTACAACTTAAAAAGGTCTACAAAAAAGTCCGCGATGGTATATGTCTATCTCTTAGGGATAACCCACAATAACCATTTTTTATCCTATACTTTTTACGAGAAATAATGGCTCTAAAATTATCAGTGTTTCACCATTGCACCCGTGCGAAGCCGGGGCGGTTCGCTAGTAAATAATAAAGAATATTCTATTCTATCATTAAATTTTGAATTGTATCTTCAATTTTTTTAAAATATTGTTCTCACTTAAAGAAGCAACAAGGATAATGTACCCAAGATGTTGTAGTATCTTGATTTAAAAGAGTGTCCTTGGAGTTTCTTGCCCGTTCTTCTCCATAGAGGTCTAAGTTTTGGACTGGGCAACTAGCTTCAACTTTCTGACCCAGTGCCTGTAAATGGTCTTATTGAAAATGCTTTGAGTTCAGTAACTTAACTAAGTAATATCTCTCAAGAAACTGAAATAACATTATTGAAACGATACTTGTAATAAGCTTTCAAAGCTATAACAACATCACTTACAAACTAAGCCTTCACAAAAGGCCACCTTCTTAGTATTTTGTATTTTCTAGATGAACAAGATAATTTGATTGTTTTCCTAGAATTGGTTCTTTGTACCTTACCTTAGAGAGGAATCAACTGTAATTGTATTGAACTAAGAGGTACCGTGAACAAGTTTTCTATCGACTGAGGTATATAGTAGTTTGGGTCTGCACTTAGGAAATAAAGTATATCACGGGATAAAGTGATATTTAGTTCGTAAGAGGTTTCGTTTATGACATTCAATCTTTGTAACTAAAGGTTCTTGATTTTTATCAGTAAGAGCTGATTTTTCTAACGCCAGATAACTTTATCGGAGGAATAATTTTAAATTTTTGACAGTTCTTCCATACGAAAACTGACAGGCGTCAATTTTATTCCACGAATGAAAATTATCGGTCGATTGAAAAATCAGTCCTTTGAGCGAATTCCACCTAACTTTTAAACTTAGAATAAGTCTTATCCTAAGAATAAATTTTGTATTTTCGACAGTTTTTCCATACGAGAACTGTCACACGTCAATTTTATTCCACGGTTAAAAGTTTGGTAAAAAAATCAATCTTTAGAAAAATATCAGACAGTACTGTAGGGATATAGCCATAATTTGAAAAGTAGATGGCAGAAATACAAGACAAACATTGATTTATAAAAATAATAGAAAAAACAACAGTAGGCGTCAGATTTGGCTGACAAGCCAGAAGACGAGGATAAAAAACGTAAAAACGTAGAACCATATTCTAGTAATAATTATTGAAATAATATGACAAACTGAGAGAAGAGTTGTGGTGACTCAGTGGTACGTTGGAGCCCAGACAGGCGCTGTACTTTGTGTAAATTGTTTCATCACCGCTGCTCCCAAAACGGTGAAGGAAAACAGCGTGAGGAAAGCGACATGTCCTAGAACCAAAAATTCGAACACATATGACATCTACCAACCCACACTGGGCCCACTTAGTGGATTATGGCCCACTTCTTCTCACCGAAAAGAGGCCTGTGTCCCAGCAGTGGGAACATTAGCTGTACCAACCTGTTCTAATGTATCGCAGATATATTTTCTATCGAAGGAACTAAAACTGATCGCCGGTATTTAGATCATTCTAATCCATGTTTTTCTCCATTCCACTTTTTTACAATACTTTGCTAATAAATAGGTAGTACAGACGCCAGCACATCAAGCTACCCGAAACTGTCAGATTTTCTCAATCAACTTTGAACCTTATGCTTTAGCGATAATGTTGAAAATCTATTAAAGAAATCTGACAGATTGTAGTAGTTTGATGTGCTGGCGTCTGTACATATTTATAAAGACCAAATAAAATACTGGAATTTCGAAATCAGCTTCTCTCGTTTCAACATCTGTATGAGAACAGCTGCACATGCCATAGTAAAATTATAAGTCAGTCAGCAGGGTAGACGTACAAAGAAATCGCATATCGTAGAAGTTACATTCTAGAATTCCGAAGCAATGTATAGAGAATAACACTACAGTTACGTCATAATCACCCTATAATGTTCCCACTGCTGGGACATGAGTCTCCTCTCTTCAGTGCGGGTTGATGTACCTATGTCACCTGTCACAATATGTGTTGGTAGTTTACAAATTCCAATTCTTTTTAACCTATGTCGTCTGTTGCTGGGCAAAGCTCTCCCCCGTAATTTTCCAACTAAAGACGAAAGCACATCAAGCTACCCGAAACTGTCATTTTTTGCTAATCAATTTTGAACCTTATGCTTTAGCGATATAGTTGAAAATCTATTAAAGAAATTTGACAGATTGTAGTAACTTGATGTGGTGGAGTCTGAATTTACGAACAATATTAAATATAAATATGGAAACCTATTTCAACACAGTATATAGGTACTACAATAGTCCTCTCTCTTTGATTCCAGAATGATTCCCGAGCCCGACAGTGACGTACGCAAAGGTCAAGTCTTGCCGAAGCCAGCCAAGATGGCGGCCCACGAGTTTCACAAAGCAATACGAAATGTTTTAGTGAACAAAGATGGTTGGCCTGAATCTATGACTGAAGAGGAAATAAACAAGCTGCTCCAAGAGTTTGCGTATCGAGGTTGTGATATGAGATATAAAACTCCTACGGAATAGCTGAATTGTGTATAGTTACAATATATATCTAAATAGATTCTTATTTACTGGAAAAATAATAATTTACAATTAATTATAGAACGCAGGCGTTTAGAAAGTCCTTTTTAAAACACTTTCTCGAAAAGAGGTTCTTATTTATTCACAATGCGGTGTATTGAACACGAGTGCTTTTTACTTTGCATTATCGCACTTGTGCTTTAAAGGACGCCATAGATAACTATATACTAGTCTAAGGCGTACGATTTTTTACAATCTCAGCGCAGAACTTTCATGCTTTTTTATGCCTAATTGTGAATATAGGTATAAAATCTAGAATAGTCGTTTGATACGCGTGAGCATTTGTCACTGCACTCTCGGCTCTATCCTCATCCATCATTATTTCAGTCGAAAGACGTCCACAGCTGGACAAAGGCCTCCCCCAGGCACCGCCACTTCGACAGGTTCTGTGCCACTCGCATCCAGTAGATTCATGCGGCCTTCACCAAAGCATCGGCTCCATTTTTCCTCGAACAATCTCGCCTCGAGTGCAATGATAAACTTTGCACACTTGCATCAAAATGTACAGACGCCAGCACATCAAGCTACTACAATCTGTCAGATTTTTTAATAGATTTTCAACTTTATCGCTAAAGTATAAGGTTCAAAGTTGACTGGGAAAATCTGACAGTTTCGGGTAGCTTGATGTGCTGGCGTCTGTACCAACTCTTTTGAAAATCCTAGTCGTAGATTTTCCAGAAGCGCTCTTTTGTGAGACCAAACTATTGTAACTTTTCAGCAGTATTGTGACAGAATTCCTTACTAAATACCTAGGTACCTTAAAGATATTTTGTTTAAAACGCCTGCATTTTCATATTATAATACTAGTGAAAGTAAGAATATTTATCTCTTATTTTTTATTAAAATGCACCTATAGTTGCAAGTACAATCCTAAGATCTGTAACGACACCAAATATAATGGAATTAGGTTTATTACATAATACTCTTAAGTATATAATTATTTTTAATATTGTGTACTCCTAGTCCTTAAGTTAATATTGACCAAAGTTAATACTCATTTATTTACTTAACATTGTATAACATCAATTACTGTTTATTGATCAACATGTTTTATATTATTTTGATTTACTTTGTAACGATTTTTGTTAAAATAATTACATGCTTTTAGTATATATATAATTTTTACTCCTAGCCCTTAAGTTAATGTAAACCAAAGTTAATACTCATTTATTTACTTAACATAGTCTAGCATTAAATTACTGTCTATTGATCAACATGTTTTATATTTAATTTACTTTGTAACGATTTTTGTTCAATATCTATACAGCGTGTTTCAGAAAGGTCTAGTCATATTTACGGGTGTAATACAGGTCACCATACTGATCATCTTTATCCATGTGACCAACATCGTAATCGCGATTGGTCTCACCAAGAACGTAGTTCAGTTTTATGATCTGTACTGTTACTGTTAGCCTGCATCATGCCACTGCTGGGCAAAGACCTCTCCCCATGACTTCCAGCTCTTTCCATCCAGCGCTAAAGTGGACCACTGGTCGTTTGTTTTGTCCAACTCGTCTCGCCATCTTCTACGGGGTCTACCGCGACGACTTCTAGCTGCGTCAGGGCTCCACGTGATGGTTTTTCTGTCCCACAGCTCATTGGGCATACGGCAGACCTGGCCAGCCCAGTCCCACTTCAGCTAAGTGGATTTTTAAGCAACGTCAGTAATCTGTGTGTTGGAGCACAGTGTTGTGTTGCAAATATGGGCTGTCAGTTTAAGGCCTGGAAGACTGCGCTCCATTGCACGTTGACAAACAGCTTAAATATGACCACACATTTCTGAAACACGCTGTATAATATAAACAATTGGGCGCTATAAAACATTTGAATGGAAACGAGCAGAAACGTTAGTTCTTAATCAATAGCAATTTACATACTTCAGTTTTTGTTAAAATAAATAATGGCAATTTAATGTCGTTTTCAAGATTGTCAGGACAGACCACTGTAGATATATGCCACCTATGTGTAAAATTCTTGGCACTGTCTCGCCTCTTTACTTGGTAAGTGTAATCACCATATTATTTAAAGTGTGTATATTATTGAACAAATAAATTATTATTATTATCTCCTTTATTTCATTTTTATACACTTATTATCTATATTTTTAAATATTTTTATATAAACATAAAAAAATAAATAAAAAAAACATTTAAAAATATAAAAAATAGTAGCCCACCGGTATCGGGAACAGGGTCCAAGCTACCGGCGGTCAGGGCTGCTGAGAGAGGAACCTCCTAACGATACGCGCCGTGTCCAAAAGTACCGCTTTCTGGATCAAGCCCTTGATCCAGCCGCCTAACGAGAGCCTCTTCAGGTGTTGATCGAGGCTCTTGGCTATTATGCCTTTGGCCGTCACGACTATCGGCACAATGATTGCTGTATCCACTTCCCACATGTCGACAACCTCGCGAGCCAGGTCAAGATATTTATTCTGTTTATCTTTTTCAGCTTTTACGAGGTTCTCGTCATGCGGGACCGCTATATCAACAATCACTGCGCGACGCTCTAATCGATCTATCACCACTATGTCGGGCTTATTGGCAACAATAGTCCTGTCAGTGATGATAGATCGATCCCAGTACAACGTGATATTGCCATTTATTATTATTATTATAATCAAGGGATAACGTTAGTAAACAAATACATTGTTAAAATAATACGTTTCCAAATCAATTTATCTAAACTACGTATAATATTATTACAGAGTAAAGATTTTTTTTTGTACGTTTGTTTGTTACGCTTTTACGCTATAACAGCTAAACGGATTTGGATGAATTTTGGCACATAGGTAGACCATGATCTGGAGAAGAACACAGGCTTCGTTTCACCCAGGATCACAGACGAAATCGTTACAGCTAGTGTTATAATAAAAATAATTGTTGCTCCATAAACAGCGTTACAGTTATCCTTCTACCAGTTATGGATAGAACTGTGTGTTATTCCCTAAAATGCATGTAAAAACATTCCAATATTTCTCTTTTTGATCCAAATAAAGCCGTTTCTTTATAAAAGTACTCCAATCAGTTTTATTACAATCCCAGTGAAACCAAATCCTCGTAAATTAATAAACTGAATACCGGGCTATGAACCCTGTTGAGCTAATTCTCTGAAACAAACCCTTCTCTGCTCCGGGCAGGTATATAAAACTAGAAATATAATTATCGCTGTTGGCTGTGAGTAGGAAACTCAATTTTCGTTGCTAGGCAACTAACCCTCTCTTGCTACCTATCGGAAAATTCCCGCTGAGTTCTAGGAAAACGGCTGAGGCGGCACTAAATACTCGTACAGACATAAGCTACGTTTGGAATCAATTTAAAAGGTCAGTCGAATGTTTTCATTTGCTTTTACTATGTTCATGTTCGTTTTTGTAACTAACTGAGCTTTATTTCAGCGGTTCGTCGGTTGGTGAATGTTTTTCGAGTGTATCTTTCGCCTAAGGCCTCATTTACGGAGACGCGGGGCGTCTCGCGTCGCGTGTGGCGTGGCGTCTCGCGGCGCGTCGGACGTTTTTTCTGTTTACGGTGGGGCGGCGCGTGAAGCGGCACGCATCATCGCACGCGTAAACACAAACTTATAGCAATATACGACCATGTTCATAGAGAAGCGAGACGGGAAGCGTGGTGGTGCCCGCCGCGGCGCCCGCGGCGAATCCTCTAGCGTGTAGCGAAGCACGCGGCGGGCATCGCGGCGGCGCACGCTCGCCTCGATCAAATTGACTAGTTTTATGTTGGCGAGAGATGGGAGTGCACGTGTCTTCTAAAAAAAAGTCGATCATATCATACTCCATTGCGAAGGTGACTACGTCTGTGTTGCGCGATTTCTAAATAAGACTGACAGAAGATTCCGCCTCGGACATAGCTTCATCGAGAATTGCCGCTGCGTGCGCCGCCGCGATAAACGCCGCGTGGGACGCGTCGGTGCCATCCGCGGGCTCGGCCGCAAAAAACGCCCTAATTCAAACAAACGCGTCTAAAATCGCTTCTCCGTAAACGCACTCATACAACGCCATATATTTGAATTCAGTGCGGGCCGCGCCGCTCAACGCAACGCGCGACGCCCCGCGTCTCCGTAAATGAGGCCTTAAAGTGTTGGTTACAAATTGATCTGATGGTTGTATTTGCATGAAGGTATTCATTTGCTTTTATTTTGGAGCTAAATGGAAGTTAGGCAAAAAAATTCGTAGATTCAATTCTGTGGGTCCGTAAATTTTTACAAGCTTTACTTAAAAAGTTAGTTGACATTTTTCCACATCAGGTGTGATGCCACGTTATGATTTAAAATAAATAATCAGCAGTGCGATTCTGTAACCATTTCACCGTGAAAACTTGGGAGAAGTGAGCGTGGAGTGAGTCGTCAGTGTCATCCCACCTGATTGACTTAGCAAACATTTACAATCACAATCGAGATTTTAATAATACTTTTTTTTTATGGTAATCCTATTGATCATCACTACATAGTATAAAACAAAGTCGCTTCCCGCTGTCTGTCCCTATGTATGCTTAGATCTTTAAAACTACGCAACGGATTTGGATGCGGTTTTTTTTTAATAGATAGAGTAATTCAAGAGGAAGGTTTATATGCATAATACATGCATAATATAGGAGAGAAACACTGATCATTTTAGAGGTTTCTAATGTGATGTCGTAAATAAACACATTTTTTTTACGCTTACAATGCAAACGCTGGCTTAACCCTACGAGATAGATCAAAATAATGTACTACAGTATTGTACACCTTAAAAAGGTCTACAAAAAAGTCTGCGATGGCATACGTCTATCTCTTAGGGATAACCCACAATAACCATTTTTTATCCTATACTTTTTAAGAGAAATAATAGCTCTAAAATTATCAGTGTTTCTCTACTATATTATGCATGTATTATATACATATAAACCTTCCTCTTGAATCATTCTATCTATTAAAAAAAACCGTATCAAAATCCGTTGCGCAGTTTTAAAGTTCTAAGCATACATAGAGACAGACAGACAGCGGGAAGCGACTTTGTTTTATACTATGTAGTGATAGTGATCAGCATTGCACCCGTGCGAAGCCGGGGCGGGTCGCTAGTTTTATTATAATTTCAAAGCTAGTATTTTAGCTGTCAGAACATTACTATTTTGTGGGGTTTTAATCAAGGAAAAAAAGACTAGTCCTTATAATATGAGGACTAGTCTAGGAAAAAAAAAGAAAAACCGTTTCTGTTTAGCCATTTTATTTTAAAACCCCACAAAATAGTAATGTTTGGAGAACTAAAATACTAGCTTTGAAATTATTTAAAATGATCATTACAATTAGCATAAAAAATTTCTCCACCATTGTCTAATTGGCAATCTACTTCTGCATATACGTATTTTCATCATAATTGATTCCAGTAGTAGGTAAAACATTTCAAACGACAGACTGAAAATTTTATTTTCGCTTGAATAAAAGTTGATACAATGTAATGGAGATTAAATTAGTGCTAGCCTAGATCCTATTTCCAGTATTGATTTTAACGTCAGGTCTTAGAATATAAATATCGATACTATTTTATCTCGCGATGAACATTGAAGCATCGTGAAAAAGTTGAGGAGAGTGACATCCGTGTTACCATAGCTATTATGCTAAAAATGTGATTTGTGATAAAACTATACGTAATTGTTACACTTAGATTTTTTAATTTTCTTTCATCCTATGTTTAAACACACAACATGATTTTAAAAAACCTTAATACTTAGATAGTACGATTTAAGTGTGTAGTCGGCTCCCAGTCTATAACCTAGTTCAAACTACTTCAAACTGATGATGTAGCACACGGAACGGCAACGCTGCTCCTTACCTCCTCCGAAGCAATATGTTTTTTTGGTGCAGTATCTGTTTTTAGGGTTCCGTACCCAAACGTAACTAATACTAAAAAACAAAATAAAATAAATATTTAAGGGGGCTCCCATACAACAGACATGATTTTTTTGCCGTTTTTATAGATAATGGTACGGAACCCTTCGTGCGCGAATCCGACTCGCGCTTAGCCGGTTTTTTTTTGTTTTTTACGTGGAGACTACAATGCCTAGAGATTTGAAAATTTTGTTTGTCTATGGCAGCTACAAGTATTAAGCCTTAATTTTTGAGCTATAATAAATAGTCATATCTTCTTTCGTTCGGAAGATATGACATGAGCAGCTGGGGTACCGTCACTCCAGCTTAAACATATTTTTCAGTGTTATAACTCATAGAGTATTTTGACCAGACATTTGAAAATTTTGCTGCCAATGGCAGCTATTATGCCTTATTTTGAGCTATAATACATAATCGTATCTTCTTTTTTGGAAGATATGACATGGGCAGCTGGGGTGACGTCACTCCAGCTTGCACACACGTTTTATGATCGTAGTTACAACGCTTTTTGAGTATTATCGTTCAGTTCTTTCCTTCCTTGTGCAGCTATTATACCTTATTTTTCTGACTATAGTCCAAAACCCTAACCTCACTAGTTTGCCCGTATTGAACAGGAAGTTGGGTGACGTCACTTCAGCTAACACACACTAAGCGACACATATTAACGAAGTTTTGGTGGCAGCTAAATTAAGACTGAGAACTTTGATTGTAGCTATTATGCCGTATATACGAGTATTAGCCTAGGTAGAATTATTCTATCACATATGAGAAAGCTGGAGGGACCTGTGGCTAAATAATAACAGCCGCACGGGTCAATCGATCCGGTTAAGCTACGCTTGCCGCGGTTGGTCCGTGGATGGGTGACCATCTTCACATACCAAGACCCCTCCGTGCCTCGGAAAGCACGTTAAGCCGTTGGTCCCGGCTGTCATTCGTGGATCTTTGACAGTCGTTAAGGGTAGTCAGAAGTCCGAAAGTCTGACAACCAGTCTTACCAAGAGGTATCGTATTACCCATTAACTGGGTTGTGGAGGTCAGATAGGCAGTCGCTCCATGTAAAATACTGGTATTCAGGTGCATCCGGTTAGACTGGAAGCCGACCCCATAGTTGGGAAAAGGCTCGGGAGATGATGATATGAGAAAGCTGGAGTTACGTACATGCTGATTTTCAGTCAATTTGGATGGACCGTCTATTTGCATGTTAATCGTCTTCATTAAACAATATGCTGTATCAGCCAGCAGTCATTTTATAGCTAGCTAAGACGCCGATGATTAGATGGCGTACCACGAAGCCTTTCGATTATTCCAGCGACGTTCTCGTCGTTCAAAGTAACTCCGAGCGTAGCTCTGTGAGCGACTTTTAATAAGGCTCGCCTAACTGTCCAATACAATTAGCTACAGGTATTGTCACAAAGCGATAGCTATTGTAAGGTTGTCTGCAAAAGTCGAACTTATGTTTTGCAGGCTGGCAGAGAAATCCAAGCGAATTTAGAATGACTCAAATTATTTCTGTTAGGAATTTGTTTCGAAAAATTAGTAATAGAATAAGCGCGTTGGTGCTTGGAATATACGTAGTAATTATAACGTCGTATCATTTAATAGACGCCACAGTATTACATAAAATCGATCAAAGAGTTTGGTATACATGCAAAAATGTATGTAGGTATCTTTCCTCTACACTGCCAACGGTAATTTTAATTGCGTGCGCACTTGATGTGTGTTCCAAAAGTATCATCTTATATCAAACGTCAGAAGTTAATATAACCATATCGTTTTTTTTTATTTTTTTTTGTATGGGTTCTTTGTGTACACTGTTAAGCAAAGGCCTCTCCTTTTCCTTCCAAATCTGTCTATCTCGTGCGATCTCTGGCCATTAGGTTTATGGGAAATAAAATATTATTGAGAGTTGAATTTACACTGAGAAAAGGCGCACTTAAAATAATGATGCAATCGTGACTACTAAGCACACTCACATTATTGTTCAACAGTAGGTAATTGCCCGTGGCTAAATAATAACAGCCGCACAAGTCGATCGATCAGGTTAAGCTACGCTTGCCGCGGTTGGTCTGTAGATGGGTGACCATCTTCACATACCGAGACCCCTCCGTGCCTCGGAAAGCACGTTAAGCCGTTGGTCCCGGCTGTCATTCGTAGATCTTTGACAGTCGTTACGGGTAGTCAGAAGCCCGAAAGTCTGACAACCAGTCTTACCGAGGGGTATCGTATTACCCAGTAACTGGGTTGTGGAGGTCAGATAGGCAGTCGCTCCATGTAAAATACTGGTATTCAGCTGCATCCGGTGAGACTGGAAGCCGACCCCAACATAGTTGGGAAAAGGCTAGGCAGATGATGAGTAGGTAATTGCAGGTTAGCTATATTTTTTTTTTAATTAAATAAAATTTAAATGCCTGTTTGTAAATTGTAATGTCAAAATAACAGTTTTTTTACTAAATGCATATGAATGTATACAGGGTGATTACATGAAGATACCTTCCCCGTAATTTGTACGAGTACCTATGCTTAATGTCATAGTAAATTTTTAAGAGAACAACCCGTCGATTTTGTAAAAATCTCACCGTGAAAGCTTGGGTGAAGTGAGCGTGGAGTGAGTTGTCATTCGCTAGGGATTAACACTATTAAGTGCTCACTTCTATTATGATTTCACGGTGAGATTTTTACAGAATCGACCGGCTGGTGTCAAAGTACGTGACGTAAATGATTTTTGAAAATAAGTAGTAAACTTCATCCTTTAACTTTTAATTGTTTGATATTTTAGAAAATTTAATTACATCGAAAGATTTGTTAAAATATAAGGTATCCAAAGAAATAGTAATGAAAGCTATTCAGTTTGAGAGTTTAGAGAAAAGTGATATTTAGTAACGAATTCTGGAATTTTGTTTAGAAAATACATAACAAATTAGTTTTATTTGAATCCCATGAATTTTCGCCTAGTCTTTATGTGATACTTAATTGTTGCAAATGGGTTACACTATCACGAAGGAGGAATACGTCAAATAACAAGTCAGCCTGTATACGGTAGGTACTTATAACAAGAAACATTTTTTTTATTTTTTTCCGTCGGTCTGTTTGTTCCGGCTAATCCCTGAAAGGGCTGGACCGATTTTGACGCGATTTTCACTGGCAGATAGCTAATGTTATATGTATAGATTATTTTACTTTAATGAGGATTCCGCGCAAACTAATTAAAACCCATGAAATCGAACGAACGAAGTCGTCGGCCCAGCTAGTTTTTAATAATCACACGAGATAGATTATAAACTAACGATGTTCATAATTATCTCTTTGTTTGTGTGTGCGTACGTATAATCACATTTTCCAAGCTTTATGTCCTGTCCATTATAGTTCCCTCGGTAACCTATTTACTTCTTAAATTCTCAGAAATCTGTTCGTTTCGATTTCACTCCCGGTTTGTTTTCACGATACAGGCCGAGTTCCTGTCATGTCCATTACTGTGTATTGTGGAATGTGTGTGTCGATTATTGTATTGTTTTCTTTGTTATGTGAGGATGGAAACATCATATGCTACTGTATAGTTATAAACTGAATCGTTTACCGGGGTAGTTACGACATGACCACAATCAAATCAAACAACAAAAATTTGATTGTTGTTGTTTGACTAACAACAACAATCAAATTGATGACAATTTCTACCAAACGCAGCGGCATTTTTATATTGGCAACATATTGATTGGACGTCATTTTATCGCCCGCCGTACCTTTCGCTTTTGCTATACAAAAATGCCACTGCGTTTACTGCATTTGGTAGAAATTATAGTCCAACGGAATATACCCACTATTGTAATCACTCCAGCAAACCTAGTATGAGGAACAGGGTGTAGTAAAAAGTTCACTCATCCTCCATAGCAACGGGAGGATCCTCCGACCAGACTGGTGTTATGTCTGGCGGGCAACTGTCCGATGATTCATGTCGGGCCGTTGTATATAATTATGCCAGTTGCACGTGACGTCGGTATGACGCGTTGTTCGCAAGTGGCGTTGTAGATACCACTACAACCTTACTGAATAATGTAGGTATATGGTGGGAGGTTAAGTAGTTGAAAAATGATGACCGCAAAAGCTAATGAAGTAAACTTGAAAGTAAATCCTGTTAATTTAACAGAGAAATAAATCGTATACACTCGAAAAAATGCCGAATTTATACCAAAGAATAAATATTCCTATAACGCCTATAAACGAACAGTGTGAAAGTATGGACAATTCCGTGAAATCTACTAATAAAAGCTATGGAATAATACAGAAATATTTATTTTTAGATTTTGAGCTCCCCCAGGCTTTTTCGGGGCGGCGATCGATATTACGCAAATAAGATATTTGACGTAATTATAAGATAATCGGAAGGACTCCTTCAATATTCGGTATTCAGCTGCAACCGGTTAGAATGAAAGCCGACCCCAACATAGTTGGGAAAAAGCTAAGCAGATATTGAATCGTACGGAATTGCAATTTTATATACCTAACTTCCCACAAAGTACATCCCTTATAAAATCTCTTAGAGCGAATTTCACTAAACTGAGATTAAATTTTGAATTTTTGACAGTTGCTCCATACTAGAACATTCAGACGTCAATTTTATTCCACGTAGGTATAAAAGAAAAATAAATGACTGGTAAAATCATCCCTTAAACTTCCATAAGTCGGATCATTACTCCTACAAAACCTTTTCAAAGCATACGGTTCAAACAGAGATGTTTTTTTACTTTCAAGAAATATACGGAATAAAACGTAGGCGCGTTGTCAGGCAACCGATAAGTACCTATCGGAATAATCTCTACACGACTGTTGGCTTCGATTGGCAGCGATTCTTCTTTGTTATTTGTTACACTGCTAAGGTCTCTGACATATTTGTGATTTTTTAACCCGTTTGTCGCGTTCGCCCTGATAGCGATGTTACGAGTACATTTTAAAAAGTGACTATTCAACAACTCAAAACTACACTACTACTATACTACTACTATTATTTATAATTAAAAAAAATATATATTTATGATACTCATGGCAAGCCCTTTCATTTGATATGTTAGACGGAACCATGAAAAAAAAACAAAAAATAAACTTATTTGACTCCCAAAAATGACCCCATATTCAAAATTCATTTATTTACTTCTACGGATTACTAAGGATTACAATACATCATGTCGATTCTGTAAAAATCTCACCGTGAAAACTTGCGTGGAGTGAGCTGTCAGTGTCATCCTACTGATGCTAGGGATTGACCAAGCAAATTGAAAAGCAAAGACAAGCTGGGGCAGTTCAGTAGACAGAGAACTCATATTCAGAGCCCAAAAAAGATGTATCAGAGCGATGTGTGGCCTTAAAAGCACAGACAGTTGCCATCCGTTCTTTATACGCCCAAAAATCCTTACCTTGCCATCGTTATACATATACGAAACGAATGTGTTCGTCAAATCGAACATTTCATTATATAAAACAGCTACTAAAAGCGATTACCGATAACTACGTGATAAAAATAAGTCAGAACTTGAACTGACTTATGGAAAGACTGCACTAATGAATAAGAGTACGTTCTGTATGGCCCAAAAAATATTTAACAAACTACCTGAGAAAATAAAAACGCTAAATCTGGATAACTTCAAAAAATAACTATTGAGAATTTTGATAAATAAATGTTATTACTCAATAAAGGACTATTTGGACGACAATTCTATAATTACTGCTTCACAAAATTGCACATTACCTGACTTATTTTGATGATTTGAATTTTATTGGCATTGGCACTAGTATGACATGTAACTTAATCTTTTTGACATTTTATTGAAACTAATTTTATATTTAATTTATAATGATATGCATATGCCTAAAAATATTGACTTTAATAATGACATAAAAGTTTACATAATGAAGTTTTACATCACCTGACCTATTGATAATCCTAAATTGTATTTGACATTATGAAAATTAATCTCTGACATTTATTGAAACTAATTTTACTTAATTTATCATGACATGCATGTGCCTATTATTATTATTATTATTGACTTTATATAAAAGTTCACATAATAAAATTGCATGTCACCTGACCTATTCTGATGGATCTGAATTGTATTTGACATTGGTATAAATATGACATTGTAATTAAATTAACCTCTGTGACATTTAGTGAAACTGATATAATTTAATCTAATTTGTAATGAAGTGCCAATTAATATTATTTTGAATTTATTAATAATAATAAACTTTATTTCGGACACAAGTATCCATATTGTGTTAGTAACATACAAAAATAATAACTTATTGCCTAGTGTTAGTACAAATCAACCTCCGCACAAACTGCTGTACAATTGGAGAGCCGAGGCTCCCAGCTACAGTTTTCAGGATGCTGTTTCGACTGCCCCTCACTATGCTCAGTAGCGACGCCGTTTTCTTGCGTATAATTGCATAAAAGCCGTCGGTGCGGGCTTGCGCAAACATTTCCGACGCGCTACAGTAACGAGGCAGCCGAGCAGACGCGCAGGACATCCAGCGATCTCTTAGCATAATTGACCCATAGACTGCCCGTGTACAAACTCTGGCAATAAGCCTTGAAAAGTGTAACTTTTACTTGGTCTGTACACCGCGCAAATCAAAAAAAAAAGAAAAAAAAATAAAAAAAAAAATAAAAAGAAAAAATTAATGATGTGAAAGTTTACATAATCTCAGAAGGTAAATGATAATTGACACTGATAATTATATGTCGGCGCGAGCGTGGGCGTAGCGATAATAGGGCAATCATCATAGTTTCTTGGTACGGGTTCCATGAGGAAGGTGGGTACTCGGGCAACCCAGTAAAACGTAGTTTGAAGCACAAATCACAGTCACGTGTATTCGGTAATTTACAATCACTTTATGAGCAGTAAGAAACAAAGGTTTGTACGGTGAACATGACAGTTCCGATGGTATGCTCTCAACCGTTCGGCGTGCGCTCCGCAAGTCGAATGCCGGCTCTCCAATCGGCTCTGTCCACGTGTAGAAAATGGCGCGAAGTTATAGCGCCACCTCACGGCGTTCACAGTACTAACCGATCAACCAATGAGAATTAAGTTCCGGTTTGACCAATATTATGAAATCAACCGGAAGTAGTATTTTGATTATTTTGTCGTCTTGATATCGCTTGCGACGACACGGCCAAACTGACGAGTCACACGTCCTCGTGTGTTAATCTGTAAAGAAACACACACGCAAAGTATCACATAGCTCGGCCACTCCTGACTATAGTCAGGTTAATTACAGACAGGGTTATAGAACAGGTGCCTCAAATCCAAGATAACCAAACGATAGTACAGGTATAGTAAGCTCAATTAACTTCACACACACGCACATCATGGCCAAGCTGCTCGGCAGCGTATTAAACTTTCATTGTAGCATCGCATTGTACTACGCTTACGTCCTGGTCTCCACAGACCAACCAAACCAAAGTAGTCGCGCATCGCGCCCTGAACGACCCACCAGTGAATGGCAGTTACGACTACGACTGAAGCGTGTAGTGCGGCCGAATACGTAGCCATAGTGTGTGTGTGTTTAACTACCCGCGTTAGACGTGCCTTCCCCGGCGCTTTCTACATCAGACTCGGTGTCACAAATTAGCTAAGATGGTACTTCGCTTTGAGGCATCCTTCTAATTCGATCATGAGTGTATTTGTAGGTTCTATTACCAGACAATGATTTCAAGGTGTAACGATCACCATTAAGAACTTCCATTACTTTGAAAAACCGTTTGTACTTCACGTCAAGCTTAGTTTGATTACGCTCTTCGTTCTCAATAAGCACGAATTTACCGACAGAGTACCTACTCACGCTTGCTTATGTACGTACTATCAAAACTACTTTCACCATAACGCGCAGCGTGTAAACAAACTTTGACTATCTAATAATATTGAAAAGCATCAACCAGAGCCATGTTCCATCGTCATCCACATTAACAATCATCATTTTCACTAAGAGCCTTCGACACCTGGAAACCCACACACGAGTAAACCACTCTAACGCCACGGCTCTCTAACCGACCAGCAATCGCATTGCTCTCACACATCCATCGCATGGATCCGTGTGTATCACTCAATGACTACACACTTTTTACTACGGCCGATAGAGAACCTCTACTCGCGTGGTTCCCATTACTTAGGCTTGCTCATTACCACTGTGATCACCATCTACTTTGACTGGTACATGACCTACTGGCATCATTCTTAACCTATCGTGAGCGTATTCAAAAATTGTATTGTAAATTAGATTGGGCTATACCTAACAATGTAACCGTTTTTGCTGTTGTTTATCAGGGAAAAACTCAGTACCCGAGTCAAAACAAAATGAAAACGACTCACCAGATTCGGTAGACAATAGATCTGTAGCTGGCTTAATGGTACAGACATCCACTCGCATCTCAACTCGGCTGTTACTGCAGTCAGTTTCTTTTGATAGCTTGTGGTGATGTGACCCAGTCGAAAAGCACCATCTTTGATCAGCGATTATTCGTACAGGGGTTCCAAAGAGTACAACGCTGTCCAACACTGCCATTCTGCTTGTACGAGTACATGTTCTTGTGTGTTAACCTGTAACCGAAAAAAATCAACAGCAGTACATGTTCCACTCGGCCAATTCTGACCACGTTGTTTTCGAAATGCATTACTTAACAATTTAATAAAAGCAATAACAATCATCGATAACAAAAGATTCCTCTAAGCCTTAGTAGTAAATATTCAGGGACTGTATCAACTTAGATCACATACAATGCTCATGGCCCGGCTGCCACAACAGCTAGTGACACTCAAGCCACCCATATCGTCATCACCTCAAGTGATACGACCAACACTTCATCTAGAGTCCGCGACTCCCAGGTCAATACATGACCAACACAACAATAGTCTCCTTTGAGACCCTGGTCCCCGCCACACCACTAGCTGCCCATCGCGCTCTGAACAACTCCACATGCAGTTGCAGTTACGACTACAAACTAGTGCGTGTGGTGCGACCAAATAACCAAGGTACACCACTAGCTGCCCATCGCGCCCTGAACAACTCTACATGCAGTTGCAGTTACGACTACAGCCTAGTGCGTGCCCTTCGACCAAATAACCACGGTACACCACTAGCTGCCCATCGCACCCTGAACAACTCCACACCGAGTTGCAGTTACGACTACAGACTAGTGCGTGCCCTTCGACCAAATAGCCATTGTATGTGCTCTACTACTCGGTGGAATAATTCTCTTCACCGTTTTCTACGTTTAACTCATTAGGAACACTACTTAGAGGCATCTTTCGTATGCGAACGTGGGCATACTTGTAAGTACGATTAGAGTTTAAATCTTAAACGTATAGCGATCACCCGCCAAAACTTTCGCTACCTTAAACGGACCTCTGAACCTCCGATCTAACTTAGTCAAAATCATTACAAATTTTAATGAAAAATCGTTACCAACTCTTTCTCTCAAAGCTAACATGTTGAATAACACCCACACTCATTCAAATAATTGAAATATCATCAAAATATTGCAGGGCTTATTCTCTGACCTCCATCGGGTCTTCATCATCACACTTATAACTTCCCTCCGGTTACTAACACAACAGGCAACCTCTATCCGGTCACCTCCACAAGTAACCTCCATCCGGTTACGATCACAACACCACCCAAATAATCTCTAGCCTTTATCAAAATAATCTTAAACTAGGTTTGTTCAACATGTTACTTTGTCTGCCCTATCATAATATTACTTTGCAAGTAAATGTCGGGTAGAATTGCAATAAAATCTTAAGTTGTTGCTCGCTAACCACAACGCTACATATGATTTGTTCTGTACTGAATACACGCGTTTGACCAATACCTGTCAACGCAACAACGTTATTAACTCATTTGTCACATAGCCTCTCCTTTACTAACGAGCATTCAGCACCAGAATCGTAAACAAAACCATACAGCTCACCTTTATGTTCCAACGTGCCTGAGGGTAGTTGTACGACGCAAACATCCACTCGCTGTTCACTACATCCAGCACGTTGTCCACCATCCGCTTGGCTGCCACAGCTCGTGCAGGGTATTATATTTGTACGCCTCTGGGCAAAACATAGAGAATCTATCTATTTTTAACACCTCACACTCCGTTATAATCTGACCTATGTTTACAAATAAATTATTCTGATTCTGATGCTGATTCAAACATTTAGGTACAACCATAACCGAGGTTTTAGTAATATTTTTATGCAAATTCTATTGCTAATTTTATATAATTTCAAAGCAGTATTTTAGTTGCCAAAACATCGCCATACTCGTATAAGGACTAGTCTAGGAAAAAAGAAAAAAAAAATTAACATTGAGATTCTGACTAAGTTTCTGTTTTGTTATTTTTTATTTTAAAACCCCACAAAATAGTAATGTTTTGGCAACTAAAATAGTACCGTTGAAATTATTTAAAATGATCAATAGAATTAGCATACAAAAATATGATTAAAATCTCGATTATGGTTGTAAATGTATTCTCGGTCAATCCCTAGTATCAAGTGGGATGACACTGACAGCTCACTCCACGCTCACTTCACCTAAGTTTTCACGGTGAGATGCCGGTCGATTCTGTAAAAATCTCACCGTGAAATCATAAGTGAAGTGAGCACTTAATAGTGTTAATCCCTAGCGAATGACAGCTCACTCCACGCTCACTTCACCCAAGATTTCACGGTGAGATGGTTACAGAATCGCACGGCAGGTTACAGAACCGCATTGGAGCTACCCTCAATCATTTTGTTATTATTGCATAAGCACAGTCAGCCCATAATTTTCCTATTGCTGGGACACAGGCCTCCTCTCGATGAATTGGGCCGTAATGCACCACCATGCCGTTGCCGTAATGCAAGACCCAGTGCGGGTTGTTGGATGTCACATATCTACGATTTACTGTTTCTAGGACATACCGGTTTCCTCATGATGTTTGTGCACGTTGATATTATTGAGGATAGCTGTATTAAAATCCTTTCAGCGTAAAAAGTCGTCACAAAACGTAAATATTACTAGTTTGGTGTGTAACCAAAAGAAAGCACAGTATAATCCGCTTACCTTAAATCGCTAGTGCGTTGGAGTCCTTATTTTCATACCATCGTCCTACTTAAATATGGTGGGTGGCGATACCCGACCCCGTGTTTAGTACTTGCTAGGTTTTTTTTTTATCTTTTAAGTGAAAACAATTAAATCTATTTTCTAGCTTGTGAGCACGAGATGTTTCGAAAATCGGTAAAAGTGTGGGTAGGAACAACGTATTAGAGGTACTTTTAATGCGGATGGTGTAGACAGACACGTAGCTTCGTTCACTACAATTCTAATAAGGAAAGAATGCCCTCATTAAGAACTAGCCGCAATTAGAAACACGCTGAGCAGCGTGAAAGGGAAACGTGAGGACAATACAGACTTGATTACGCTCACAACCCTTTACTAATCACTCCCTTTACTAAATATAGTGCGCTGTAAAAACTTCCAGCTGTAGAAATATATGGATTAGTCTAGAAAATAAAGAAAATAAAACAACATTGAGATTCTGACCAAGGTTCTGTTTTGCTATTTTATTTTAAAACCCCACAAAATAGTAATGTTTTGGCAACTAAAATACTAGCTTTGAAATTATAATATATCATAAGGTGATCAATAGAATTAGCATTAAAAAAATATTACTAAAATCTCGAATAAGATACTAAGTTTGCTTGGTCAATCCCTAGCATCAGTGGGATGACACTCACTCCCGGTGAGATGGTTACAGAATCGCACTGCTGAACCGAAATCCTGCGGTTAGCCAATCTCCAAAAAGAACAACACTCAATCCCCAAAAGAACAAAAATAGC
Organism: Eremobia ochroleuca; assembly: GCA_949629135.1. Lineage (NCBI taxonomy): Eukaryota > Metazoa > Arthropoda > Insecta > Lepidoptera > Noctuidae > Eremobia > Eremobia ochroleuca. The sequence goes on along the minus strand of OX451402.1, from coordinate 14,149,829 downwards.
AAGGTTTGCTATCTGAAAAACTGCCGGTCGATTCTGTAAAAATCTCACCGTGAAATCATAAGTGAAGTGAGCACTTAATAGTGTTAATCCATAGAGAACATCATGTCATGAATGACAGCTCACTCCACGCTCACTTCACCCAAGCTTTCACGGTGAGATGATTACAGAATCGCACGGCTGCACTTTAAAATGCTATTTTCATCTTCAATGCAACAGTGTAATCGGAAATTTAAGCCGACTTTAAACTCATATGACGCAAAGACAAAGTTCGGTACCCTCCGTAAAGTAGCTTAAACCTTCGAGTTGCTAGGTAACTAGCCAGATTTTACCCGCCCTGGACCCGCGTGGCGGATTACGGCCCACTCCCTCTCACAGAGATGAGGCCTGTGCCCCAGTAGTGGGAACATTATAGGCTGAATTTGCTAGCCAGATTTTTACTCTCCCTATCGGGGTAAATATCGCGCAACTAAGTAGATTCCGTACCAGTATACCAGTATTATTAGAGAGCTGATATTCGCTAAACCATTGTCAGTTATAGACAGAGATTATTTTTGTATTGCACGACAAAATCTACTTTGGCGGCAGCATATTATTATTATATTGCGTCGTAATTTCAAAACCGCACGATGACATTCAGTCACCTTCTTTACATGTCAGAACGAATTAAAAATGTGTCACTGGCATACTCCGACAATAAAAAAAAATACAACGTGTAACGTTAAATGTGCAAAACCTCAGACACCCCAACTGATTTTTAATTCAATTGACCTATTTCAAAGAGAAACAAAGTATTTAAAAAAAATGTAAAGGTGTGCTGTTTTAGTTTTACTGGCCATTCTGATCGTTTCTTGCGTCTGCGACGACGCTTTTTCGAGCGAGGAGTTGTCACCGGGCCGCCGCGCCGCGCTGACATTGGGTTGCTTGACCTATTAATAAATAGACACGGCAACGTTTTTAATGAAGATTTTTTTGAAAAATGTGACCTATATTAAAAAGTGGTTCAATTAATTCTGCTCGTTATTCTGATCAAACTATTTTCAGGTTTTGCGCATTTAACGTTACACGTTGTATATTTCATAAAATGGCCAGGCCATTAAAAAGGAAAGTTGATGCCAACTTGCCATTGGTCAAAGATGTAATAAAGTTTTAATCTTAGTTATTATTATGTAATTTCATATAGTTTGTTATCCAAACATGTCTTTGAATCAAAAGTTCGAAGTCATGTGACATCGACCAACCCACTTTGGGTCCGCGTCGAAGATTACGTACGGCCCGCTCCCTCCCACAAACAGAAGGGCTGTCTCCCAATAGTAGGAACATTATATGCTGAATATGTTATTACCTGCACGCAATCTGCCGAAGCTTTTAAAGTTTTGGCACTATAATGACACTAATATTATAAAGGCAAGTGGAGGGCAAGCGGGCACGCGGTCGGTCACCTACGCGCTGAACAGACCTTATCAAAGCGTCAACACAAACCTCCATAGTTCAGAATTTCCTAGACGCTGAAGACCGGAATAAGTGGAGGAGCATCGCGAGGGCTGCTTTGGCCAAAGAAAATGCAGAGTCATCAACCACGACCACTCTGTCAAGAGTGAACGACTAAGGAGTATTATAAAGGCGAAAATTTGTGAGTGTGTGTGTGTGTGTGTTTGTATGTTTGTTACTTCTTCACGCTCAAACGGCTGGACCTTCTTTGATGAAATTTGGCACACAGATAGCTTATAACCAAGATTAACAGATATAATATTTTTAATCCCGATATTCCTACGGGATTTAGACTTATGCGGGTGAAACCGCGGGGCGCAGCTAGTAAACTAATTTACAGCTGATGGTTAGGTACTCAATATTAAAATGGGGTAATTGGGGTCATGCGCTTGGTAAATTTAATAATTCGTTTCTTTGGGAAAGGTGTTTAAAATCAAAATCAAAAGTCATTTATTCAAACTAGGCTGAGAATCAGCACTTTTCGAACGTCAAAATTACAAAAGACGCCCGCCCTTCACCGCTGCCTAGTGCTTTCGCTGGGGAGAAGAAATGACGCAATAAACTCCCCAGCAGCATAGCTGTCTGTTCAGTTTGAGAATACTTGAATGTATACAATACAAGGTATGCAAAGTAATTAACATTACAAGACACAGAACACTAAATTAAATTATTTGCTGTATGTCAGCTAGCTCCGCCAATATACCAACAAATACAAGAAAAACTATACGTAATCAAGCAAAAAGATTGAGTTTAATATGATGAGTACCATCATGTGTTTAAAGTATCGGCCACTAATTATAATTGTAGTTTCTTTGTTGTGACTTTCTTTATTTTTAACAATGGATACTTATATAAGGTGAATAGATACTTATATAAGGTTTAATTGTAGATACATAATATACAAAGCGATTGGTAATATTACCAATGGCCATATACAGGGTTATTTTTCAAAGACCAGCCAAATCTAAGGATGTGGTACAGACCATCAAACTGAACAACTTTCTCCATGGGACCAATATTGTATTCGCGAAAAAAATATCAACTGTCTCTTAGAAACTCCAATACCTACTCGACCTAAACGTATGGGACGGCTGAATTTTTATTCGCGAATGCGATGTTGGTCCCATGGACAAAATTGTTCAATTTGATGGTCTGTACCACATCCTTAGATTTGACTGGACTTTGAAAAATAACCCTGTATAAGGCGATTGGTAATATTACCAATCGCTTTATATATGTATCTACAATTAAACCTTATATAAGTATCTATTCACCTTATATAAGTATCCATTGTTAAAAATAAAGAAAGTCACAACAAAGAAACTATTCAAACAAATTAATGCAACAATAAATACACTTTATGTTTATACGGCACATATTTCACTACTCAACTCAAAACCGAGAAATAACAGATCAATCCCAAACCATAATCTTTCCCACCTCTATTGTTTCAATTCATCAGATTTAATTCGGATCCAAATGTTGTCTAGCTCAATACTCACGCTAATTTGGAGCTTATACGGCCAGCCCAAGCGTTATGTCTGGATTTAGTTACCTCTCCCGTGTATGTTAATTTCTCTACCTATTATCTGAAATTGGGCTGAAGCTGAAGGGGATTATTCGCTTTAAATGTTTAGTATTTTAGTGTAATTCGGATTTTGGAAACTATAAGTACTGCATTTACGGGAAATAGGGAAAAATAACGGGTTTCGTTATTTCGATATAAACGTATAAGTAATAAGTTTCGTTATTAAGTAATAAATAGAATATTCTTTATTGTGTACACAATAAATATTACAAATATGAGAGTAGAAATTTTACAAGGCGATCTTTTAGACAAAAGAAAAAAAAAGCAATATAATCTATTCACATTTACATTTGAAAAATAACTTGCACACAATAACTGTTGTTATTTGGTCGTTATTTTTCGAATGATATTATAATGAATGAAGTAAAGATCAGTGGATGCGAAAATCCCGCTGTCAGATTTGATGGGATAATAACCCCTTATTTGAAAGCCTCTTCGGTTAACACCCGGTTTCTAAATGGCTAATTATCTTACTACTTAATACCATTTTTATATCTCATGACGTGATGCGCGCTTTACTTGTGGTAACTAAATGTACCTAAGTATCATAATATGTCTTAATCCAGATCATGGTCTACCCAAGTGCTAAACATCCAAATCTGTTCACCCGTTTTAACAAACAAACATACAAAAAATTCTAATGTTTTTTCTTTATAATATTAGTTTAGATGAAAATTACCTGTTGATATTTCGTTAGCAACAAGGTAGAGTGATGGCGTGCTATATTGTGGCGAAGTGTGAAGTAATCACCGTACCGTCTTTTTACGATAACCACCGAAAGAAAAAGGGAGTTATTATAAGTACCTACTTAGCTGGAATCCAAACGGCCAGATTTACCTGCCGCAGCAGCCGCCGCCCATTATCTCTTTTGCGCAAACCACAGTTCGGTTTTAACGCTTCTATTTAGGAATTTATTCATGGAAAGAATCGTTTTGAAGAACACAGCGAACTCGATTATTATTATTAAATTATCTGCATTTTAAGAGCCGTAGGCATTTAAAGGTTGACTTTTTACCTTTTAAGATTTGGATGCATAGCAAGTATTATGCTACTAATTTACTTGCTCTTTGTGTTCCTCCTAGGACAGCGGACAACGCAACGGTCACACAATAACGGCTGTCCAAATACAGAGCGTTTTTTGACAAGTTAATGTCAAATATTCTGCCGTCAATAGCATAGTTGGAGTAAGTACGCTCTAGACGCTTTGTGATATAAAAATAATGCTCGACTTACTGCAAATTTTTAATTGTTAAACTTGGTTTAAAAAGCGATTCAAACGAATGGGTAAGACAATAATGTAGATCTCGTTATCGTGATGACGGCTGTATATCTACGTAATTTTTGACAAAAATCCGACTTATTGTAAATACGAGTATGCTATTGACCAATACTGCCCGTATTGGTGTAAATGACGGGATTTCATGACGGTCGTTATAATATGACGGAGTCGCTTTCCAAGGAAACCGTAGTTTAACTGTGACAGCTATTTCTAGATGTCAAATTTATTTCAATGTTTCGTCATTCTCCTACCCTTACCCCAATTTATTTGTGGTCGGCACGACATGCCTTTTTCTTCCGTACTTCTCTATTAGTCATTATCTCGATAGTCACCCCTTTTCTGTGTTTTAATATTTTTTTTCATTTCATATCAGTGTTTTTGCCAAATTATTCATTAATAAATGACAGTTTGGTTTTTTTTTTTAATTTTTGGTTTTTTATTTTTGACTGTGTTTTCTGTGTATGTTGTCCGAGTCGCAATAAGTAGGTACTTTTTCTTTCTTTCATTTAATTTGATGAGTGTTGGCTGATTATGTAGCCAAAGTCGCTCAAGAATATGTCATTGTATGTATCTGGTTTAAAACCTTAACTTGCTTCTCTCCAAATATGTAGTATTAACTTGAAGTATGTTACCAGATGATATTGCCTGCTAAAACTGTTTATCTGTTATTACGAAGTCCCATTCATTTAAAATAACCTCTAAAGACTTCTAATAATGCTTATATAGAATTGAATGTGAAAGCCATTACTTTTATGATGTATCATTGTTTTCATCCCCTTTCTTCTTTAGTAATATTTGAAAATAATGTGAGATCGTACTGATACTGTTCTAGTTAGATACTTACTCGAAAATTATACTTACTCAGTTCAAGCTGCTTTCCACACCATAGCTCCTTTGTCTGTTGGCTTTAATTCAATCAACTAATTTGTAAGTCGATTTTCGAGAAGTCAAGACTTTCGCAAAGTTTATTGAACTACAGTTAACCGTCACTTGTAATAGTTGGCGGGTTAAGCAGGAGCTGCCGTGCACCTAATAACAGTAGCTTTCTAATAACAGTATTATTAGATCCCCTATGTTTAGGGGTGACCCAATTAATAATAAGAGTGCCAGACTTACTTTTTTACTAGTTACAGTTTTATCTTACAGAGTTTTTATTTTATTTTATTTATCTCTGTGTCTTCATTCACATTTACTGACATGTTTGAAAGGAATATGCTTTTTTAATTAGAAGCAAAGAGAATTTTAATACTGGAAGTGTTTCGCCAGCGGTGAATTTCATTAAATGTGAAGCATTCATGTTATTCGCATAGCTGCTAAGGAACTATTCATTATGTGAATGCCAGGCTTTATATTTTGAGAGTGTGTGCTTTATGAAATGAATTTCTGAAACCAAAGTGTTCCAGATAATTTTATCTTTACTGAGGTGTAGGTAGGACAAAGACTGTAGGTATTAAAAAAAAATATTCATACTTTTTAGAACAAAGAGTGTTTGTTGTGTAAATAAAACTTTACTGTTTAATAAACTGAGATTTTTGGCTTGTTTGTAAATTATTTTTTCAGCCAATACACTGTTGTCAAATTGGACGTGATTCTAATGTTACGATATAAATAAGTTAACACTTTTCGTACTTTCACAAACGAACATAAAGAGGAGAGAAATAATTTAACACTAATTTTATATATGACGATTTATTTCAATCGTTAGACATTCATAGATTAAAATTTCCTTAACATAAAGTTTGACTAGACAGTGACTAGAATTCCCAAGCGGGACACCTGTTGCTTTTAAACGCCACAATATGCATAGAGTCTTTATTTTGACTGACTTTCGCCAATTCCCGAACAAGAAGGTGGAAACAACTCCGGATTAGAAACGTCACGAGGGTCACAGGGTTAAAGAAACACACGAGGAATAGTGATCCAAACGAGGTGGTCCGAAACGAAGAGATCAGTAGGAGAGGTTTACTTGCGGTTGGGCTCAGGGCCCAGCAATACTCAGGCAACACCAATCTCGCTAATCCCCTGCAGCAGGCGCTGACGGAGATGGTTGAACACCGGGTCCTGGTACGTGATGCCGAGCCCGTTCAAGAAGCGCAGAGTCTCCTGAGCGCACACCAAGAATCCAAGTTGCTCCGGATCCATGTCAGCTGGCACGTCCTCCACCAGAGAGTTCTCGTCTTCCTCCGTCAGCAAGTCGTACTCCACTTGCTCCTGCGGGGCCGAGGCCGGACGCTGGTTCCCCTGCACTTCGGTGGCACTAATTCTTCCAAACAAACGCCTCAACGCCTCCCGCTTCTCAGCAGGCACCGCAACATTCCTCAGCGGCTCGCTGCGAGAACGCCTCTGAACACGCTGTCGCTTAGCGCGCCGGTCGCGGTTTTCACCGGACGACTCGGCGTCGGTCGTATCGTCGCGTTTACGTTTGTTCATCATTATCAGTTAGCCCGACGGCATCGACACACAAACTGCGAATGGGCTATGCACTGGGGATTGAAGGGCCCCGCGATTACAGCGAGACTTGCTATCCCTGTCTAGCGGTGGGGCGGAGCGTGCGTTAGAGCGAGACGGCAAGCTCAGCTGCAGCGGGAACAGCTGGCCGAGCAGATGCAGGGCGCGGGGCACGCACACTTTGTTTGATAAAGTTTATTCGGGGAAATAAAACTGTTAGCCGCGATTGCGCGAACCGCGGGAGGCAGGGGGCGGGGGAGGGCGCGGGGTGCGCGGGGCGAAAGGACTAGCCCGGCCGGCAGCTGCGACGCATCTGCCGCTCAGGTGGCTCATGCCTCGTCTCAAGGTGCCGACATCATGTAATTAAGCTACAGATCGGCTCGAATGTAAACAACACAATAGATACGTCTAAGACGCGTAATCAATGTCCTGCAGTCCATTGTGTTTCGAATTAGATAGGACAGACGCGCACACGTCTTAGTTCCTATCCTGTAATTACACCTGACATGACCTATATACTATATATATATGTATTGCGTTAGGTAAGGCAAGGTAAACAAAGAGATCGCAACAAAGAGATCGTCAACGGCCGGATACAATGTGAATGTAGGAACAAAGATAGTTTTAATGAAGCAAATTCCAGTAACATTCTCTACTCAAAATCCCGACAAGCGTACTAGGAGATTCCATCCGTACAAAAACTGAAATATAGACAGTGGCTGTTTCATTATACAGTTCCATTTACGAACTGAAAAATGAAACAGTTTCGAGGCTCATCGTTTTACGGACAGTTCATGCTCGGATGTAAATACATAGGCATCTATGTAAAACGTAAAAATCAATACACAGGTTTATGTACTACCGGGAAACGAGCTGTCGACGATCGTATGTATCAACTACTAACAGATGTATGCTATCCATGTAGTGTGTACAGTGTACGTAGTATGTACACTACCTGCTTGCTACCTAGGTGTATGAGATTTCCGATAATCCGCTTCAAAGTCGGGTCCCGTCGTTCCAAAATAAAGGCGAGTTCCCGTCGTCGTGTGTGCATGCAGGTTGCAAGATGCGCTGGCAGGTTACACAATGGAAACTTGAGCGGATACCGAGCGAGTACACTTGCTTATACCGCGCGGGTGTCGCCTTCGAAACTATGCGAAGTATTTGTGAGACGAGTATGAACTGCTGCCTTTGTTTGATGCCTTGAGATGCTAAGTGAAGAATTCTTATTTTTATTTATTTATTTTCTCATACAACGTATCATTGAACTAACGCACAGCCTCTTAACGGGTCATTGTACTCATCATTATGAATTTGGAATCGCGAAAAAAAAATCAGCTGATCCTTACATTTTTATGTTCGCGTAACTCGTCAAAATATAGGGAACAGGTGACTTTTTTCGCGATTCCAGGTTTGTTTCCATTGTTAAAGTTGTTCATAATGATGAGTACAATGACCCTTAATAGGTTGTGCGTTAATTCTGGGACATGTTGTATATGTACACACAGTAAAATACATAGGTATGCGACATAATAATAATTTGAGTACGAAGGTGATGCTTATTTCTTAAGAAACCTTAGCAGACCTGCGAAAGGAGAAGCGAAAAAGAAATGTAGACAATAGTGTGTGAGAACAAAAAGAAAGAAGTTTTAGACTTCACTTATTCATATTTTAAATATGAATAAGTGAAGTCTAGTCAGAAGGGGAGAAGAAGGGGGGGAAGGGGGGGAAGTGTAGTAGTAGTGGTGTCTAGTCTAGTTAGGTTTTTTAATCATGAATGCTAGGCGGAAATTAGTTCCACAATCTTACAGTATGGGCAGAGAAGGAATAAGAAGAAGGCAGATCATTAGCCTGGGATCTGAAGAAGGAAATAGGTTACCTACTTTTCATTCTGGATGCTTGTATTAAACAACCGGACAAGTGTAAGTAGGACTCGCGCCCTGAGGGTTCCGTCTCAAAGCTGTGCCCGACTGCCCGCGGCTTAACTTAAGTGATTCAGTCTGCCCAATTCCTTACTGAAGGACAAACTTAACCTTTTAGTTGAGAAACATGTTCTTCCATACGTTCCACTTGCAAATTTAAGTTTGTTCGCACAATATTAAGAGATTTGCCATGTTATTTTTAGACTATAAACGAAGTTTAGGCTCAGTAGTTTCAGCGATAAAATTTTGAAAAACAAAAAAAAGAAAGTAGTTCTTTAGGTATAGATTACAGGAAAACAGATGAAAAGTTTATGATCTTAAAATAACATTGTAAATCTCTCAAAATTGTGTGGTCAATTTTTATCTAATTTCTTAAATAAATGTAAATGTATTAGTTTTAAAATTATTAAAAAAAATATTGAAACCACTAAAACAAGCCCATTAAATTTTCATATGTCACACGAAACAGATTCCGAAACTTAAAAAAAACACCTATATTCGAAATTCATTCATTTACGTAACACGTGCGTGTTCGGGTCACAGAAATACATGTGTGCCAAATTTTATCTTATACGGTCCAATAGATTTGGAGCAAGTTGGCTCTGGCAAACGGACAGACAGACAGATACGATTAATTCTATAAGGGTTCCGTTTTTTTCATTCGGACGTGCGGAACCCTAAAAATGATGAAATACAAAAGTTTTATAGCTTGTTTTATAGTGACTGCTATTGACATTATTTCCAATAATTTTGCAAGAATCGACATAAACATACGCCAAGTAAAAGTCAACAAAAGATTGTTAAAATACAGAAATTACAAAGCTATCGTACGGTCCTATAATTCCTTAGAAAGCCACTTTAAAATGCTGTCGTCTAACTAACGATATTTCCATCGTGGGCGGTTGATCAAGATACTGGTGCGCCCGAGGGTTCCGTAATTGACATAATTTAAGTGGGTATTCCGGTCCTGAGGAGTGTCTAGTCGATTCTGTAGGGAAAAATACAGGTCAACAGGCCTTACTATACCGGCTGACTACTTTTATCGCCTGGACAAAACCAGGGTATTGTAATGTTAATGGAATAGAAGCCCAGGCGGTCGATTCTATAAAAACCTCACCGTGAAATCATAAGTGAAGTGAGCACTTACCAGTGTTAATCCCTAACGAATGACAGTTCACTTCACGCTCACTTCACCCAAGCTTTCACGGTGAGATGGTTACAGAATCGCACGGCAGAAATCGCCTTTTCCTACCGCACTAAAATAAAATTTTGTAACGTGCGGTTCGGTGGAACAGTTTAATAATGTTATTTTCAGTCCTCGAACGGAACATGCTTACAGTTTGTAGTGGATGGGACGTATTCTTTGTTTAGAACATTACCCACATATCGATACAGCAAGCACGTGTCGAGCCACGCGCAGTAAAGGGTTCTGTACGTGATGAATGCGGTTAAATTTTTACGTATGCCATTTGTTTAACGTTGGTAGTAGTTGAAACTATTTCAATGGCATTCAAACATGTAACGCCATTAGCACACCAACGCTGCTGTGGTGCGAAAAGAAGTGTTTTTACTTCGAAGCTGTGTTTAATCAATCGATGGTGCTCCCGTTACCTCGCTTAGTAGTATTTTTATTTCCTGATCTCGTGAACTGAATTGAGTGTGTGCTGTGTGTGTGTGTGACAGTATTGAGGATATTTGTGTGATACTGCCATGATAACTGTCCAGATCCAGGACAAGAAAACCAGCCCCATCCAACTGCTCAGAGGGGTGAGACAGGGGGATGTGATATCCCTGAAACTGTTCACCAACGCATTATACATGTTAAAAAGGTGTTACAGGTATAAAATGTACATTGTATTATAACCTATTAATTGCGGTGTGCAAATTAATATATTAGGCACTAATAGCAACATCACTACATAGTATAAAACAAAGTCGCTTCCCTGTCTGTCTGTCCCTATATATGCTTAGATCTTTAAAACTCCGCAACGGATTTTGATGCGGTTTTTTTTAATAGATAGAGTGATTCAAGAGGAAGGTTTATATGTATAATACATGCATAATATAGTAGAGGAACACTGATAATTTTAGAGGTTTCTAATGTGATGTCGTAAATAAACACATTTTTTTGCGCTTACATTGTAAACGCTGGCTGAACCATTCGAGATAGATCAAAATAATGTACTACAGTATTGTACACCTTAAAAAGTTCTACAAAAAAGTCCGCGATGGTATATGTCTATCTCTTAGGGATAACCCACAATAACCATTTTTTATCCTTAACTTTTTGCTTGTCAATGGCTTATTTAAGAAGCAATTTTAGGCAATACAGCATTAATCCTTATCCAATTAAGTACCTTAAAAACATTGTGCATTTCATATACATCATTATGGCCCTTTACAACATGTAATTTAAATGAATATTTTCGAAGATATTACAGTTTTAAAATGCGGGCGTTACCGGCCGGGGAGTCAGCGGTGGCGCTTGAAACTACCCAACGGATTTTCAACTTTATCACTAAAGTCTAAGGTTCAAAGTTGATTGGGAAATTTTGACGGTTTCGGGTAGCTTGATGTGCTGGCGTCTGTACTACAGTATTGTACACCTTAAAAAGGTCTACAAAAAAATCCACAATGGTATAATTATGTCTATCTCTTAGGGATAACCCACAATAACGATTTTTTATCCTATACTTTTTACGAGAAATAATGGCTCTAAAATTATCAGTGTTTCTCTACTATATTATGCATGTATTATACATATAAACCTTCCTCTTGAATCACTCTTATCTATAAAAAAAACCGCATCAAAATCCGTAGCGTAGTTTTCAAGATCTAAGCATACATAGAGACAGACAGACAGCGGGAAGCGACTTTGTTTTATACTATGTAGTGATCAGCATTGCACCCGTGCGAAGCCGGGGCGGGTCGCTAGTTAAAATATACAGAATACATTTTAAATTACTTTTAAAAAACTACCTGCACCCTGCGGTTTCACCCGCATAGGTGTCGATCCCGTAGAAATATCGAGAAAAAAGTATCCTATGTGTTGATCCCGGTTATAAACTATCGTTGCACCAAATTTCATCCAAATCCGTTAAGCCGTTTGAGCGTGAAGAAGTAACAAACATACAAACACACACTCACAAACTTTCGCCTTTATAATAGGTATTAGTGTGATAATGTCAAATAAAAAAAAGTCAAATTACTATAGGTACACAAGTCAAATCAAAATATCAATAGTCATTATATTTGTGGAACCATTTCTGATAAAATCACTCATCTTTCATTTACTAGTAATGGTTACCACGCTTACTCAAGACGGTTTGGTAATTTCAACTGATATTGACAATAAGTCCAGCAAGTGTATGAATCTCACCGTGAAAATTTAGGTGAAGTGACATCATTGTAGTGACCTGTCATTCCACCTGATGCTACTGGGATTGACACTGTTGCCAGCTCTCATCACCTAAGTTTTTAAAGTGAGATTTTTTTACAGAATACATCAGCTGGTTTCTTCACGATGTTTTTACTTCACCGATGTTAGTAAAGTCCAAGATAGGAAAGTATGTTGGAAGAGATTTCTTATGAAATAAGCGTCAACTTTGTACCTATTTTTCTGTTCTGTTTTTTTCTTGTCTGTTTATATGTGTGTACATAAATGTTAAATAAATAAATAAAAAAAGTACATCATCATCTGCCTAACATTTTCCCAACTGTGTTGGGGTCGGCTTCCAGTCTAACCAGATACAGCTGAATACCAGTATTTTACATGGAGCGACAGCCTATCTGACTGAAAGTAAAAAAAAAAGTAAGTAATAAAAAAAATAATAATAAATAAAACTCAGTAATTACATATGAATTCAAAATATCACACAGGTATTTGCCAGGATTTGATCCCACAGTGTCGTAAGCATGATTGCGAGTCGCCTAGACTGTGTGTACGTGGGTCACTGTTGTACCGTCTCTCATGGGATGTTGCAACGGTGACCAACCGTTATTATATTGAATTGTTTTTCTTGTTTTTTTTTTGTCTAGTGTCTGTACTTAATAACATAGTCGTAAGTTTTACTAACAATTTCGGTGAGTCTTTGTTACTTGAATAAAGAAACTTCTATTCTATTCTATATATATCGGTTATATGTCGATAGTTGACTGATCGGCTTTCATGGAATGCTATTATGTCGCTTGTAACGGAACAATACGATCAGTCATTTAGCACATTATCACTCTTTATAGTCAGCCTATAATATTCCCACGACTGAGGCACAGGCCTCTCGGTGAGAGTAATCACTCCAATAAAAAAAATAAGAAGATAATTATTTTTTTCATACATTTTCCTTTTATTGATTCTGAGGCGGTACGAAATTCGAAGGTCAGCTAGTGTAGAATATAACGAAATATAAAGCACTGTTTTTGGCAAATAAAAAAATAAATCATTTATTTATTTAAGCCATTTATGCACACACATATAAACAGACGAGAAGAAAGGAACAGAAAAATACGTACAGTGATGCTCATTACTAAAGAAATCTCTCCCAGCATACCTGCGATAGGAAAATATTTTGTCATTATCATTATTAATGACTATTTTATTACAGACATATCTAAATACTCGTACATATCTGAGGTAATCGGAAAACCTTGTGACTAGAGATGATGCATTCCACCAGTTTCCATGACAAATCTTTTACTGTTCAAGCAGTACGGTTATGAAATAACTTGCCCGTGTCGGTAAGGCGTGCTCAATATTTTTTCACTTTTAAAATTATGATAAAAAAGCACTTCCTCTCTCTTTAAACAAGATTATTATATTTTATTTGTTCCTATTTCATGTTATTATATGATATATATTATATATAATAAATAATCACAGCAAAATAGTCAGCGCTTGACGTAAATTGCAGTATTTTTAGTAGCCAATTTTTTTATCACCTCTAAACTTTTCTATGGAGTATCTTAATTTGACAGGACTAAACTAATATTTATCTTCTGTCCTTTTCTTAATGAAATAGAAAGAAAAAGATGCACGGAGCTTAAATTTAGTTCAGTTTGTGAACAAAGAAATCGGCGCCATTGTTTTGATTTCGAAGCTAGGATTTATATGGTAATTCCTAAATAGTAGTATGCAGTAGTATTGCCAGTGTTTTCATTTATTGTTGTATTGTCATCTCCACATGGTATAAATCAATATACAACGTGTAACATTAAATGCGCAAAACCTCAGACACCCCAACTGATTTTTGATTCAATTGACGTATTTCAGAGAGAAAATAAGTCATTAAAAAAATTGTAAAGGTTTTATGTGCTGTTTTAATTTTACTGGCCATTCTGATCGTTTCTTGCGTCTGCAACGACGCTTTACCGAGGGAGGAGTCGTCACCGGGCCGCTGTGCCGCGCTGACATTGGCTTGCTTGACCTATTAATAAATAGACACGGCGACGTTTTTAATTAAGATTTTTTGAAAAATGTGACCTATATTAAAAAGTGGTTCAATTGATTCTGCTCGTTATTCTGATCAAACTATTTTCAGGTTTTGCGCATTTAACCCGTGAGAAGGCGCGCCTAATTTTCTTACACGAGTAGGCGCGTGCGAGCAAATTGCTCACACTATCATAAATGTTTATATTTTTAGTGTTTCTATATTTATTGGCTTATAATGTATTTAAATAAATAACACAAGGTTTAGTAAGTAAGAAAACAAGTATTTTAATCAAAACTATTAAACATAATAGCAACTTCTAACGCAAATAACAAAACAACCTAGTATTAATTAATTGTTTTGGCACGTTTCATAAAAATCACAATAAAAACTGTTCCATAACAAAAACTAAAAAGTGTTATTCATCCATTAAATCTACACTAATGTGCCTCTCGAAACACACTGAACACATGTATTTTACATGTTCGGTGCAAAGTAATTGCTGGGCGCGTGATGAGCAAATTGCCGCACGTTGGTACACGGCCTCCACAAACGCCTTGTTGCGCGGTCGCAACGCCACTGAGCGGATCGAGAATTGCGTCAGGGGAGAGGGGGTGAATATTTAGGAAGGTACTTAAGTGCTTGAATTGGTGTGGCATGGGAAAGACAAAAAATTTTTGAATTAGATTTTTGTGTGAACAAATTGCTCATAGCGCGCCTTCTCACGGGTTAACGTTACACGTTGTATATGTATTTTACGTAGATGTGTGACGAATAAAAAAGGAAACATCTCCACAAACGTTCACATTCGTTAGAAATCAGCGCCCTAATTGCGTAATACACTATTAATCTCTTTATATTGCTAATCCATTGCTTCATATTTTCGAAACATATGTCTGCTAAACAACGTAAATCACGCAATGAATGTTGTTGAACTGTCAAAACGGAACCAATTATTATTATTATTATTTATTTCAGATAACAGAGTTCCATTGGGTTAGTATTGGTACTGATAGTGTGTTACGCAATCACCCCGCAGTTTCATACAGGAAAGGTCACAGGCAGGGGAAGTAGCTTTTCTCGAAATATCTCATACTCAGAATTAGAAACTCGATCGATGTCGAGTGGAGGTGGAGAATACGCGATCATTTTATTTCGAAAACAAATGAGTGGGTTTCGAATTGCGTGGATCACTTGAGTGAGTTCGAAAAGAACTTCACGGAATTTGCACTACGAAAACGTAACATCACGCCAGTAATTTCCGAAGAGTCAGGCAGTGGTGTACTAGTAGTATATTTCGTTACTTATGTTTGTTCCATGTTATAGGGAGTGAGCCTATTGCATCAACAACTCCTATTGCAGCACAGTCAACTGTGCATTAATACAGACTCCTAGTTGTTACGTATAGTAATGACAGCTCATTAAAATGAATACCTTCAAAGCTCTCTTGTTACTAATTAATATGTTCAATGATCACGCTTCTCAATAAACGGCAATCCTCTTAGGAGCTCGTCAAATTACGTTCAGTGGAAATAGACGGTTTTCCTAGAACCACGTCTTCATAGCTCAAACTTCGCAGTTGTCGAGAAATTTTGTATTAGCAAGGTTTCAGAACTTTGCAAGATTTACTGAGGAGATTTTCTAGTTATTTGTGAATTGCAGTCTTATGCAAGTTTGCAAAGAGAGTTCTTGGTAGTGTTGAATTCAAGTTGTTTTTTTCTACGTAGTTTAGAATCGTGTATCTACCGAAGTAACTAAAGATCGATTATTATTTTAGCGCGACCGTCATTTGTTTTGAGCACTCGTTTTGTTAAAAAAGGAGTGCTTTCATAGGTTTTTGTATCTCTCGAAGTGCTTTTCATGTTTAAAAGCGTTTTTTCCTAAGTGGGACTTTTCGTCAGATCAGCAACAGCCTTCAATGTTTCCCACTGCTGGGACACAGACCTGTCTGTCTGTGAGAGGGGGTGGACCATAATCCACCACGCAGATGGTAGATGTCACATGTCTTAGAATTTTTGGTTCTTGGACATACCGATTTCCTCACGATGTTTTCCTTCACCGCTTTAAGAGCATTAAAAATAGATACGATAAACATTATTTAAAATATTTTCTTTGTAATCTGAACAAAGCATATCTCTTACAAGAGATAACTTGTAAGTGTACGTTACATAATATCACGCCATTAATGATAAATGATTTATTTTCTGTAAGTAGGTTTGTAGAAACACTCTTACATGTCCATTGTTTCCCGAAGGGTTAGATATATAGGTACACCTCTGTGTACCGTAAAACGGGGTGAATAGGAACGCAGGGGTGAATCGAGGCGAAACTTTAAAATGGATTTTAACATTGAAATAATATCTTTTTTTGCCAAAAGGTTTCTTAATGTGTATACTATATTATAGTTGACGATTAAGTGTAATTGTTGGCTACAAACTATATTACATCAACGTAAAAATCCATTTTAAAGTTTCGTCTCGATTCACCCCTGCGTTCCTATTCACCCCGTTTTACTGTACCTATAGTACACTCACATTTGGCTTCTGGTGTTTAGGTCCCACGAAATAGGGGGCGCGCCTATTGCCAGTTACTTGTCAGTCTATCTTTTTTTAAATCGTTTGTCCACGACAGCTCTAATTCCAAAATAAAAGTTTAAAAACCATTTTCGAGACTCTCACGGAAGAAATCCAACCTGCAGGGTAATTGCGTAGCACTATCAGCAGCAATGGGTTTCATTTTGACAGTTCAACAATATTCATTGCGTTATTTACGTTTTTGAGCAGAGACAAGCGAGCAATGGATTAGCAATATGCTTCAAAATTATTCAAATTGAGAGTGATAGTTTGTTAGATACAGACCGTATCTACAGTTACAGAATTGCTGAAACAATGAAACAAAATTGCTTAAACGATTGACAAAAAGAATGGGCGGACATTTTCAAATAAAAAGGCAAAATAAAGGCGAAAGTTTGTGAGTGAGTGTGTGTGTTATGTTTGTTACTTATTCGATGAAATTTGGCACACAGGTAGTTTATATCCAGGATTAACACATAGAATACTTTTTATCCCGATATTCCTACGGGATCGAGACTTATGCGGGTGAAACCGGGGGGCGCAGCTAGTAACATTATAAAGAGAAAATATTAGATTTTTTGGTTGTTTATTTGTGACGCTTTCACGCTAAACCGGCTGAACAGAATTGGGTGAAATTCGGCACATGGGTAGACCATGACCTGGATTAGGACATAGGATACTTTTGATCCCGATATTACTACGGGATCGAGACTTATGAGGGTAAACCGCGGGGTACAGCTAGTGTGAAATAAAAACAATGCCTTTTATACGATTTCATCGATGCTCAACAAGACAAATGAGACAATTTGACAGGCCTGTTGGTCTAGTGGTCAGTGGCCCTGGTCGTGGGTTCGATTCCCACCTAGGACAAATGTTTGTGTGATGAGCACGATCATTTGTTCTTTGTCTGGGTGTAATTTATCTATAATATGTATGTATTTAGAAATATATATGTATGTTTATCAGTTGTCTAGTATTCATAGCACAAGCTCTGCTTAGTTTGGGACTAGATGGCGTTGTGTGAAAGTTGTGGAATATTATTATTATATTATATTAATTCCTGAAAATTGAGAATGTGTGTAGTAAGTAGTACCTATCCATATATTTTTTTACTGTGTGTACATAAATAATAAAATAAATAAATAGTAGTGAAATTTATTGTGTGTTGTGTGTGTAGTATTTGAATCTTGTACACATAATTCGCTAGAAGGGTTATTCAAAAATGTTGGAGAGGAAAAAGAGGGAGTCGCATTACTTCCGCTACGTAGCTTCTGTTTATGGCTCTATTGTAAGTATTCTTAAAGATGATTTTTTCTCGAATCAGTAGCGTTACAACCGTTCTACCTAAAGGTTAATTCAACGCTAGAATAGTTTGTTATTAGAAAAATAACACACCAAGCAAATTAACATTTTGTGAAGCATGATACTAGACGAGCAGACTTATTTTTATTTATTTAATTATTTTATTATTTATGTACACACAGTAAAAAACATATGGATATGACATAGTAATAGTTTGAGTACAAAGGTACTGCTTATTTCTTAAGAAATTTCTTCCAGCAGACCTGCGAAAGGAGAAGTAAAAAAGAAATGTAGAAAATAATGTGTGAGAACATGAAGAGAAAAATATGAATATGTGAAGTCTAAAAGTAACATATTAAATACACATATAATGCGAAACTTATCTAATATCTAAACTTATCAGGAGATACTTTTTGTCGTCCACCACACACGCACGTTTTTAAAGGTGTATGTAGGTATGTATGTTATCGTCCACGCATTTCTCCGAAACCTGAGTACCAGGATAAAAAGTATCGTATGTCCCAACCTAGGTATTGGTCTTACCGTGTACCACATCCAAATCCGTTCAGCTGTTTAAAGGTGTGAAAAGGCAACAGACAGACAGACCAAGCATAAATAATAAGACCGTCTGGTTGAGCAAACATGTTATTAAGGGTGAATTTCACCAACCTTTTATATCTAGAATAAGTCTTAACCTGAGAATAATTTTTCGTCAGTTTTTCCGTACTAGAACTGTCAGGTGTCAATTTTATTCCACGGATAAAAGATATCTTTGGCAAAATCAGCCTTAAGAGAGAATAATTATTCGTTATAAACTTAAAATCCACGTCAATTAAGGCGCTAGCTACAAATTATTGTACAGACGCCAGCACATCAAGCTACCCAAAGCTGTCAAATTTTGCCAATCAACCTTGAACCTTATGCCTTAGCAATAAAGTTGAAAATCTATTAAAGAAATTTGACAGATTGTAGTAGCTTCAAGTGCTGGCGTCTGTACTGCAAACCGGGTAGGGACTTCTTCATTTAACGTTTCTGATTTAACGATAGTATACGGTTTTATTAATTAACTAGCTTCTGCCAGCGACATGGTCTGCGTGAAATTTCTTGTTCCCCCGACTTACCCCGTCCCATCGCATTGTCTACCCGCGCTATTACTTCATTTTTGCAAATCACGAATACGCATCAATTGTGTCTCTTATGTCATTGTCATAAGGTATAAATTGCAATGCACGACGCGAGTTAGTGATATGTGACGACTGAAGTGGATGTTATACCACGAATTCTCTCCACACTCTGATTAAACAAAGCCATTGCTAACGTCCACGGCAAACTGAGGTCCTAGCACGAAGTCGCGACGTGAACGAAATCACACGAAGGCTACAGTCTGTACAACACCACGCTATGACCCAAAGGAGCCGAGCAAAAAGAAAAAATAAAATAAAAAGAACTCTAAGGAAAATCGAAGTCCTAGCGCGAACAGGCGATGCGATTCGAAGGGGTGGGATTCGGGGAACAACAAATTTCACGCAGACGAAGTTGCGGGCAGAAGCTAGTGTTGTATACAACGTGTAACGTTAAATGCGCAAAACCTCAGACACCCCAACTGATTTTTAATTTAATTGACCGATCTCAGAGAGAAAATAAGTCATTAAAAAAAATTTAAAGGTTTTATGTGCTGTTTTAGTTTTACTGGCCATTCTGATCGTCTCTTGCGTCTGCGACGACGCTTTACCGAGTGAGGAGTCGTCACCGGGCCGCTGCGCCGCGCTGAAATTGGCTTGCTTGACCTATTAATAAATAGACACGGCAACGTTTTAATGATGATTTTTTGAAAAATGTGACCTATATTAAAAAGTGGTTCAATTAATTCTGCTCGTTATTCTGATCAAACTATTTTCAGGTTTTGCGCATTTAACCTTACACGTTGTATTTTAGTGTTAACTTTTATATTGTAATTAAGATGTATAAATTAACTTTTAACAGCGCGTTGATCAAATCTCAGGCTATGACATGCCAAGACAGACCCCAGAGGTCTATTTGTGTGCTTTGCTTAAGTCTAAGGAACTTGTAAAAAAAAATCTATTGTAGGGGCTTGCAGCTAAGTAATAACAGCTGCACGGGTCGATCGATCAGGTTAAGCTGCGCTTGCCCCGGTTGGTCCGTGGATGGGTGGCCATCTTTACATACCAAGACCGCTCTGTGCCGCGGAAAGCTCGTTAAGCAACGGCTTAACGTCCTGCTTGTCATTCGTGAAACTTTGACAGTCTTTACGGGTAGTCAGAAGCCCGAAAATCTGACAACCAGTCTTACCAAAGGCATCCTATTACCCAGATTGTGGAGGTCAAATAGGCAGTCACTCCATGTAAAATGCTGATATTCAGCTGCATCTGGTTAGACTGGAAGCCGACCCCAACTTAGTTGGGAAAAGGCTAGGCAGATGATGATCTCTCGTTGGTAACAGAACATAGCGGAGCAGTTTATTTCGGACTGTTTATAAAAACAGTTAAAACTGACCCCAACTTATTTGGGAAAAGGCTAGGCAGATGATGAAAAGAAATCTACTTTAAAATTGTTCGAATTTACGGTAACTACGTCTACGCGCGTTCGTGCTAGCCCCACTGAGCCTGACAACATTGATGAACATCTTGCGTCGAACTGGATCGATGGACGTAAGACGCTGTAGTCTCGTATTCCGATACCACTGTTTGGCTTAGGTATAAGTATAGTTCTATATACTACTGGTAACTATTGTTGTAAACAGTGTGGTGGAGTGTCAGGTAGGGGCAGTCAGCCTTAACAAGATGTATACGAGAATTAATTTACTTGTCAACAGTCTTGGTTCCATAATATGGCGTAGCCACAAAACATAAAGTCACACTGTGGGCACATTGGCTGGATTTTATTTATTTCAAGTTTTCGCACAAAAAGGTATCAAGGCGGACTTTGCCTTAGGCATACTACTACTACCACCACTATTACGACCTATCGCAGGTATGCTCGAAGAGATTTCTTAAGAAATAAGCATCACCTTTGTACCTATTTTTCTGTTCTGTTTTTTCTTGTCTGTTTATATTTGTGTGTACGTAAATGGTAAAATAAATAAATAAAACTAGATACTCAAATACATAAATAGGTTAGGTATATACACATACATACGATTTACTATAATGTATACTTATGATATATTATATATATATATATATATGTACAAATTAAGGGAGAGAGGTGTTGAGATGGCTCTACACTATTCGTTTTGAAAATATCTCTGCAATTTCCGCTTAAATGCATACCGACCAGTGGCCGTCCTGATATCAAGAGGAAGCGAAATCCAAAGAAGAATGGACTGAATATGAAAGGAAAAATTAAGAAAGTCAGAAGTAAGAGGACAGTGTATTTAACTGTAGATACAGATTGAAAAAAAAGAAAAAAAAAGAAAGAAGTATTCACATGACACCATGCCGTGCTTACCTGAAGAGTTGGACAGAGGTGTAACTATATTGTGCATTATAATTAAATGCTTCGAGCTCGCCTTATGCTCGGTACCTACAAACAAAAACGATCGTATCGATATCGTTTTGCTTGCGAATGGTAGCATTTTTATTGCCGAACTGGGCATATAAATAGAATCGTACGCTAATTTTACTCGTACCTGTGATAGCTATTAGATAGGATATAGATATAGGATATAGATATGATATAAGACATAGATATTTCCATAATATGGAAGGGTCCACTATGCAAAGTTATGAGGTATTTGCTTCAGTTTCAGTTCATTGGTAAAGATACAAGAGTCTTAATTATAATCAACTAGCATCCGCCCGCAACTTCGTTTGCGTAGAATTTGGAATTCCCGCCGTTTAAATCCTATTACCCGTTTTCCCGTAGGAATGAAGCATTTTCCCGCGGTAAAAAGTAGCCCATGTTCATCAGGGATAATGTCGGCTTTTAACGGTAAAACCAATTTTTCAAATCGTTCCAGTAGTTTCGGAGCCTATTCAATACAAACAAACAATCAAATCTTTCCTCTTTATAATATTAGTGTAGATAACGGTCCGTAAATAATAGGAATCGGCTATTAGAAAGAGAGAGTATTGACCCCGCGCTCTTTCCAAGGCGCTAATCAGGACGCGTGTGTGGGGGGGGGGGGGGGAGGGCATGGTATCCTAACAACCACCTAACAACCCTGACTTGGAAGCCGTATAGTTTATTTTTAGCACGTTGGGTTGTCACGTGTCAACTAAAAGCGTAAATCGAATGCTTCTTTATAAAAAATCATGTTTTAATGTTATACACCATATTTTACTATCATAGATGTAAGGAATTCTAATGAAATTAAATTGTTTATTCTGTGAACACATAGGATATCGGACTCACTATTACACGTCATATTATTTAAAAAAAAAAGGTTACATAAGGTCGGCATTTCCTATCTGACTAAGAATAAAGGTCTTGGTGAGCTCATGAAGATTGTATGAAATGGTCTTTTGAGAAAAGTACCAAACAGATTTCAGTGGACCAGTCCAGTCAGTGAAAGCATTGCAGGGTAATTGCGTAACATACTATCAGTAGCAATGGGTTTCATTTTGACAGTTCAACAACATTCATTGCGTTATTTACGTTGATGAACAGACACATTTTTCGAACATATGGACCAATGGATTAGCAATATGCTTCAAATGGATTCAAATTGAGAGTAATAGTGTGTTACGCAATTACGTTGCTGATATTAATTAATCAATTGTAATGGTATCTCATGTTTATAATATCCGCAATAAAGTTTTTTTTTTTTTTTAATTATTAAAGTCATGGAAAATAAAGTTGAAACCTAAATAAAGATGAATATGTAATAAATTCTCTTTAGTGAGTGATTGTGTACGGGTTTAACCTAAACAGGGTTTGTTTACACTTTCTGCAGATACTTTAGGAATAGATCGTCCCTACTCTCTTCCTTTTAATAGCCTTGTAATGGCAAACATATAGCCTTGATAGATGTGCAACCTAAATGGAACGCGTCCAGTTGAATGCAGTTCCAAACTTCTGCTTTCAATCTGTATTAGCATCGGTATCGTTCAGTGAAATGGGACGAAGATACAATGTGGGACGGTTGGGATACACTAGGGACTAAGCTCGGGTGAGCCTTGGTTGGATATGATACGAATGGAAATAGAGGGTTCGATTCAATCGATATTTTACTAAATGATGAATGATTTTATTTCTGTAAGTAGGTTTGCACAAACACTTTTAACGTCAATCATATTTTTTTAAACTAGATGAGGTCGGCGTTTCCTATCTGACTACTCTGAGAAGAAAGGCCGAAATAAACTCAGAGGTCACAGTCTCTTTTAAAGTCCAGACATAATCTTGGTCAGATCATATGAAGACCATGTAGATTGGTGTCTGAAATGGTGTGATGGATGTCCCGGTGACGGGCATCGTTTGTCCACTCGAACTCGACGGTTCATGTTATGATAGAAAAGTCCAGACAATAAATAATCAATAAGCAGTAATCAGTAATCTTGGTCAGGACATGTGAAGACCATGTAATTAGGTGTCTGAAATGGTAATTTGAGGAAAGAACCAAACAGAGTGAGTGGCCTTTCAGTGCACGCATTTGTCAGTGATGTGCAGCTCAACTCAGAACTTAAGCAGCTCAACGATTACCGACTACGGTATGAATTCATGTTTTATAAAACATTTTTTTTTTGGTATTTGTTCTGACAAGAAGTTTATAATAATATTATAAGGTATTAGTGGAAGAAATGAACAAAACACAAAAAAAAACTGTTTGTCAAACGTTTGTTTAACGTAAACTTAACTTTACGTACAGTCTTTTCAGGAATTTAACACTGATTTTGCATCATTGTCAAAATCACAGTGATCTTTATGTATATTAAAATAAGGTAGATGTTGCGTTGCTGCTATTAGACGTAAAATAACTCACTGAAAAGACTGTATCCTAAATATGTATCAGAAATATTAAAAAAAATTCGTAACCGTTTCGTGTTCACTTTCAAATACTGAAATATAAAATTTTATTGTAACTACCCCAAAAAAATTATATGATAATACAAGTATTATTGAACGTTCAACAACGCCTACCTAAAACTTGTATTAAAAAAAAAAGTTGTAATTTTACTTACTCCGCTACGAGTTCTCGTAGCAGATGATCTGGTATGCTACGATGCGGACGGCGTAGCCGCTACGCCGCACCGAGACGTACGTACGAGTATGAGTGATTTGACCAGCTACAGAAAGAGAAAAAGAGAGATGTATGCTTTGTATTGTGATGTGTTAGCCCAGGAATAAAAAAATCGACATTCTGAAAAATCAGGTGATTTTTCAGAATGTCGATTTTTTGATTTGTTGATCTGAGCATTGAGAATATAACAGAGAGCATCCCAGCTCGTCAAAAAAATACGCTGTTAAATTTTCAACTCTCGGCGCAATGCGTTGAAAATCCACTGTGCGATACAAAAAATCGCACATGTGTACAGGGTTTACTTTGAATGACGTAGGTTCGTAAAACGTGATCGCAGTCTGACAGCTACAAAGTCCGAAATCGAAGGAATGCTTATTACGTGAAACTATGATAAATCCACTTTAGTTATTGAGTAGCGGTGGCCCAGTGACAATGGCCCCAAATTACTTGTTGTAAATCATGGTTTCGAACCCAGACAGTCACTTTACTTTGTGTAAATAATTTCATCGCCACTGCTCTCAAAAACAGTGAAGGAAAACATCGTGAAGAAACCAGCATGTCCTGGGACCAAAAAAAATCGAAGACATGTGATCTACCAACCCGCACTGGGCCCGCGTGGTAGATCATAGCTAACTCCTCCTCTTAGAGAAGAGGCCTGTGATATACAGGGTCCCATTAAAATACATGGACAAATTTTAACACTTTCACAGCGGAGCGTTTAGAGCGCCCGCTTGATCCAGTACGCGGGCGATTTTCTGCATAATTGTTAACATCGTAGAAAAATAACGGACAGGAGTATATAGATAATTCTTTTTGTGTATGTAAAATCTACTATTGTATTATATGGATAATAAATAAAAACAAATTATATTATTTATGTTTTTTTATTATAAATTTAAAAAAATGGTCATTTTTTCGAAAAAAAAAAAAGTCATACAGACTCCTTACGTCTATTCTAGGTAACAATTATTTACCTTCAATTTCATCACACTGAGCCTCCTCAATATCAGAATCATCATCATTTTGTAATATATCAACAATTTCATGCATCGAAACATTACGCTGCGATGAAGCCATTTCGCGCCAAAACAATCACACTCACTCCGTGCACTCGCCGACGGCCGACTGAACGGGCGGCGCGGGCGATCGCAAATTGTAGCTCTCTCGTTCTAACTAGAGATGCAAACATTGCATATTTGTGCAGCTTATAAACTCAGCTACAAACGCGTACAACGCGGATCACGATAAGAGGTCGTGTTTTTTTAATAAACAGTATGAAAGGCGATCACGAGTGCAGCTCGTGATTCGCGAATTAGAAAAAAATGTGTATGCCGACCTGAGGTCGTGATCAGCTGTGAAAGTGTTAACACAGCGCTCAGTAGGTCTTACCAAAGATATCCAAGCAAAAAAAAAAACACTGATTAAAGTGGTTTTATTCTGACACTAAAATAATAAATTGCCGGTACATTAGTGTATTTTCATTACCTAATTATTTGTCTTGTAAGTACCTAATGCGTTTTTCTTATAAATTGCTTTACCATTGTCCTTATTTTGGTGGTCTGAATGTCTTCTTCGAATTTTGTCCACCTATTTTAATGGGGCCTTATATATTTTAGCTCAATACATACCATGAGCTATGTAACATAAAATCTGAATAAAAAATGATGCTCTGATAGTGGCACTGACCTTTCTGGTACCAAATAAGCCATGCCACACAAACGTATGAGAAGTTTTTTAGTTCCTAACAAAGAAGGTTCCCTTTTATCTTGCCAACGGTTGGACAGGACAGAAATAAAAAACGTGGAAAGCTAATTAAATTGCAAAGAAAAAAACCTTCTCCCGTACTTCCTTTGAATTCTTTGTGAGCGACAAGTATGCAGACATGAGTTATTCAACACAGTTAATTGCGCTAATTGTTTTTCTCTTTACGGAATTTAATAAAGTCACAGATTTATATATCGTGAAATGAACTTAAAGAATTTCATAACAAAATGTACACGTAGCTATATACAATCAATCTAGCTGAAGAACAAAGGAAAATAAACTCTATTGTTCGAAGGTATGTTCGAAAATTGTGTGCTCGAAATCGTAATAGGAGATGAATCCGATGCGTAGGTAGTCCACATTGGGAGTTTAAAAGGAACTATTTTCAGTTATGTAACAGGAACTACGTATACGTTGAATGCCTGATAATTTCAGCTAAAATGAAGCCTTTTAGGAAATAATGATGATACATTTCTGAGTGAAACACAGAGTGACGGTTTCATGAAAATGTAAATTAAAATTTTCGCTGAAAACGTGGGATTAATATGCATAATACTTGTAGTGAATATAACTGCGAGTGGAATATTGATCGTCGCTTAAAACGAGGCATGTACTGTTGTACCAACGTGATGCTTTGACAGGAAGTCCGCGATATTTTAAATTAATTCTGGCTTCAATTCGGGACAGAACAAAGAGGAGTTTTTGAAAGCGTAATCTGTGGTGTACTATTTACACGATACAATACACATAAAGTATACAATATACATAAAGTATATTATACTAATCTAAATAAATATACAATAGACATGAAACAGGAGTAAAGAAAATATAATGATGCTGTTTAAGGAGAGAGGAAGTGCTTTTTTTATCATAATTTTAAAAGTGGGCAAAGATTGAGCACGCCTTATCGACACGGGCAAGACATTCCATAACCGTACTGCTTGAACAGTAAAAGATTAGTCATAGAAACTGGTGGAATGCATCGACATCTCTAGTTCATTATTTGCCAACATCATGTCATGTCCTCCGATGGTTACTGGCACATTTCAGATTCATTGGATGCAAGCATCCCACGCTACAAAATGGCCGTCAGTCAATATCACCACTGACAATGTGTTGACGAAGCCTCACATACATTTGTATGTACATATGTAAGTGTGAAACTTACGTGTATGTTGCGATTTTCCATAGTATTGATGTATATGTATACTTCCTGGGGTGGTGCCGCTAAATCAATTTTACTGCACCTAGAACGTGCTCAAAGAGCAGTTCTAAAGGTTGCTACTTTTCGTCCATTCAGATTTCCTACACACCAGCTTTACACGGCTTGTGAGGTGCTAACAATACGTCAATTATTTGTTTTGAATGTAGTTTTACTCCAACACACTGAGCTTGATTTTAAGCCAGTACCTTCAGATAGGAGAAGAAAAGATTTGGTTTGTGCTAACTCTCAGACTAAACACGCTTTCGCTAATCGATTTTACTTCTTTTTAGGACCCTACTTGTATAATCAGCTCAACAGAGTGCTAAAGATTTATAGTTTAACATATAATAGGTGTAATTTACTAGTACAGGAATATTTGGGAAAACTCAATTACTCAGACACGGAAAAACTGCTGGAAATTATAAAATAAGCTTAATATTAGTCTTTACCTTATCTACTTTCATATTATTCGTTAATTTATTTAAACATATTATATCTTACAAAAATTTTAGTTTTAGAATGATTACTATTTTAGTCATTATATTCTTTTTAATTTAGCTTCAAATAAATTTATTGTTGTCTTGTTTTTAAATGTTTGTTGTAAAGTGATGGCCTGAAACACAGGTTTTCATAAACCTATATCAGGCAGGTCGCTACATTACAGTTAGAATTAAATTTAACCTCGCATGTAATTAATGTGAATCTTTATGTTTTACTTCATTCTTGAATAAATTTTATTATTATTATTATTATTATTATATCATCTACTCTTACCGGGTTATAGTGAAGAGGACCTCGTATTAAATTCAATATCAATAAAACTTTTCTACGTAAATGATTTAACATCAATTAATAATACTGTCATGAGGGGCTTGTGGCTAAGTAATAACAGCCGCACGGGTCGATCGATCAGGTTAAGCTACGCTTGCCGCGGTTGGTCTGTGGATGGGTGACCATCTTTACGTATCAAGACCCCTCCGAGCCTCGGTAAGCACGTTAAGCTGTTGGTCCTGGCTATCATTCTTAGATCTTCGACAGTCGTTACGGGTCGTCAGAAGCCCGAAAGTCTGACAACCAGTTTTACCAAGGGGTATCGTATTACCTAGTAGCTGGGTTGTGGAGGTCAGATAGGCAGTCGCTCCATGTAAAATACTGGTATTCAGCTGCATCCGGTTAGACTGGAAGCCGACCCCAAAGTAATTGGGAAAAGGCTAGGCAGATGATGATGATTTTCATCTATTATGATTGCGACGTTAATATAATATATTATCAGATTTCAGAGTTTCTGTGTCTGTAATCAGCCTATAATGTTCCCACTACTGGGATACAGGCCTTCTCTCTGTAAGAGGGAGTGGGCCGTAATCGACCACGCGGGCCCAGTGCGGGTTGGTAGATGTCACATGGCTTCAAAGGAGGATGGCCAAATCGTACCTGACGTCGAGGCGGTGGCGTACTGAAATGCCATATGAAAAAATCCGCTATTTTGTAAGGTATTAAAAAACATAAGAAATATGTATCTCTTGAAAAAGCCAAAAAAAAAAACATACATTTTTTTTGTTTAAGTATGTAATTTCTTTAAGAACTATTTAGATTATCATGTTCAGAACGCACCTATTGACGATTCATTTTGCTTAAGAAATGATTTAGTACTCAAAGATAATAATTTTTCACGTTTTTCTGAATAGTTACTAAATTTATTTCAATTCTATAAATACTTAAGTGGGTATCAAATCAACTAGTGCTGTTTTTACTGTGTATTGGATCACCGATCAGTCCTATTTTTTGGATCTGAGAGGAATCGAAATAACTAATGATATACGAAATGAGATCGCTAATTATTACCCTCTTCGCTTATCGCTAACTACCCTTTTAGGCTTAGCCGCAGTCAGGTAAAAATTGTATGTCGGCTGCCTACCATTAAATCAACTTATTGATTCTAACCTCAAAAGTATTTTTTTCGTTATTACAATATCTTGGCTATTTAGATATTATTTACGAAAGGGATTGTGTTCACTACATAAAAACAATCCAATCTAACTATAATTTGTTTTTGCACACTGAAAATAAAAGTCCAGGTCCAGCTTCTATAGAAACTTGGCCGATGTTCTTTATGGTTCTAGGACATGCCGGTTTCCTCACGATGTTTTCCTTCACCGTTTTGAGAGCAGGGATGATGAAATAATTAACACAAAGTAAAGCGCCTGTCTAGGTTCGAACCTACGATCTACAACTCGCACAGCTCGCTCGCTCCTACAGTCGCGGCCGTACCACTGTGCCTAGCCTAAAAGATTATTAAGGTATTTTTTGAAATAAGTCTTGCCTTTAATTCCACTCTATGCTAAAGAAAACCTTTTTCCAAAACAACGGACTTCCAAAGAAAATACTAAAAAGTGAAAAATAACTTTAATTTTAGAAATCAATCTCGTTCAGTATCCATTGACAGGCAGTTATTATAACATTGTCAATATAAACTAAGTGGAAAATAATGCAAAAACTACCCAAGCATAGTTTATAAAAGTTATATGGGACCACCCCTATCTCTATTCAAACATGTGATATAGAATATTTGGAATCGAACCACAATTGCCGGAGATATCGCGTAACGAACCACTCTTTTTATAATGCTGTTTTTATATCCTTTGGTTGTCAGTGTACAAGTACATAACAACATAAAATATTGTATATTATTGTAAAAGGGCGGAGACCTGGTGTCCTGAAATACAGGCTTAGAGCCTAGTTTAGGCACCAGTCTCCTACAATATCCACCATCTAATATGTATTTTGTATTATTGTGGTGAGAAAATAAATATTATTATTATTATAACAAACACATTGAAAAAAAAAAAAACAAGAACTGAACCTGCTGCATTTTGAAGGCAGTTAAAAATGTATAGACGACAAGAGCCTTAAGTCTAGCGATATAATTCTAAGCTTTCTCTCGAACGAGTCCTCAAATTCCTCCGAACATATCCACTTGAGCAAGGACACACAGATCACAAGGCATTCCTGACATAATCGCAGACCAGACGATGCATCAATCTCAGTAAGATTGCGTACGTGACTCCGGTGATCCGTCATTCTGCCAGTTACAGCCTCATAGTTGCCGTATCTGTCGTGTAATTGTAGTTAGGTCCTGACCTAACATGTCCTAACATGTAGGAGGTTGGTTTAGAAACTGAAGACATACCTATTGTCTAGAAATCTCACCGTAAAAAATTTGGTGGTGAGCTGTTTTTTTTTTATTTATTTTTTTTGACAGGAGTGGGAAATCCTCATGGACGCCCGAGCTGCGTCTTATGAGCCAGCCCGGGCAGTGCCAGACTCTTACCGGCTAAAACCACACTCCTGCCTTTCAGTGTCCCTCTGACATGATCAGAGCCCTTTTGTATCTAAATGATTAGGGGTGACATTCCCTATACGTGCAACCGAGGGATGAAAAAAAAATCAATGCACATAAGCGAATAGGGTATTGTTGGATCCCATAAATAAAAAATATGATGTTCCTAAGTGGCTTTGCTATTTAAGTAAATAGTTTTTGAAATATGTGTTATTTTCGGTTACAACTGCAGAAATAACTTTTTTTGTCATTGATTTTTCGGGAAACACTTTGAAATATAAACTAAATTACTACTAACTGTGCATGCGTAAACATTCATCCTAACTAAGGAACGCTTTGCTGTGCGTGGTCCGACACGCTCTTGTCTGGTTTTCCTACATCCTGTATAATTGAACGTTGTTTGAAAAGTTAATTATATGTATAAAATGTATTTGCAGAGAAGACGCTGTGTCGCTGTAGTGGGAACGTTATAAACTTATGCTAACGAAAAATAAAAAGATAAGCAAGTTAAAAGAATGAAACACATCAAACATCAATTTTAGTCTTTTACCTTCCTGTCCTTCACAATAAACCTCTCTATAACGATAGTTAAAAACGGACCAATTAGAGAGGTCCAGACGGATTCAACAGAGGCAGAATAAATATTGCTTTTTGCGACGTAACTGCCGCGTAGTTTCGATGTCATGATAGCCTTTCCAGGCACGATATGTCACGCCATCTGTCGGGAGTATCACGAAAAGCTTTTAAATAAAATGCCATCGTGTCACGTGTAATAATGGGTTTTAGTTGTTTTTCGTACCGATATCCCGAAAAATATAGGTAGGTTAAGGCCTAATTAAGGCTTTTTCTCTATAGATTTGTTGACAAAATGAGTTAAGTATTTTTTGTGTGTTTTAGCCAACAATACAAGTTTCGTACCTAGTTAAGTTAGAACTCAAGTAATATGGAAAATATGGCAACATAATAAGATATTAAGAAGCGCAGTTTTTTTATTCTTGAAGAAGTGTATAAATTGGTTTTTAGATCACAGTTTGCTATAGAAGATTTATTTTAAAGCACCTTTGACGTCGACTATTACATGGCAACTTATTCGTTATTAGTCTACTCAGTTTTTGGCAAGTGAAACAGTTAAAGTGCAATTTCGTGCTTATAAATGAACACCAGGAAACCAGGAAACTACTTTTTCTGTGTTCTAAAACAAAGTGTTCGGGGCAAGCCCAAATTTAACGCTCATGTTAATTTAGCACGTAAGGTTTTTGGCCTCTTAGCACCTTTTTTTTTAATTTCTTATTCGTATAATGAATAAAAACATACACAAAACACGAATAGGTACATAACAGAATACATCATCCATTAGCTGAAAACTCATCGAGATTGGGAACCATTAAAAATTCCAGTAATTTTCAAACTGAAATGCTAGTTAAGCTGGATTAACGCTGCAATGTATAAAATAATCCGACCCAGAGTGCTTCGTGTTCGCACTAAAGCCTGCCCTAAAGCTCTGAAACACGTTGGAAATTAATCGAGATTTTCGAACTCGATCGGATGGTCGCAACAAAATCAATGAAGTATACAATGTATACGAGTATGTCGTTACGGGTAGTCAGAAGCCTGAATATCTGACAACCAGGGGTATCGTATTACCCAGTAACTGGGTTATGGAGGTCAGATAGGCAGTCGGTCCATGTAAAATACTGGTATTCAGCTGCATCCGGCTAGAAAGGAAGCCGACCCCAACACAGTTGGGAAAAGGCTAGGCAGATGATGAGATTGCTTCTAAACATCAGCTTGTAGTATACAGGATTAAATTAAATAAGCTTGCGAAATTCTGCAGATAAACACGATGGAAAAAAGATTTCAATTTTTTTCTTTGGTCAACGACTGCTGGTAGTGTTGCTACTAGAAGTATGAGTTGAGATAATATGTTTTATCGTATTTAGGTATCAATTCAAACGCTCTATGAAGTTTACAAAAAAAAAACACGGATTTTTTATACTGACATTTTAAGTGAATACACCAACTACGGTCGATGACCCCACAAAAAATCATCATATTATTTATTTATTTTTTTGTTTTAATAATAATAATAATAATTAAATTCAGAACATAATTCCATATAAAATTATTACCAAAGGCTTAAAAACTATGTTAGTACCTTAAAACTACTTATTAATTAATTTATTAGACATTACATTTTTACAATTATCTTACATTAAATCGGAAGGCACCAGCACTATGCACCTTATTCCAGTGCTGCACAATCGGACACTCCACCTTTTCTATTATGGTGTTTAGAAGGTCATTGGGGCTGCCCCGCACACGACACATCAGGGAGGCCACTCTCTTGCGCACAATAGCCCTGCCCCTAAAGCAGTCGGTGCTCGCCTCCGCAAACATCCCCGACGCACTACAGTATCGCGGCAACCCCATCAGCATCCTAAACCCATTATTGTAGAGGACCCGCAGGTCATTGAAAGCCTTCTGCGTATAGCGGACCCACAGGCTGCAGCTGTACATTGTCTGGCAGTACGCCTTAAACAGTGTAATTTTAACATTATTTGTGCACCTCGCAAACCTGCGCGCCAGCATATTACACCTCATTGCCAATGCCCTGCGTTCCCTCTCAATATCCAAGTCATAATAATATAATTTTTAGATATTGATACCCACTAATTATTAAAGTTGACCCTGTATAAGTACGTCGATCCGGTAATGGGCCTCACGTTTATAAAAAAAAAGCCTCACTGAGAGCCTGCGCCTGGCAGAGACATCTATCAACAAATTAAATAGTTCAAAGAATGATTCACTGAAACTGGCGTAATGGATTCAGTTTGTTTGATTCTTTAGTAGCAATTATTATTGTCTTAAGTAATAAATTTATACCAAATATTTAATTTATAAACAAATACACCTATAATCACAATTTCTTAGCTGCCAAATGATGTTGAAAGCCATAATCAAAGCTACCACTAACGCCACCTAGCGTAGATTACCGTATGTGTCTGTTCGTGTTAGTTCTAGGCTTAAAACAGAGATGTCACTGTGTTCAATATTTCGAATATAAAGCAGTGTTGACATGGTGCTATGATGGTGTGTCCGCGGATGCTAGTAATACGCAACAGAGTTCTAAAAATATGAATACATACTAAAAAGCCCAATTTATTTAGAACTATTAAGCGAAGTAAAAAGTAATCCTACTTGTTTTCGATGAACTTCATCCAATGAAACAAAATGACTAAACACATGAGCAATAAAATAAATTAACTAACTTTCGCCATGAATACAATACGTTTAATTCTATTATTACTATCTACTAGTTTTAACTACTTACACTTATTTGAGCTTTTCTTCCCATAATAATAGACCTTGGGGAATTCCAATTTCCAAGTTTAATTGGATTCGAAATCGAGAGTTTTGGAATTCTATAAATATGATTTATGATTGTTTTTCTACCTGGGTTCCGTTATCTTCTGTAGCCTCCCCTAAACCTAATTGCCTCAATTACCTTTTCTATTCTAAATCAGTTTTCTGTTATAATAATGATTTATTTTGAGGTTATCCGCATGCAGTTGATTTATAACAAAGGAGTTTGTTTTTTTTTTATTATAAGTAGATTTGAAATTAAATCTCAGTAGATTTAGACATAAAAATCGCCCCAATTTTTAAGTTCCACTATATTCACATTAACAAGATCTTTTGTGATTTGTTTTACAAATTGTGCGAATTTGTCATGCCTGTGAATCAGCCCGAATTGCCACTAAATAATAATTTTCTTATAATGTTTAATTGTAATGTTAGAACTTGTTATAAAACTTGTTGGTAAGTACGTGATGTTCGCCAAAATCAGCTGTGATTTATAGCATCTTCGTTTACAGAGCATTAAGAGTTTTTACTTAGTTTGCCAAGTGGAAAGTTTTTATTTTAAGTGAAATTTTCTTAATGGTTTCTCAGTTTGGCTCATTTGGCATTTTATACTTAGCTGAACAAAAAAATTATAGTGGTATTCCTTGGAATACCACTATATTTTTTTGTTCTTTTTTGTTTTATTTTTTGTTGTTTTGTGTTTTTTTGCAGTCGCTATGGCTGCAAAGCATTTTAGTGGAACATATTTTTTCTACTTCTTTTTACGAGTCGATGGTTAATGTAGATGTACTAGATATCAGTGTCGAAGGGTGATTTTATGACAAGACACAGAGGTGCGTCTGTCGCAACCCAGTGCTGGGCACGCCACAATTGCGGCGACAAGTCCCCTCTTTCAGGAGTGGCTAGAGAGGCGCCACGGCGTCCTCATCTGCGTTGAACGGCGCTGTTTACATAAAAGGCAGTTAACTAAAAGGTTGATTAAGCTAGTTGGCTGCGACATATAATATACTAGTAGCGCCCCGCTATTTCACCCGCATAAGCTTTGATCCCGTAGGAATATCGGGATAAAAAGTAGGAATATCCTATGTGTTAATCCTGGTTATAAACTATCTGCGTGCCAAATTTCATCAAAATTGGTCCAGCCGTTTGAGCGTGAAGAAGTAACAACACACACACACACACACACACACACACACACACACACACACACACACACACACACACACACACACACACACACACACACACACAAACACACACACTCACAAACTTTCGCCTTTATAATATTAGTGTGACAATATAGACATCCAAACATATTGGACATGGTTTGGTCAGGGGCACCGTATTCGTACAGGGTGTCGGCGAGATCTCCCATCCCATCCCCCACTTTGCTAGAACATATTGCAACATACTTTTACATAGAAAGGGTTATGTCTAGCACTGCTCACATAGCATGACTAATTCTATCTCAAATCTACCAAGAATGAAAAAGTTCTTTCTATCCAACTTGACATATCGTCTGTTCGAGCACGAGGCGATCCGTAGACTCGCGTTTCTATGAAGACAAGACATATATTATTTCCATAGCAATGGGGAGCAAAATTTAAAATCAATATAGATTCTTGTCTAGGTCCAATGTGATGATTTTTGAAATGTTTCTACCCTCAAGTGTCAAAAGTAGAAAAAAATTGGTCGTCATGCTGAACATTGTAGATTTCTGTCGACTGAAGAATATAAACAAGTCTTCTCTTCATCGCCATGCTAAAAACGGTGGAACTCTTTCTACCGTTCTGTCATTTTCTCTGTTCTTCCGTCGACAAAACCCGTTTCTACGGCGGTCATGCTACGCATGCAGTGCGATTCTGTAACCATCTCACCGTGAAAGCTTAGGTGAAGTGAGCGTGGAGTGAGTTGTCAGTGTCATCCCAACTGATACTAGGTATTCACCAAGAATACATTTACAATCATAATCGAAATTTTAATAATATTTTTTGTGCTAATTTAATATTTAATTTGTTTTAATCTAGGAAAAAAATACTAGTACTTATTACAATGACTATTTCAGGAAAAAAAAGAAAAAAAAACAATATTGATATTCTGACTAAGTTTCTGTTTTGCTATTTTATTTTAAAACTCCACAAAATAGTAATGTTTTGACAACTAAAATACTAGTTTTTAAATTATATAAAATGATCAATAGAATTAGCATACAAAATATTATTACAATTTCTATTATGATTGTAAATGTTTGCTTAATCAATCCCTTGCATCAGTGGGATGACACTGACAGCTCACTTCACGCAAGTTTTCACGGTGAGATTTTTACAGAATCGACATGCTGATCTAGAACACCTCGAATCGACTCGCGTGGTGATAGAAAGTAATACTAGAAACATACTAACTGGTGAAATGTGGTTAGTAGTGCTCCTATGCGAACCCCATCAGAGATATACAGATTCTTGTTATATTGCTATTATTGAAGTGGTTACACAGTACGTTGGTAACGATGTGCAAATGTTTATTGTAGACTTGTGTTTGACAATATCTCACCTTATAATAATAACTAGCGACCCGCCCCGGCTTCGCACGGGTGCAATGGAGAAACACTGATCTTTTTAGAGCCATTATTTCTCGTAAAAAGTATAGGATAAAAAATGGTTATTGTGGGTTATCCCTAAGAGATAGACATATACCATTGCGGATTTTTTTGTAGACCTTTTTAAGGTGTACAATACTGTAGTACATTATTTTGATCTATCTCGACGGGTTCAGCCAGCGTTTAAAATGTAAGCGCAAAAAATGTGTTTAATTACGACATTACATTAGAAACATCTAAAATTATCAGTGTTTCTCTACTATATTATGCATGTATTATACATATAAACCTTCCTCTTGAATCACTCTATCTATTAAAAAAAACCGCATCAAAATCCGTTACGGAGTTTTAAAGATCTAAGCATACATAGGGACAGACAGACAGGGAAGCGACTTTGTTTTATACTATGTAGTAATGATGCGGTCAACGATGGTGTACCCACCTACCTAGCTACGCATTTCTAGAGCTAGTCTCCTAACTCACTTGTAAAGTCAGGGGAGTAAATTCTTTATGAAACTGGATATTCACTTAAATTGTCCGTACACTAAAAAAGAAAAAAAAACTGATGAAGTGTGCCAATGAAATCATACGATATGGGGCCTATATCATTTTGTTTTTTTTTTTTTTTGCCACGGTCTTAGATCGTCGCTTTAAGATTCGTAGAGAATTATTTTAACTAAACAGAATTTGAGGTTACGTCGGAAACATTTTCATGAAAGTAATTACGAAGAAATAAGCAATGTTTAAGGTTTTAAATTCTGACACTTCCATGTTGAATAAATAATTACAGAAAATATTGAAATCACAAAAAAATAAAAGAAATAGCGAAATAAAACGAAAGTCTTGAATGAACACGAAATTGAATGAATGAATTGAAAAAATCATCTACAATTAGCTTTGACTGAACTTCCCCATTATTTTGTTTTGAAATGTCGCTACAAGGTCTTGAAAAAATAAACAAAAAAATTAAATATATGACATTTTTAATTTCTCATCCACGTGTAACTAAACTGATTAAAACAAACATTTGACTTACAAGGAAACCTCGCAAAGTGTCCCTCACCGATTTAGTTGCGGCTTTACTATAATAATATGAAAAATGTTGAGATACGTATTTTTTCTTTTTTGCTAACAAACGTTTTAAAGGGGTGAAAATCACCCTCAAAGTTCGTACCCCAAAATGATGGTTTGCAGTTTTCACATATTTCTAATAATTTTTTTCTAAAATTACTTTAACCATTAAAAAGAGCATAAAAAGTTATGAAAAATACCTTTATTCACATATTTGATAGATTATTATAGTAAAGCCGCAACTAAATCGGTGAGGGACACCTCGCGAGGTTTCCTTGTTAGTAACTAAGTTCATCGGAAATTCTCAACTAACATAATGTGTGTACACCTTGATTTCCTAAAATTCCAGAAACTATTACTATAAAGCAATATTGTGTTCTTATTAAAACAATAATAAATTGTATTAAAACGTTTTCCTGAAGTTTCGTAGAGCACGTTTTGTTACTTCCAAATAAATCAAATGGTTTGGGACAAATAATACTTATGCTGGCTTAATGAAGTGCCCAATTTGCCCTATGCAAATACTAGGGGTCGGGACGACCCCCGACCTTGTTACATAAGGGTTTCATGCGCTTGTTTGCGCATTGCCTGATACTGTGTGTAATAAATAATACTTAAACTAATATATCCGAGATGATTTTTCTACAAGCCATTTGTGTGTCATTTCAAATCCTATCGGCATAAGGGCTCGTACACACGTATGTACAACAATCACACCACATCGCAGTGACAAAATGTGAGAATGTAAGAACAGAGTCGCTGCAACTTTTTGCAGCGTTGTGGCTAGTTTTTGCAAATAGATCGAGTAGAACTGCGACGGTGTCGTGGCGTCGAGGCAACGTTGCGGCTGCGGCGTTAGACATGAGTTGGTCGGTGTCGCCCACACGGTTGATTTTGACAGCCAAATGAGGTCCGTGTGAATAGACTATTCATTTTCATACAAATTAGCGCTCGTCCACGTGGTTTGGTTATGGTGTGGTGTAGTTGTAGTGTGGGTGTGGTGTGGTTGTGGTGTGGTTGTGTTGTGGTTGTGGTGTGGTTGTGGTGTGGGTGTGGTGTAGTTGTGGTGTAGTTGTGGTGTGGTTTTGGCGGGGTTGTGGTGTAGTTGTGGTGTGGTTGTGGTGTTGGTATGGTGTGGTGGTGGTGTGGTTGTGGTGTTGGTATGGTGTTTTGGTGGTGTGGTTGTGGTGTGGGTGTGGAGTTGTTGTGGTGTAGTTGTGGTGTGGTTTGGGTGGGGTTGTGGTGTGGTTGTGGTGTTGGTATGGTGTGGTTGTGGTTTGGTTGTGGTGTGGTTGTGGTTTGGTTGTGGTGTGGTTGTGGTGTGGGTGTGGTATAGTTGTGGTGGGGTTTTGTTGGAGTTGTGGTGTGGTTGTGGTGTTGGTATGATGTGGTTGTGGTGTGGTTGTGGTACGTGTGATTGGGGACATAATGACGAACTTCCATTCAACATTCATCCCCCCACGTTTAGGGGATGAATTTAAGGAGAAATGTCCGTGCATGTTAAATGAGAAAACTGCGCGAAACGATGAAATCGTTTTGCAAATCCCTGTACTTTACTATTAAAAGTCAGTTGAGTGGGTACTGAATAATGTACAAAGTGATTTTGAATCGTTGCATTAGTAGGTATTTGTAGGTCGTACGTCAGTTGTAATTATACTTCGTTGCTTCGTCCTTCGAGATTAAGATAACAATGTAGTAATACGTCTAGGGTATCGCCTTTCATCCACTAAGTTTGAATATTTTTTTTTTTTTTTTTTTTGTCGGTACTTTGTCTTCCTGATAGTTATGCCTGTACCGCCACTCATTCGCGTTTTAGTGCGTCGCCGATCACCACGTTATTTTCTTCGTTTCATTTGAATTGTGCAAAAAGATGCCAAAACGTAGTCACAAAAACGACGACAGTGATTATTTAAGAAAGAAGATTCGAAAACTCGAAAGGAAACTTAATAAACGCGACAGAAGGTCGCGTGTTCGAAGTTGTTCCGAGAGTAGTAGCTCGTCGACGAATATTATTAGGTCGCCGGTACTATCGGACCATGAAGGTAAGCTGAAGTGTTATTTTTACAAACGGAAGATATTGTGAATAGTTTTTCGGACTATATCCGTATCATAATCTGACATGATGTCATATTATCTTAAATAGTGTTGTGTACATCTTATGGGGATGTTACCTTCACATAATTTTGGATTCCCAATTCATTGGGTATATACTACTAGTGATTGTGTACATTTGAAAGGAATGTTGCCTTCACTTTAGTTAATGACCTACTTAATAATAATTGCATTTTATATCCGTACGGACTAAAACATAGTGTTGTGGGTAGTTTTAAGGACTATCGCCGCTCTAAAACCACTAGTTGTATACTAGGAACATTGGTAGTTGTGATCATATCCACGTACCTACATAACAAAATGTTATCACTCGATTTCGTAATTCTGAATATCGGTATGGATTATAAACTTGGTGTTGTGGATAGTTTTGAGGACTATCACCGCGCTATTTTCTATCCGATACCTACATTTGGTACATTTTCTATCCCAGCTGAAATGGAAGTTCAAGGTGATGTCGCGTCATCTCCGATTATTGACTCAGATGAGCCACAACCGGGTACGTCCACCTCGACGATACATGATGTTCCTGCTACAGAAGCAGTACAGGCAGGGGAATCGGAACTACCTGTTGAAGTAACGCTTCCTGAGCTGGACGAAGAGATTCTGAATCTCTTGGGCGAAACTCCATCAAAGGATAAAAAATATGGACCAGACATTAGATGCGAGTTATCTGCTCGCTGGGAACACATCGCAACAACAGGCTTGACCAAGGATGCCAGAAAGGAGCTGCTTGATAAGCATCTGGTTCCAAAAAACTGCACAAAGATTGATGCACCCAAGTTAAACCCAGAGATAAAGGCCGCCTTATCGGAGATGCTAATAAAAAAAGACAAAGCTTTAGAGAATAAGCAGGTGCAGGTCGCAGCAAGTATATCTTGTATAAGTGAAGCCCTAAGCATACTCTTTTCTGCAGGTTATAAAGATCAGTCGGTAATAAAATTACTGATCGAAGCCGGTCGACTGATGTGTGACTCACAACACAGCGAGTCCATGACACGGCGCAGTTTTATATGTTCTACAATCAAGAAAGATATAAAAGATCAACTGTTCAATACAGAAATCGATAAGTTTCTATTTGGCGAACATCTGACCGATACTCTAAAAGCTGCAAAAGCTATATCAAAATCAGGCGCTGAGATTAAAATAAACACACAGGTTCGAAGACCTGCACCAGCGCAGAGACCGAGACAGGCCCCTGTCCAGACTTTAAACCAGACGCCTCCGTTCCCGACAGCGCGGCAAGCGGGAACAGCGAGGAGAACAGCGCCGGCGCCGCGCCCGCGACCGGTGCAGCAGCAGCCGCGACAGCAGCCGCGCTTGCAGCAGCGCCAAGCCCCGCGGCGCTAGACCTGGTACGTTTTGCAGGTCGGTTATCCTACTTTTATGATCAATGGCAATTGATAACTAATGACCTCGTTGTATTATCGTGGATAAGAGGTTACAAGATACCGTTTACTAAACCTGTCTATCAGTTACACGAACCAAGTTTACCTGCATTAACTTCATGTGAGTCCTTTAAATACAAGGTGGCCATCACTGACCTTCTAAACAGTGGTGCTATTTCACATTGTGAACCATGTGAAGGACAGTTTCTTTCTAGTTATTTCCTGATTAAAAAACCCAATGGCAAAAACAGATTTATTTTAAACTTAAAGTCTCTAAACAAGTACATCGTAACAGAACATTTCAAAATTGAAGATCTAAGAACAACATTAAAATTAGTATCAAGAAACAGTTTCATGGCCACCTTTGATTTAAAGGATGCGTATTTTCTAGTACCTATACACCCGACGTATAGAAAGTACCTACGATTTAGGTACGAGGGTCAAATTTACCAATTCAATGTTTTGCCGTTTGGTTTAAACACAGCTCCATTTGTGTTCACAAAGCTATTAAAACCGGTAATTTGTTTACTGAGATCATTAGGTTATCTGTCATCTATCTACTTAGATGACATTTGTATCATTTCTAATAATTATCAAGATTGCTTAGATAATATTTTACAGACAAAACATATTTTAGAGTCCTTAGGATTCATAATTAACATTAAAAAAAAGTTGTATGATTCCGAGTAATATTTGCAAATACCTTGGTTTTGTGATAGATACAAAAGAATTTCATGTTAGCCTTCCTAAGGAAAAACGAAATCTAATTAAACAAGAGTTACAATCGTTTCAATTGAAATCTCGTTGTAAAATAAGACAGTTTGCTCGCTTGGTAGGCCTCCTCACTTCGTCCTGCCCCGCGATTCAGTACGGTTGGCTTTACACCAAGCAGATGGAAAGATGCAAATACCTTGCATTGTGTAAAACGAGTAATTATGATAGCCACATGTCTTTACCACAGTATTTGCAGGACGATTTTTCCTGGTGGTTAAAATCTATTGATACCGCAGTGAATCCTATTAGACGGGACAGCTACTGTCTAGAAATATTTTCAGACGCTAGCAAAAAAGGGTGGGGGGCAGCATGCGGTGCGGAGACCGCCAGTGGCCAGTGGAGTAACACAGAGTCTAACAAACATATTAACTGTCTAGAACTCCTGGCTGCTTTCTTGGGCTTACAAACATTCGCAAAAGGATTAAAAAATTGTCAGGTGTTACTACGCGTTGACAACACAACTGCTATTTCGTATATCAACCGTATGGGTGGAGTAAGATTTCCACATTTAACTGAAATCACAAAATCTTTGTGGCAGTGGTGTGAAGCTCGTGGTATATTTGTATTCGCTTCATACATAAGCTCGGAAGATAACGAAATAGCAGATGCTGAGTCTAGAAAATCTCACCCCGATACCGAATGGGAGATTAAAGATCATGCTTTTGAAAAGATTGTGAGAGCCTTTGGGCAACCAAAAATTGATCTTTTCGCATCAAGGTTGAATAACAAATGTGTTAAGTACGTCTCATGGAATAGAGACCCAGGAGCATGCGCTGTGAATGCTTTTACTTTAAATTGGTCAAATCTTTGTTTCTACGCATTTCCTCCTTTTGCGGTTATATTAAAAGTATTAAGAAAACTTATATACGACCAGGCGGAGGGTATTGTTGTGGTTCCATTTTGGCCCACGCAACCCTGGTTTCCACTTTATCAAAAACTTCTCTGTTCAGAATTAGTTCAGTTTAGACCCTCTGATAAAGTGTTATTGTCTATTTCCAACAGTGTCCCCAAGCTCACGTTGATTGCAGGGAAGTTATCAGGACGGCGTTACGAAACAGAGGAGTACCACCATCATCTTTAGATATTATGATAGCTTCTTTATCTGAAAGGTCAATAAAACAATATGACGTTGCCATTCGACGTTGGGTAAACTTTTGTAAGACTCACAATATCAAAATACATGAGGCGTCAATTCCGATGATTATGTATTTTCTCACTGAGTTATTTCATTCCGGCTTACAATACGGATCTTTAAACAGTCATCGCTCCGCTCTGTCTTTGATCTTAGGATCGAGAGTAGGGTCTGATGATCGCGTTGCTAGGCTATTCAAAGGTTTTTACAGACTTCGTCCTCCAGCCCCAAAATATAATATCACTTGGGACCCGTCAATAGTTTTAGAATTCTTATCAAAATGGTACCCAAATAATAATTTAAGTTTCGAACATTTAACCAAAAAGGCCGTAACTTTGCTCATACTTGT
Organism: Eremobia ochroleuca; assembly: GCA_949629135.1. Lineage (NCBI taxonomy): Eukaryota > Metazoa > Arthropoda > Insecta > Lepidoptera > Noctuidae > Eremobia > Eremobia ochroleuca. Next base: position 14,106,520 of record OX451402.1, on the reverse strand, counting down.
AACTGCACACAGGGTGCAAACCATTAGCAAAATCAAATTAGAAAATATGAACGTCACTGATAATCTTATATTGATCAAGATAAACGATTTGTTAAAAACATCTCGACCTGGTTTATCTCAACCTTGTTTAAATATTCCATTTTACAAAGATCGACCGGAAATATGTCCCGCTGAGGCTCTTATAGAATATATTGATAGGACAAAACATTTGAGAAACAATGCCAATAGCCTTTTTATAAGTATTAAAAAAACCACATAAATCAGTAACCACAAATACCATCAGTCGGTGGATAAAAGATATATTATCAATTAGCGGAATTGACACTTCAGTATTTTCTGCCCACTCCACCAGACACGCAGCCACCTCAGCTGCTCATAGAGCTGGTGTCAATATTGACACGATACGAAAAGCAGCTGGGTGGAGTGGTAGCTCCAATGTTTTCGCTAGATATTATCATAGAGACATTCAATGTGAACAAACTGATCAATTTGCCTTATCAATCCTAACCTCTGATCGATGTTAGATTTAATTACTTAAAATTAATAACTTAAATTTATCTACCCCTAATTAAAGAAAAACTACAATTTAATTACTTTATTACTTGTAAGGTTTGATTAATATACATGTACCTAAGCATAAAAATTCAGTGTTTTAATATTTCACCATCTTTCAAAATCTACATTGTTATCTTAATCTCGAAGGACGAAGCAACGAAGTATAATTGGAGATTAAACGAACTTACCTGAAGTGAAGTTCTATCCAAATTATACGAGTTGCTTCGTCCGAAGAGATTAGTTCCCTCCCAACCCTATGAACCCCATACCTAAAGTGAAATATTAAAAAAGGTTCCAGGCTTTCAACTAAATGAGTGGCGGTACAGGCATAACTATCAGGAAGACAAAGTACCGACAAAAAAAAAAAAAAAAAAATATTCAAACTTAGTGGATGAAAGGCGATACCCTAGACGTATTACTACATTGTTATCTTAATCTCTTCGGACGAAGCAACTCGTATAATTTGGATAGAACTTCACTTCAGGTAAGTTCGTTTAATCTCCAATAAACCTGGTCTCGTATCCTATACTCTGAACTCTGAAACTCAGTACTTCGCTAGGCCAGCTCAAGGTCAACAGAGTGTCACCACTGACGTGCGGTCGATAGTATTATATTTCCTGCGTTGCTCAGGCGTCCTTTTTGTGAGAGGGAGTGTCGATACCACTGAGTCACCATTTGTAATAAATTAAAGTTCTGATGCGGTTTTCACCATCATTTAGATAAGTTTATGTAAATAATGCATGTTATATATCATAACTTACAAATTGTATTAAAGAAATCCCAATATTTTGTCAAGTCGTAAAAACCGTGCGAATACTAGTAATAATAATACCTCAATGAGCAAATTTGCAAATTTGAGTAGTTCCATAGCACTTATTACACAAAGTCAAAGTCAAGTCATTTATTTCAAATAGACACAAAAAAGGCAATTTTGAACCTGAAAATTTACAATAAAATAGAATTGACTGTAGTTGCTCCTTCCAAAAGACAGTTTCGTATGGAGAAGAATGCGCAAGAAACTCCACCGTTACTCATTTTAAAAATTTTACAATATTTTGTATACATCTATAATAATAATGAAGAATTTGTCTGAGCGCGCTAATCTCTGGAACATCAGTCGGTTTTGAAAAAAATATTTTTGCATTGATGACCCAATGATTTATTTATATGTGACGATGATGCACCTAGAATAAAATTGCTATTCTACTTCAGGTAAAATAATTTAAAAAAAATCAAAATCAAAAGTCATTTATTCAAACTAGGCTGAGAATCAGCACTTTTCGAACGTCAAAATTACAAAAGACAGTCCCCCAAAACGCCCACCATTCACCACGTCCTAGTGTTTTATTTTAATTAAAAATGAAGCCATGACAGATTAAAATTAATTATACTTCGTTGCTTCGTCCTTCGAGATTAAGATAACAATGTAGTAATACGTCTAGGGTATCGCCTTTCATCCACTAAGTTTGAATTTTTTTTTTTTTTTTTTTGTCGGTACTTTGTCTTCCTGATAGTTATGCCTGTACCGCCACCCATTCGCGTTTTAGTGCGTCGTCGATCACCACGTTATTTTCTTCGTTTCATTTGAATTGTGCAAAAAGATGCCAAAACGTAGTCACAAAAACGACGACAGTGATTATTTAAGAAAGAAGATTCGAAAACTCGAAAGGAAACTTAATAAACGCGACAGAAGGTCGCGTGTTCGAAGTTGTTCCGAGAGTAGTAGCTCGTCGACGAATATTATTATGTCGCCGGTACTATCGGACCATGAAGGTAAGCTGAAGTGTTATTTTTACAAACGGAAGATATTGTGAATAGTTTTTCGGACTATATCCGTATCATAATCTGACATGATGTCATATTATCTTAAATAGTGTTGTGTACATCTTATGGGGATGTTACCTTCACATAATTTTGGATTCCCAATTCATTGGGTATATACTACTAGTGATTGTGTACATTTGAAAGGAATGTTGCCTTCACTTTAGTTAATGACCTACTTAATAATAATTGCATTTTATATCCGTACGGACTAAAACATAGTGTTGTGGGTAGTTTTAAGGACTATCGCCGCTCTAAAACCACTAGTTGTATACTAGGAACATTGGTAGTTGTGATCATATCCACGTACCTACATAACAAAATGTTATCACTCGATTTCGTAATTCTGAATATCGGTATGGATTATAAACTTGGTGTTGTGGATAGTTTTGAGGACTATCACCGCGCTATTTTCTATCCGATACCTACATTTGGTACATTTTCTATTCCAGCTGAAATGGAAGTTCAAGGTGATGTCGCGTCATCTCCGATTATTGACTCAGATGAGCCACAACCGGGTACGTCCACCTCGACGATACATGATGTTCCTGCTACAGAAGCAGTACAGGCAGGGGAATCAGAACTACCTGTTGAAGTAACGCTTCCTGAGCTGGACGAAGAGATTCTGAATCTCTTGGGCGAAACTCCATCAAAGGATAAAAAATATGGACCAGACATTAGATGCGAGTTATCTGCTCGCTGGGAACACATCGCAACAACAGGCTTGACCAAGGATGCCAGAAAGGAGCTGCTTGATAAGCATCTGGTTCCAAAAAACTGCACAAAGATTGATGCACCCAAGTTAAACCCAGAGATAAAGGCCGCCTTATCGGAGATGCTAATAAAAAAAGACAAAGCTTTAGAGAATAAGCAGGTGCAGGTCGCAGCAAGTATATCTTGTATAAGTGAAGCCCTAAGCATACTCTTTTCTGCAGGTTATAAAGATCAGTCGGTAATAAAATTACTGATCGAAGCCGGTCGACTGATGTGTGACTCACAACACAGCGAGTCCATGACACGGCGCAGTTTTATATGTTCTACAATCAAGAAAGATATAAAAGATCAACTTTTCAATACAGAAATCGATAAGTTTCTATTTGGCGAACATCTGACCGATACTCTAAAAGCTGCAAAAGCTATATCAAAATCAGGCGCTGAGATTAAAATAAACACACAGGTTCGAAGACCTGCACCAGCGCAGAGACCGAGACAGGCCCCTGTCCAGACTTTAAACCAGACGCCTCCGTTCCCGACAGCGCGGCAAGCGGGAACAGCGAGGAGAACAGCGCCGGCGCCGCGCCCGCGACCGGTGCAGCAGCAGCCGCGACAGCAGCCGCGCTTGCAGCAGCGCCAAGCCCCGCGGCGCTAGACCTGGTACGTTTTGCAGGTCGGTTATCCTACTTTTATGATCAATGGCAATTGATAACTAATGACCTCGTTGTATTATCGTGGATAAGAGGTTACAAGATACCGTTTACTAAACCTGTCTATCAGTTACACGAACCAAGTTTACCTGCATTAACTTCATGTGAGTCCTTTAAATACAAGGTGGCCATCACTGACCTTCTAAACAGTGGTGCTATTTCACATTGTGAACCATGTGAAGGACAGTTTCTTTCTAGTTATTTCCTGATTAAAAAACCCAATGGCAAAAACAGATTTATTTTAAACTTAAAGTCTCTAAACAAGTACATCGTAACAGAACATTTCAAAATTGAAGATCTAAGAACAACATTAAAATTAGTATCAAGAAACAGTTTCATGGCCACCTTTGATTTAAAGGATGCGTATTTTCTAGTACCTATACACCCGACGTATAGAAAGTACCTACGATTTAGGTACGAGGGTCAAATTTACCAATTCAATGTTTTGCCGTTTGGTTTAAACACAGCTCCATTTGTGTTCACAAAGCTATTAAAACCGGTAATTTGTTTACTGAGATCATTAGGTTATCTGTCATCTATCTACTTAGATGACATTTGTATCATTTCTAATAATTATCAAGATTGCTTAGATAATATTTTACAGACAAAACATATTTTAGAGTCCTTAGGATTCATAATTAACATTAAAAAAAAGTTGTATGATTCCGAGTAATATTTGCAAATACCTTGGTTTTGTGATAGATACAAAAGAATTTCATGTTAGCCTTCCTAAGGAAAAACGAAATCTAATTAAACAAGAGTTACAATCGTTTCAATTGAAATCTCGTTGTAAAATAAGACAGTTTGCTCGCTTGGTAGGCCTCCTCACTTCGTCCTGCCCCGCGATTCAGTACGGTTGGCTTTACACCAAGCAGATGGAAAGATGCAAATACCTTGCATTGTGTAAAACGAGTAATTATGATAGCCACATGTCTTTACCACAGTATTTGCAGGACGATTTTTCCTGGTGGTTAAAATCTATTGATACCGCAGTGAATCCTATTAGACGGGACAGCTACTGTCTAGAAATATTTTCAGACGCTAGCAAAAAAGGGTGGGGGGCAGCATGCGGTGCGGAGACCGCCAGTGGCCAGTGGAGTAACACAGAGTCTAACAAACATATTAACTGTCTAGAACTCCTGGCTGCTTTCTTGGGCTTACAAACATTCGCAAAAGGATTAAAAAATTGTCAGGTGTTACTACGCGTTGACAACACAACTGCTATTTCGTATATCAACCGTATGGGTGGAGTAAGATTTCCACATTTAACTGAAATCACAAAATCTTTGTGGCAGTGGTGTGAAGCTCGTGGTATATTTGTATTCGCTTCATACATAAGCTCGGAAGATAACGAAATAGCAGATGCTGAGTCTAGAAAATCTCACCCCGATACCGAATGGGAGATTAAAGATCATGCTTTTGAAAAGATTGTGAGAGCCTTTGGGCAACCAAAAATTGATCTTTTCGCATCAAGGTTGAATAACAAATGTGTTAAGTACGTCTCATGGAATAGAGACCCAGGAGCATGCGCTGTGAATGCTTTTACTTTAAATTGGTCAAATCTTTGTTTCTACGCATTTCCTCCTTTTGCGGTTATATTAAAAGTATTAAGAAAACTTATATACGACCAGGCGGAGGGTATTGTTGTGGTTCCATTTTGGCCCACGCAACCCTGGTTTCCACTTTATCAAAAACTTCTCTGTTCAGAATTAGTTCAGTTTAGACCCTCTGATAAAGTGTTATTGTCTATTTCCAACAGTGTCCCCAAGCTCACGTTGATTGCAGGGAAGTTATCAGGACGGCGTTACGAAACAGAGGAGTACCACCATCATCTTTAGATATTATGATAGCTTCTTTATCTGAAAGGTCAATAAAACAATATGACGTTGCCATTCGACGTTGGGTAAACTTTTGTAAGACTCACAATATCAAAATACATGAGGCGTCAATTCCGATGATTATGTATTTTCTCACTGAGTTATTTCATTCCGGCTTACAATACGGATCTTTAAACAGTCATCGCTCCGCTCTGTCTTTGATCTTAGGATCGAGAGTAGGGTCTGATGATCGCGTTGCTAGGCTATTCAAAGGTTTTTACAGACTTCGTCCTCCAGCCCCAAAATATAATATCACTTGGGACCCGTCAATAGTTTTAGAATTCTTATCAAAATGGTACCCAAATAATAATTTAAGTTTCGAACATTTAACCAAAAAGGCCGTAACTTTGCTCATACTTGTAACTGCACACAGGGTGCAAACCATTAGCAAAATCAAATTAGAAAATATGAACGTCACTGATAATCTTATATTGATCAAGATAAACGATTTGTTAAAAACATCTCGACCTGGTTTATCTCAACCTTGTTTAAATATTCCATTTTACAAAGATCGACCGGAAATATGTCCCGCTGAGGCTCTTATAGAATATATTGATAGGACAAAACATTTGAGAAACAATGCCAATAGCCTTTTTATAAGTATTAAAAAACCACATAAATCAGTAACCACAAATACCATCAGTCGGTGGATAAAAGATATATTATCAATTAGCGGAATTGACACTTCAGTATTTTCTGCCCACTCCACCAGACACGCAGCCACCTCAGCTGCTCATAGAGCTGGTGTCAATATTGACACGATACGAAAAGCAGCTGGGTGGAGTGGTAGCTCCAATGTTTTCGCTAGATATTATCATAGAGACATTCAATGTGAACAAACTGATCAATTTGCCTTATCAATCCTAACCTCTGATCGATGTTAGATTTAATTACTTAAAATTAATAACTTAAATTTATCTACCCCTAATTAAAGAAAAACTACAATTTAATTACTTTATTACTTGTAAGGTTTGATTAATATACATGTACCTAAGCATAAAAATTCAGTGTTTTAATATTTCACCATCTTTCAAAATCTACATTGTTATCTTAATCTCGAAGGACGAAGCAACGAAGTATAATTGGAGATTAAACGAACTTACCTGAAGTGAAGTTCTATCCAAATTATACGAGTTGCTTCGTCCGAAGAGATTAGTTCCCTCCCAACCCTATGAACCCCATACCTAAAGTGAAATATTAAAAAAGGTTCCAGGCTTTCAACTAAATGAGTGGCGGTACAGGCATAACTATCAGGAAGACAAAGTACCGACAAAAAAAAAAAAAAAAAAAAATATTCAAACTTAGTGGATGAAAGGCGATACCCTAGACGTATTACTACATTGTTATCTTAATCTCTTCGGACGAAGCAACTCGTATAATTTGGATAGAACTTCACTTCAGGTAAGTTCGTTTAATCTCCAATTATGTTATAGATGCAGTCCTTACATATTTACGAACATTGTTGTTGCGGACGCCGAACTCCCCGTAGCAATAATGAACAAAGTAGGATTATGATACTAAAATGTTTGTGATTGGTCGCGGAGTCAGGCCTCCGACAGGTTTGGACAAGTCGAAACCTGTCGGAGAGCGGACACGGACTAAAGTGATCGGATTGGTGGGTGGCCAAGAATTTTAATAAAGTACACTAAGGGCCACCCACTACTTCCACCCATGAACCGGTGTATATTAGACGGACAGATTCAATAAGTTCAATAAGTTCAATCAGTTCAATCAGTTCAATCAGATCATCGATAGCAGACAACAAGAATAAATCCAGAATAGAAACCAAGACTTTTATTTGAAGATCCATACAGTCCACACCCTACAGTCTGGTCCTCCGAACTCGGATCAAGGAAAAAAGGAACCTTTCGTAAGTTGAACCGATAATAACTTACCTGTGTATCCTGCTGTGTATTCTGCTGTGTATTCTACTGTGTACCGTCAACCGAGCGAGATGGTAGTCACCCGTAGCCAAGGGGACTTGGCAGAATTGGAAGAACAGCGTCGGGCCTCAGAACGAAGGGACGAAGAACTGCTAGTATCAGTACGCCGCCGGGAAGCGGAACGAATAGAACGAGAGCGACTAAGACGACTGTCTCTCGACCCGCCGGCGTCACCTCAAGTTGAAAGTATGACCGGACCTACTACCGCCGTGGACATCGCAACAGCGGGACCATCGTCTGAACAACGACGAATAAGATCACCGCCGCGCTCAGTGAGATCGAACACGAGTGCGACTACACGGTTACGATTGGTTGAACTTGAGGCGGCCGAGAAACTAGCAAGCATTCGACGAAAGGAGCTGGAAATCGAAGCAGATCTGGTGAAGAAGAGATTGGCTGCTGAGGTCTCTGTAATACAAGATGACCAGGAAAGCGTCCATGAAGATCTACTTCAGGAAGAACACCAGCACCGGAAGGTGGACCAATGGCTACGAACCCACCCCCTCAACACACGGGGGGAGGGGGGCACGAACACAGAAGCCAAAGAAGACCCAAAGCAGCAACGCTTTGAGGCACCAAGAGGAAGATCGCCAACGCCAACGAGAACCAGAAACAGCATTGACCAATTAGCTGCGACCCTGGAGAAGATGGCCAGGCCACGACTTCGACACACAGATCTACCAACTTTCTCTGGTGCGGCCAACGAGTGGTTGCCATTCAAGGCATCGTACTATGACACGACCAACATGTACAACGTGTCACCAGCAGAGAACCTTCAGAGACTTAGAAGTTGCCTCAAAGGCGAAGCACGAGACACAGTAGCGGCTCTTCTACACGCGGCCACAGAACCGGACGCTGTCATGAAGACGTTGGAGCAGTGCTTTGGCCGACCAGAGGTGATCATAGACAAAGCTCTGGATGACCTAAAAAAGATGCCAAAACCTAGTGCTAGTGCCAGTGACCTAAATAGTTTCGCGATTAAAATCCAAAATACGATATGTGTGTTAAAGACAATCGATCGCAAGGGGTACCTCTATAATCCCTTGCTAACCCGGGAAGTGCTTGAAAAGTTAAGTCCACATCTCCGATCTCGATGGTGCGACTACGCCAGTGACAACGAAGGGTCAGCAGAGCCCGAAATAGTGACACTATCCCGTTTCTTAATGCGTGAGGCGGACAGGGCGTTACGCTATACATACGCCCCAACAACGAGTACCGCAACTCACAAGAACGAAACCAGGCCTGCCATAACCCTGAAGAAGAAGAAGCCTAACGCAGTGTACGTCACGGTTGAAGGAACCGAAGAAGATCAGTGCCCCAGTTGCAAACAGAATCACGTACTGACCCAGTGTCCGAAATATAAAGCACTGACCGTGGATCAACGCTGGGAACTAGTGAAGGACAATAAGGTATGTTTCAAGTGCGCCCAGAAGAAACACAGGCGTGCCATGTGTAAAGCGAAACCGTGCGGTGTGAACCAGTGCCGCCGACCTCACCATGCCACGCTACACCAAGAAAGGAGAGAGTCGCCCGAAATAAAGTCAGCGACTGAACATAAGTCTGAAGAACCCACTCAGGAGGAGGCAGTCATGTCGGTGGCTACCCTAACAGCCGCCGGCCCGAAGACTGTCCTCCTCAAAATGTGCCCCGTGATCATCACAGGTCCACGGGGGGAGGTGAAGACTCACGCACTCTTCGACGAAGGAGCCACCGTCACTCTCATTGACGAAGACCTGGCTGCGAGTATCGGGGCAGAAGGAACGTCACAACCACTGCATATCCATGGAGTGAACATGTCCTCACAAGAACGAGACAGCAAGATCGTCATGGTGCAAGTGAGAGGGGTCAGCGAGATCAGCGCACCACATAAGCTTCAGGCCAGAACAATGAAAAACCTGAGGCTTCACCAGCAGTCGATCCCAGACACTCTGCTGGAATACGAACACCTACGTGACCTCCCAACAGACGAGGTGTGTTATGCGCCAACACGCCCCGGAATCCTAGTGGGGACAGACCACTGGGAGTGCATCATGTCGAGAAAACTCCGAGTCGGCGGCCCCAACCAGCCAGCTGCATCCCTAACGCAGCTCGGCTGGGTAGTACATGGGACCGCACCACGAAGCATCTTCATGAACGAAGACAACGTGTTGCATCTCTATGAATACGAGAAGCAGCAGCAGCACGACCACCAGCGACTGCATGACCTAGTGGAAACTCACTTCAAAATAGAAGCACTAGGTATTGCAAGAGAACCACGCGTGAGTGACGCTAACCAACGAGCGATAGCAATCGTCGAAAGAACCACTAAGAAGATCGACGGTGGCTACGAAGTCGGATTGCCGTGGCGGCACGATGACATCACCATGCCACCCAGCTACGGTGCAGCGCTCCGCCGATTGAAGAAAATCGAACAGAAGATGGATGCATCACCCGACTTCGCCGAACAATACAACGCTCAAATAAACAACCTGCTGGAAAAGGGGTACGCAGTGCCGTGCGACGGCACAGAACAGTCAAGTGCCGTCTGCTGGTACCTGCCTCACTTTGCCGTACAGAACCCAAACAAACCCGGCAAACAGAGGCTGGTGTTTGACGCAGCGGCGAGAAGCCACGGAGTGTGCCTGAACGATAAACTACTGGAAGGCCCGGACCTACTGCTATCGCTGCCGGGAATCATATTCCGTTTCCGAGAGAAAGCGATAGCAGTAACGGCAGACATCCAAGAAATGTTCTTACGCGTCAAAATAAGAACTAAAGATCAACCGGCCCAACAGTTCCTGTGGAGAGGCACCAACAGAACGGAGCCTCCGCGCCACTACAAAATGACGAGCATGATATTTGGCGCAGCAAGCTCTCCATACATGGCCCATTATGTCCGCAACCACAATGCAGACATACACGGAAATGAATACCCGCACGCGTTAGAGGCTATTAAAAACAGCCACTATATGGATGACCTGGTGGCGAGCTATGATAACCAGGAAGAAGCCCTGAAGGCAATACAAGAAACAAGACAGGTGCATGCGGTCGCCGGGTTCACTCTGCGTGGATGGAGCACGAATCATGAGACAGTGCTACGCGACGTGCCCCGAGAGCTGCACGCTACCACTCCCACACAACTGGGAGGAGAGAAGCCCACGAATAAGATACTCGGGCTGTACTGGAACGCCGAACGGGACGAACTCGGGTTCAACACGTCAATGAACCGGGTCCCCGCTCCGGTACGAGAACGGAAGCGCCCACCGACCAAAAGAGAAGCACTCAGCGCAGTAATGTCCATCTACGACCCTCTAGGACTGCTGAGTCACTTCACGATAAGAGCAAAGATTATACTGCAAAGTCTGTGGCGCCTCAAAATAACGTGGGACGAGCCGATACCGGAAGAGGACAACGAACATTTCGCGACCTGGCTCGCTCAACTCACCGACGTCGCCCAGCTTCGACTGCCCAGAAGCTACACGTCAAAGAAGTACAAGGACATAGAACTACATGTCCTATGTGATGCGAGTGAACAAGCCTACGCAGCCGTGGCCTACTGGAGAATAGTGAACTGCGATGACACCGTAAGCATAGTGCTAGACGCCGCCAAAGCAAAGGTGGCGCCACGACAGACACAAACTATTCCTAGGCTGGAACTACAAGCGGCGGTCTTAGGGGCCAGACTCGCTGACACCATCCGCAAGGAACACCGCATCGAGGTCAGCAAAACTGTGTACTGGACAGACTCTTCCACCGTCGTGCACTGGATAAAACATGACATGCGACGATACACGCCGTTCGTCGCGCACCGACTGGGAGAAATCGCCGAGCTCACCTCAAAGGAAGAATGGCGTTGGCTACCAACCAATCACAACATAGCCGACGACGCCACCCGACTTACCAACGCGCCGATCCACATAACCGATCGATGGTTCCAGGGGCCTAGCTTCTTATACTCACCCGAGGAGCAATGGCCCGAGAATATGCCACCCGATGAAGACGATGAACAAGGAGTCCTGCACATTACCGAGACTCCGCGAGACAGCTGGCTACCTGACCCTGCCCGCTTCTCCAAGTACGAGACGCTAGTAAGAGCAGTGGCAAGAGCCTTGGCGTTCATCGACATATGTCGACGCGCCGCTACAAGACTGGAACACAGACATATCCAGCGCGCTGAGAAAGAACTCCTGCAACGAACGCAACAGGAAAGTTTCGGCGAAGAAATGAGACGGATGCAGTCAGCCCGTCCTATCCCAAAGACGAGCAGACTGTACAAACTCGATCCAGTATTGGAAGACGGCCTCCTGCGGGTACGAGGCCGCATTGAAGCATCAGCGGCAACACAAGAAGCAAAACGGCCAATCATACTAGATGGCCGCCACCGAGTGACGAGGCTTCTGGTACAACGGGAACACTGCGCTGCGGGTCACGCCAACCGAGAGCGCGTGACTAACGACCTGCGGCAACGGTACTGGGTCATACATCTGCGACCCACCGTGCGCGCGATCGAGAGAAGCTGTGTCTTCTGCAAGAAGCAGAAGGGGACACCACAAACGCCGGCCATGGGAGACTTGTCACACGCCCGCCTAGACCCCTTCCACCGCCCGTTCACTAACTGCGGGGTGGACTACTTCGGGCCTATGACAGTCAAGGTGGGTCGTCGCCGTGAAAAAAGGTGGGGTGCATTATTCACCTGCCTCACCTCCCGGGCCGTGCACATAGAGCTCGTCACATCCCTTTCAACGAACTCTGCAATAATGGCGTTGAGAAGAATGGCTGCGCGCAGGGGTTGGCCGCGTATCATGTACTCCGACAACGCGACCAACTTCCGCGGGGCCGACCAAGAGCTCCGCAGTGCCTACGCCGAGTGGCTACCCGACCTGAACAACGAGGGGCTGCGTCATCGAATGGAGTGGCGGTTTATACCTCCTGGCGCGCCCAACCACGGCGGCGCGTGGGAAAGAATGGTACGTTCCATCAAGGCGGCCCTCAAGGTCACCCTACGAGAGAAGGCACCGACTGAAGAGATCCTCGGCACGCTACTCACTGAAGCAGAATTCTCAATAAACGCACGACCCCTAACCCATGTCAGTGTGGACCCGAACGATCCCGAGGCCCTGACTCCCAACCACTTCCTTTTGGGGTCATCAAACGGCCTGCCTACGACGGGGCCGTGCAAGGAAAACGACCGACGAACATGGCGAGCTAGCCAAGCGCTCGCCGACCACTTCTGGCGGCGCTGGCTGCGGGAATATCTGCCCCCATTGATACCCCGCGGCGAGCCGAAGAACAACGCGAGGCCGCTACAAGTTGGCGACGTGGTCCTGGTGGTCGACAACACACTGCCCCGGAACACCTGGCCGATGGGGATTGTGGAGCGCACGCACCCTGCAACTGACGGCAGCGTCCGGGTGGTCGAAGTACGGACCAGAACTGGAATCTTCCGACGCCCGGTGAGCAAACTCGTCGTCCTGGAGAAGAAAGAGGAGGCTTCGCGAGCTACGCCGGGAGGAGAAATGTTGCGGACGCCGAACTCCCCGTAGCAATAATGAACAAAGTAGGATTATGATACTAAAATGTTTGTGATTGGTCGCGGAGTCAGGCCTCCGACAGGTTTGGACAAGTCGAAACCTGTCGGAGAGCGGACACGGACTAAAGTGATCGGATTGGTGGGTGGCCAAGAATTTTAATAAAGTACACTAAGGGCCACCCACTACTTCCACCCATGAACCGGTGTATATTAGACGGACAGATTCAATAAGTTCAATAAGTTCAATCAGTTCAATCAGTTCAATCAGATCATCGATAGCAGACAACAAGAATAAATCCAGAATAGAAACCAAGACTTTTATTTGAAGATCCATACAGTCCACACCCTACAATTGTAAACATAGACGATTTTCCTAAAAATTCTAACAAGTAATAAGTCAGTAAGTGAGTTAAATGGAGAATACCTTGTCCCTCAGTGGTCACATCCTTGATAGCCCGGAGTAGGTGAGTCCCAAGATATTTCTTAGACCTTACACAAATTGTACAATTAACTTCACATCAAACACCAAACACCAGTGAACGATAGAATAATAGGCACTAGGCCCGGCAAGACAAACGCCCTCCACAGAGCCAATTATCGGTCAGTTAGCCTGATAATTTCAAATCAAGATCATCAAACGACTCATGAATATGTGATCCACAATTAATTATTGCGAGACACGCAGGGCTGCCCTTCATTCTGATTAATTAGACCTAAGGCCATACTATATAGAATACCATTGGCACTAGATTGGCATAGATACTTGATATACAACGTGTAATGTTGAATGCGCAAAACATCAGACACCCCAACTGATTTTTAATTAAATTGACCTATTTCAGAGAGAAAATAAGCCATTAAAAAAATTGTAAAGGTTTTATGTGCTTTTTTAGTTTTACTGGCCATTCTGATCGTCTCTTGCGTCTGCGGCGACGCTTTATCGAGGGAGGAGTCGTTACCGGGCCGCTACGCCGCGCTGACATTGGCTTGCTTGACCTATTAATAAATAGACACGGCAACGTTTTTAATGAGGATTTTTTGAAAAATGTGACCTATATTAAAAAGTGGTTCAATTAATTCTGCTCGTTATTCTGATCAAACTATTTTCAGGTTTTTTGCGCATTTAACGTTACACGTTGTATAGTATACAACGTGTACTTTACAATTTTTTTAATGACTTCGTTTCTCTGTGAAATAGGTCAATTGAATTAAAAATCAGTTGGGGTGTCTGAGGTTTTGCGCATTTAACGTTAGGTACACGTTGTATATGTATTTACTGTTTCCATTTATCTTTTACAACTAAAATAAGCTGTTGTTCTTATTCAAAACTTATCAAAAAGGTAAACAAAATATAAGTATATATTACATCTTTATACTCTATACTACTAATAATAAAGCTGAAGAGTTTGTTTGTTTGTTTGAAACTACCAGTGAGTTATAAAAAATCTTTCCACATTCTTGAGGTTATAGGGTAATCACATCATGCTATAACCCTTAGGAACTGACCAAAGAGAAAAAAAAAAGTCGGCGAAAACGAAGAAATAGCCCGGGCGGGCGAGGCGATGCGACGGAGGTGGTCGGGGAACAAGAAATTTCACACGGACCAAGTCGCGTTGCTAGTGTTTTATACAAGGCATGTTTTTGACAAGTTTTGACAAGACTTGTTGAAAACCAGCCGTGCGATTTTGTAACCATCTCACCGTGAAAGCTTGGGTGAAGTGAGCTGTCATTCGCTAGGAATTAACACTATTAAGTGCTCACTTCACTTATGATTTCTCGGTGAGATTTTTACAGAATCGACCGGCAGTTTGGCATTTTGTTTATAGTTGTAAAGGAGGGGTTACTTTAACCTGTAAATCTGTAACCTCCAGCATCTTGTAACATAGCAATCTAGAGCAATTTGCGGAGGATTATAACTTTGGTTGGCAAATGGCAGGAATAATTTCGTGCCCAATTTCGTTTCGCTAAGCTTGAACAAAATGTAATCTTTTACGTCTAATTTATTCCCTTTCTAGAGTTCTTTACGATCAAACGTCTGTACCTAAAGGGTGATTCACCCGAAGCCAGCGCTGGCCGTCAGTTAGACTGGCTGCCAGTGCTGGCTTGGTATTGGCCCCCCAGTGTAATTTTTAGGGTTCCGTACCCGTGACCCTATTACTAAGACTCCGCTGTCCGTCCGTCCGTCCGTCCGTCTGCCACGCTGTATCTCATGAACCGTGATAGTTAGACAGTTGAAATTTTCACAGATGATGTATTTCTGTGACCTCCCCACGCCAGTGGTTGGACTCGTGTAAACGCTTCGGGCCAGTTGCTGGCACTTCTCCTAAAGTGCACTTGTGTTTAGATTTTGCTTTTTCAACTCCTCTCGTTATAACACAGTTAAGTTCTTCAGACATTTCTGTTTCAACAGCCAGATTGGTCCGGAATTCATTTTTAGGGGTTCGGTTCTCAAAGGGTACCAATGGGAACCCTATTACTAAGGCTCCGCTGCCCATCCGTCCGTCAGTCTGTCACAGGGCTATGTCTTTTAACCGTCAAATTTTTTATTTAGTGTGTCCTACTATGACCGCTAGAACAACAAATAATAAAAATGAAATTAAGTAAAAAATTAAAGGAGGTCCCCATACAAGAAACTTGTTTTTTTTAATAATTGTTGTTAAAATATTTTATGGTGGTACGGAACCCTTCGTCAGCGGGTTAGACTCGCACTTGGCCGGTTTTTTATTGAGACAAAACTGTGTACAAAAAACTGTAGAAATGATTGACCTAGTGTAAACAACACCGGAAGGCTACCGCACTGGCGTCGTGTAAACCTGGCTTAAAAGATATCTGTGACTACAAGAATCTAGACTTAAGTTTCTAATTACTGAACCAAAAAGTTCTTTGAAGTCGATAATTGTATGCGTGAGTAAGTACTGAAAAGTCCTTTGTGAAAGCCTGACGATTTGAAAAGTTGTGGATGGAACTTTTATAGGCATCCTATTATCCCTTGGTCCTTTAACATTTTCGCTGACTTTTACGGTTGTTGGCATCGATTATGTAAGTATCAGAATAAGCAGAAATAGTCCCTTTCAAGTACATACATTACCCATAATACATGTAAAGAGATAATCTAGAATGTTTTGGTATTGTCTTAACCCTCAGTTTAATTTTTATTTTTAACCGACTTCAAAAAAAGGAGGAGGTTATCAATTCGACTGTATTTTTAACCGACTTCAAAAAAAGGAGGAGGTTATCAATTCGACTGTATTTTTTTTTATTTTTTTTTTTTATTTTTTTTTTATGTTTGTTACCTCATAATAACCGACTGGGTGAACCGATTTTCATGATTCTTTTTTTATTTGAAAGCTGGTGCTTCCCGTGTGGTCCCATTGTCACCATTTCAATATCTGATGATGGGATCTTGTAGAAATCGGGGGAACTCTTCAATAAATAACAGCAGATTAACCGCGATTGTTGCTATAGCATATCTAAGCATTGTTTACACCATCACACAACATAATATCACGCCTGTACTCACTACAAAGGTTATAATTTTTTTTTATGATAATAATAATTACGCAATCGCACAACATAACATCACGTCTGTACCCTATAAACGCAGATGCAGCTTCCTGTCACTGATATTTACATAGCAAGTAGTGTTTATATGAATTTGATTGGGGTAGATATAACTAAAAAGTGAAAAATAAAAAATTTTATATATAAAAAAAAACAACCGACTTCCAAAAAAACACTACAAATTGAAAAATAATTTTAATTTCGGAAGTCGGTGTCAAAAAACCAAAATGCGGAACCAACGACACCGACTTCCAAAATTAAAATTATTTTTCACTTTGTAGTGTTTTTTTGGAAGTCGGTTGTTTTTTTTTTAAATCAATTAATAATATGTAAGTAGTATGTAAGTGGATAGTTCAATCAAAATATCCTTAGTGTATTGTTTTTTTTCACTCATATACGAGTATATGATATGATATGGGGCTAAATGTGTATGTACAGACGCCAGCACATCAAGCTACTACAATCTGTCAAATTTCTTTAATAGAATTTCAACTTTATTGCTAAAGCATAAGGTTCTAAGTTCATTGGGAAAATTTGACAGTTTCGGGTAGCTTGGTGTGCTGGCGTCTGTACTACACCTCTACCTAACTTTTTGGGGATTACAAGCGGGAGTTTGTTATTTTTTTTTTTTTTTTTTTTAAGTTTGTGTAGGCCAATTAACTGGTTCTGAACATGAAACAAAAGCACGCAATATTTTCACTACTTACATTTTAATCGAGGATAAAGCGAATGAAAGACCTTATTAACAGATTATGTATTACTATTATTATAATATCAACTTTAACATATTATTATAATAATTATGTTAATTCAATATAGTTTGTTTTTATAATACTCATAGATAGTAAATTACATTATATTTACATAATTTAAAAAGCTAACAGTCTTCAAATAATAATAATAATAATATGTACAAATATATAAAAAGGACGGGAAATAATTAGAGGGCATAAAAAAAAATCTTCTGCATCGCTGTCAATAGGAAACGTGCCCAAAAAGGCTGGCAGCATTGCCACGTTGTATGGCAATGCAGATTCTTTGGCCAAATAATAGGCCTGCAATATTACTTACTATAATTTGTGTTTACTTGGGAAACCATATCCAACATTTCAAACTTTGAGAAAATTTTACCAAAATTAGTACTTACGTTAATATCATGAAATCGTTCATTTTTTTCCGATCTTTTTAATATTGCAAGACTCATAATGCGAGACATTAGAGAGTGAAATTTTTTTGCCTACATTCTCCAACAGTTTCTATTGTTATACTCTTGTTAGTATACAGAACCTACTTAATTTGTATACCATTGTATAGATCATTTAATGGAGATTAATTAATATTCTATTCCTTTCAAAAAAATATTTAATGTTGTAGAAACGAAAAAAAAATCATCAAAATATTTCTAAAAAAAATCCCGTCAATCAATTGTGAAACCTGAAAACATTGTAGATTGTGAAAAAACCAATTAATTGAGTCAATTTTTTTTAATAGATTCGTGTCACCCATAAGAGAAACCCTATTGAAAATGGCTTTTTTATTCAAAGTAGT
This sequence comes from Eremobia ochroleuca, assembly GCA_949629135.1. NCBI lineage: Eukaryota > Metazoa > Arthropoda > Insecta > Lepidoptera > Noctuidae > Eremobia > Eremobia ochroleuca. Next base: position 14,088,282 of record OX451402.1, on the reverse strand, counting down.
TTAATTATATTTAATATAAAACTGATAATATAATTTGACAGGCCTGTTGGTCTAGTGGTCAGTGGCCCTGACTGCTATACCCAAGGTCGTGGGTTCGATTCCCACCTAGGACAAATGTTTGTGTGATGAGCACGATCATTTGTTCTTTGTCTGGGTGTAATTTATCTATAATATGTATGTATTTAGAAATATATATGTATGTTTATCAGTTGTCTAGTACCCATAGCACAAGCTCTGCTTAGTTTGGGACTAGATGGCGTTGTGTGAAAGTTGTGGAATATTATATTATATTATTTTATAATATCTATATCTATGGTTTTTCATACGATCAAATGAGCAGAATGAGTCGTGCGCTTTTAGATTTGCCAATTTTTTTTTTTCGTTATGTTAATGTCAAGATTGACGAAAAAACCCAGAGAATAAATCATGTCCCGAAATTTCCAAGTTATACCTAATTTTAATATAATAAGTCGTTTTATGAAATCACTTTTCAATCACTGAGACGAGAATGAAAAGTTGGGAAAAGAATCTCGTTAGGGCGCCGTCGTTCGTCCATGACAATATCATTTAAGAGTAATCTTTATGTAGTTCAGCTGAGGGCAGAGAAAATTTTAAATTATGAGAGGAAAAGTGTCTTAGTAGGTACTAGGTAGGTATACACTGTCAATGGAATCTACACAAAAAAATCAGAAAGGATGCTTTAAATTAAAACGTTAAAAATAGAAATTCTTCGTAAGTCCGGCTACGATTATCAGGTCTTGCAAAGTGTTATTGTTTTTTTCATCTGGAATTTTTCAGCTTAGATTCTGGATTTGTGCCCGGTTTATGGCAATACACTACACACAAAATTTGGGTGTAGGTACTAGACGTCTACCTTACTCTTCGGGGAATACAGGTTTGATGTTATATTTATCTTTTGTATAAAAAGTGAAGTACACTGAAAAAGCTCTTTTTTTCTTAAGGATAAGGCACAATTTATAGAATGCTGTCATCCCGTAAATCGTTTTCTATTCAACATCAAGTATCTCTAAAATCACTTGGGTGCCATTTGCAAATGCCGCGCATACTTATTTTATTTTCGGAGGACCCTTATAGTTCAGTGTATGTTGTTCCAGGCAAGATTTCTTAAGAGGGCGGCGTCCTCCCTAAACTTTTACATAATCTTATTGGTCCCTTTAAAACTTTGTTTATTTGTTGTTTCTACGTGATAAAATTATAGAGATTGACTACTGACTGATCTGACTATTCTTGGTAATCAAGATCTTATCGAACTACCTACTTAATTAGGTAGCTACTTGAAAGAAGCTACAGGCGGTATCACCGGGAACTTTCGCCTGTAATGTAAAAGTTCCGAATCGAAAATTACATCAGTGAGTGAGAACAACCGAGCATTAAGGCAGAGACTGACTTGTAACGTATGTTTGTAATGTATCATTCGAGGCGAGCTTGGTTACAAAACGGCGATACATAAGACGCGGTGAATGCTCGCTTCGAGCACACGGCTCAAGCGCGCTTCATCTGTTGTTACAAAACGGCGATACACTAACGAGGTACGTTGTGCTTGCAACGACGCGTCGACCTGCACTGACTATGTTTGTAAACATGCGCTTGCAATGGTAGCATCAAGCGGCAGGAATTCCCGAAAAAACCGACAGTCACTCGTATCGAGCGGCTCGATTCCCTGCACTTACTACTGTAACGCGTTACAAAAACTCCATACATTACCAACAAGCTTTGCAAGTCACTCTCCGCATTTACAGTGTGCAACCTGTAATCATACAATCTGCGCACCACTTGTAATGACTGTGTTACGGCGCAGACTCGTTAGTCAGTGAGTAATATTGTAACGTAATGCTCAAAGTCAAAACTTGGATTGTTACATTACAGATGAATGCTCCCAGTGAGGCAGCGTCTATTTGTAACGTAAAGCTCAAAATCAAATCTTGGATTGCTAAATTACAGATGAATGCTCCCGGTGAGAAATTGTCTATTTGTAACGTAATGCTCAAAATCAAATCATGAATTGTTACATTACAGATGAATGCTCCGGTGAGGGTCTCTATTTGTAACATAATGCTCAAAATAAAATCTTGGATTGTTACATTACATATGAATGGTTCCAGTGAGAGAGCGTCTATCTGTAACCTAATGCTCAAATGCTAAAATGCTTAAATCTTGGGTTGTTACATTGCATGCTCCTGGTGAGGGACCACCTTACAAGTATGTGAAAATTAGTTGAGCTCTCAATATTAAGGCACAACATAGGAAAAGAAGAAGAGTTATTCAAGAATGAAGATCTTCCACTGATACTGATTACTGTGCATTATTTTTTTATTGCTATCACTAGCCTCTACCTGCGACTTTATCCGCGTGAAATTTCCCCAACCCACCGCGTCGAATCGTATCGCCCGTCAGCGCTATTACTTCGTTTTCACTTAGAGTTTTTTCTTACTTGTTTTTTTTTTTGCTCGGTTCCTAAGAGAGTTAGGGTGAATAGAATATAGCCTTCCTCGAAAATTGAGCTATCAAATGCAATATAAAATTTTCAAATCCGACCGGGGTGGTTCCAGAGAGTAGCACGTTCAAACAAACAAACTCTTCAGCTTTATTATTATTATTATATAATAATCCAATAATATTATTATATTATTAGTATATAGTAATAATATAGTTTATTTCATAGTAGGATTGCAAAGTTTACAAATGTTGCATATACTTATGTTTTTAGGTTCACTACACAATAAATACTGGTGAAGTACTGCCGGTCGATTCTGTAAAAATCTCACCGTGAAATCATAAGTGAAGTGAGCACTTAATAGTGCTAATCCCTAGCGAATGATAGCTCACTCCACGCTCACTTCACCCAAGCTTTCACGGTGAGATGGTTACAGAATCGCACGGCTGTTCTCCTAGATACGCTAAAATAGTTATAGCCCGTGTTAAGGAGAAACAGTGCCGGTCCCCTAATTGGTGGATTATTATAAACATAGTTTGTGCTTAACATAACATTTAAAACAGCATCTATGCAATCTGATTTTAGTATTTTGAACATTATGTCATCAAAGAACAACTTTCTTTAAAACACAATTTGGTTCTTGTTCATTATGTATGTTGCATATTTATGATGCCGTTAAGTATCAAAACCAAAAAATATACCGTGACTAGAATGTTAGTCGTTATTTTTTTCTTGTGTGTATTGAGGAAACGTTATTGTGTAGGAGTCTGACGGATAAGCTATGTATAAAATGGTATTGTGCTGTTTTAGCTGCATACCAGATTTCATGAAACATGCAGAGCCATCAAAGGATTTATGACTGAAATATTTCAGTATCGAAGCATCGCAAAGTGTCACAGCTTGCGAACAGACGCTACACGTCGAGATTGTAGTTAATCTTCAATGACACAGATGGCGCCACCTGACAGCAACATCAGTATTATTCGCACGATTCACTTATTACACTACCTTTCTTAGGGATAACACACAAATGTAAAAGAATTATCTTAATAACAACATGTAATATATTCTTAAATAAAAAAAATCAAGTATCTTGACTTAGCACACGAGGTTGTCGACATTTGGGACGTGGACTGTGCAATCGTTGTACCGATATCGTTGCAGTAAAATATGGCCTAATGGCGGATAGTCTCGATCAACACTTCAGGGTCTCTCATTGTGCGGCTGGGTCAAGGGCTTGATTCAGAAAGTAGTACTCCTGGATATGGTAAACATAGTGAGAAGGTTCCTCTCTCTAGAGCCCTGACCACCGGCCTCTTGGACCCTGTTACTGATGCCAAAGAGCCACTATTTTTTATATTTTTAAATGTTTTTTATAAAAATATTAAAACATGATTTACATTTTTTTGATATTTTTATGTAAAACATTGAAATTTCAATATTGAAACAATGAAAATGTAATCCACAAAAATAAATATTATCTTAACAATATTATGTATTTTTTTATTGTGTTTTTTTTATCATATCTCGGGACCATGGGGTCCAGGTCCTTTGAAAGGCGTACGAGGGACCAAAGTCAACTCTCAGATGCCCCTTAGGAAACTTTAATGAAATGAGGCACCAACCGACGATTATCCCTGTATGCACTATGCGAGTGTTAACCCAAGGATAACTCCCGGTTGGTGTAGAACTATTGCAGGATATTATGGAAAATTACAAAAGTTCGACTATGGGTTTGGGTGGCTAAAGTGGACTGGTTACCAATAACTATGGAAGAAATATGTCCCCTGCCTGACCAATGACAATAATATATACAGGGTCCCATTAAAATAGATGGACAAATTTTAACACAGGGCTCAGTCATCTAACAAAAGATATCCAAGTAAAAAACAACACTGATTTAAGTGATTTTATTTTGACTTAAAATAATAAATTGCCCGAACATTAGTGTATTTTCGTTAACTGATTATTTTTCTTGTAAGTATCTAATGCGTTTTTCTTATAATTTTTTTGTTACCATTGTCCTTATTTTAGTGGTCTGAATGATTTCTAAAAGTTTGTCCATCTATTTTAATGGCACCTTATATAAAATTATATATTATAGTTATTATTATTCTTCTTAATTCCATATTGATAGTGCGTTTTAAGCCGTTTTGTTCGAGAAAACGTTTACCATTATTTACGAGTTTTCTTAATAAGCAGTAATTCCGACCTTGTAAAGGCCGCTGGATTCCGATGGATGCGGGAAGCACAGATCCGGTCGCAGGGCGGTACTTGGAGCCGAAAGACGTCCCCCGCGTATGTCCAGCGGTGGACGGCTTTCGACTGAAATGATGATTGTTTATTATATGGAGGTAGTTCAGAATCGTGTGCGTAGATCTGTAATGTAACTAAATTTTTCTCCCACAATCAGTATAGCTAATTTAATATATAAAGAATGTTTCATACATAATAGTAAAAATTCAGTGTATGTATTATGATTATCTAAATCTATCAATACCAATAATAAAGCTGAAGAGTTTGTTTGTTTGAACGCGCTAATCTCTGGAACTACGAGTCGGATTTGAAAGAATCCTTTTGCATATACAACATGATTTTTAGTATATTGCAAACCTGAATGTAGTTTGTTCAGAATAAGTAACTGAATCGATTCTAATAATTTTTATACCATATTATGTTTTGTCCCAAAAATATTTTAAAAAGGTTACAAGTTGGACACAGAGCGACACTAAGTACATATCCGCAATCATATGCGCACAACACAGGCCACAGCCGCTCGGCCGGCGGTAACCAGCTTTTTGTACAGCCATCCAGGTAACATAACGAGCTTATAACTTTGTGATTTTTAATGATACAGTTTTGAAATTTTGTACATAGATTCTTTACATAAAATACTAGACACCTGTTTCGGGTTTCGCATATACTAAACCGAATGTTGTATATAGCCCAATTCTTGTGGAAGGCTATAGGTTACTCAACATTACGCTCTGACTCTTAAGGTGGTTTTACACCGGCGAGGCGAGGCGTAGATGGGATGGGCGAGAATTGAAATCACGCTTATCCTTTTGCACCGAAAGATGTCTATTGCTATACCGCGCCGTCTCGCGATGGCCAACGCTGCCAATAAAGTTCAGTATTGTACTAACAAACATTTCAATTCTCACCTCGCACATTCTCGCGCATCTAGATCTTTTACACCAAAGATGGGTGTATAGAAATTATACCATATAAATTTCAATTCTCGCCCATCCCATCCACGCCTCTCTTCGCCGGTGTAAAACCATCTTTAGGAACCGAGCAAAAGGAAAAAGTCCAGAAAGAACGCTAAGCGAATACGAAGTAATAGCGCGGGTAGGCGATGCGATGCAACGGGGTGGGAGGGGGAACAAGAAATTTCACGCGGACGAAATCACGGGTAGAACTAGCAACATCGTATTCTAATTGGGATGTTTGGTGGTGTGCGTTAATTCTGGGACATATTGTAGATTGCGTCATTCCAGCTATTTGGACAGAGATAAATAAGGGTTCTGTTAGGGTGCGAAGGGACAAGCTGATCTTGGTCAATATCGTTATGTAAGAACATTGGGGTGGGTCCAGCAGGATTAATCAAAACGTGGACCACTTAGGAGCAGTCATTGTATTCAAAATAGTCGAGTCAACCCTATCTTTGTATGTGTATCTGTCAAGATTTTTATTTTTTATAATGTATTTCAGTCGGTAGTACTTTATTCACATTACAATCTAGTTAGTCAGTTATGTCGTGACTTTAACAGAAAACATTTAAAAAAGGGGAAAAATTTGATTTCATCAAAATAATTGGGTAACACGATACCCCTTGCTAAGACTGGTTGTCAGACTTTCGGGCTTCTAACGACCCGTAAGGACTGTCAAAGATCCACGAATGACAGCCGGGCCCAAAAGCTTAACGTGTTTTCCGAAGCACGGAGGGGTCGTAACGCGGTATGTAAAGATGGTCACCCATACACGGACCGATCGTGATACTTAATAGATCGACCCGTGCGACTGTTATTACTTGGCCGCGAGCCTTTTCCAAACAAATACGTGTTATTTCAAAAATTACTCTTGGGTATTTGCCAATGACCGAGCAAATTACGACACAACATTACTCAAGATCTTATAGGATTTTTCCCATGACTTTTATACAAATCTCTGGAACATTGATTGATGATACCTGTCCTGTCGATGAATTGATTCTCTGGAGCCTTTTATCTTTTCTTTTATATTCACACTTGGTTCCACTTAATCAGATATTTCCAGGGTTCATTGAGCGATTTCTTTTTCTCACTAGGAAGTGTTGAAGGGTGGGCGTTGGGTGTTTGGGGAGCATTTTTTTGTAAGTTTGACGTTCTAAAAGTGCTGATTCACGGCTCGTTTGAATAAATGATTTTTGAAGTTGAAGAACTCTTTTAGTATATTTTTCAATTATTTACGAGGGTAACGGTGGTCCTAGAAAACATGAGCATACATGTGTTTTTAAAAACATCGCCAAAAACATCATGAAAAGGTAAAAATCAAAGCCACTTCGAGTTTTAAGGTAAATGTCACTGGGCAGGAATTCCTTACAAGTTGTCGACACGGGATTAATGTATTTTCATTTTCCCTAAAAGAAATTGGATGGGAATACATTTATTAAGCTCTGCTCTTTAATAGTATATTTTTATTTCGAAATGCCACTTGACTGTACGAAGGAAACGCCAAAAAATTGTTTTGTTAAGATTTAGGGGAAAATTATAAAATAAAATGCAAGTCTTAAAGCTAAAAGTACGGGACTCTCAAACTACACCTTTGGTATTTTCTACTTAATAAAAATCTTAAGACTTTTATCAAACTTAAAATACCGCAATAACCGCCTGTTTCACGCTATCTTTTGAAGCTAGGAACAGTCTTCAACACAATTAGGTAATGATAAAACTGTCTGCAAACTGTTCTCGTTCTTATTACGATAGCAGTATAGTTGTGTATTCCCTGCAATATAGGTCCGTGTTCGTGGCTGTACTCAAGGATCCTTATCGTCCTGGGAAACAAAGGGGCTTTTCATAGAGTATTAGATGTCAGCGTATAATAAGGAGCCACAAAAACCCGAACATTATTAAGAAGACAGTTTAATGACTAAGCTTTTTCAGAGATTTAATAGACCCTTCGATGTTATTTATAGTCTACCTACTTCGTAATTGGTTTGCTATCCGGGTTCACTCGGTTTAATTTTTGTTGGTGAACTGCTAAGTTGAAAGCGATTTGAACCGTCTGAACAAACTTTCAATCAAATTGTTTTTCAATTGTTTTTATTTTTAACAACAATTTATAGTTGTCCAATTAAATCGAACCGTGTGATCCTGCATGCTAATTGCGTAACACACTATCAGTAGCAATGGGTTTCATTTTGACAGCTCAACAATATTCATTGCGTTGTTTACGTTGTTGAACAGACACCATTTCGAAGATATGGAGCAATGAATTAGCAATATACTTCAAAATGATTCAAATTGAGAGTAAGTGTGTTACGCAATTAGGGTGTTGGTGATTGCACGTCATAAAACGACAACGTCTTAAGTCCATGTGACAGTTTGATATTTCAACCCTAGTCAAGTTTCAATTTACGGGGAATATTTGTCAAAAGTGGTTAAGCAATTACGAGAATGACTATACTCTGTATCTACAACGCCACATGCAAACTACGCTTCATAATGATGTCACGAAAAACCCTGCATCGCGCAACCAACGTTTACCGGGTGACCAACACTTATACAAGGTCTCGTAATCAGTCTGAGCAGTTACCCACCAGACACAACACTGGATTGGTTTGATTGATTTTCCACACACACGCAAGGTGGTGGGTTCGATTCCCACCCAGGACAAATGTTTGTGTGATGAGCAACGATCATTTGTTCTTTGTCTGGGTGTAATTTATCTATAATATGTATGTATTTAGAAATATATATGTATGTTTATCAGTTGTCTACTCATAGCACAAGCTCTGCTTGGTTTGGGACTAGATGGCGTTGTGTGAAAGTTGTGGAATATTATTATTATTATTGCTCGGAAAATCCTTCCTTTTCTATGGCAGATGAGTTTTACTTTACACCCTGCTCCTATACCTTTGTAATAATACCCACTTTGTTTTTCGGTTTTTTTAAATAATTCCTATCTCCTGCCTAGATTTTTATAAACTATGTTTATGTCGGGTTCTAGTCTATGTAGATGGGGCTGAGTAATATCAATATTTTACATCATCATCTCGGGCCCGCGTTGTGGATTATGGCCCACTCCCTCTCATGAGACGAGGACTATGTCCCAGCAGTGGGAACATTGTAGGCTGTTTATGCTATGCCACATAAAAACGAATACCTCACGATATTTATGTAAAATATTCACGTTTCAATAAGCATGATAGACCAGCATCGCATCCCCCTCGCAGTATACCGTAAATACGTGTAACGTAAATACGTTTTAAAAATGTTTTTCCGTTGCGATACATCCAAGCGACTGTGTACGATGTAGTGATATTTTTCGCGTCATCTCCTTAAGCTCTTCGCTGAGATAAGTTGTTTTTCCTTGGGTATCTGGAGTATGTAGCTGCTTGAGGTAACGCATCTTGTTTCTTTGTTAAATAATATCCGAAGATGAAGAATACATTGGTAGATATCATGAAATCGATGGCCGTTTTTGCGATGGCGTCGAAGTACTCGTCCGCATCACTGTCATCCGGGAACGTGCCCAGAAGACTGGCAGCATTGCCACGTTGAATGGGAATGCTAATCCTTTAGCAAAAGAACGACCCAGCCCTCTGGTCACGTGAAGTGTCGATCAGCCGGCGAGAAATTAGGTTCAAATAAATTAGGTGTACTTAATTTATTGTAATCTTTCGATTACGTATTCATTCCAGGGCCCCAATTCTGTATGGTAATATTTATTCCCCGCATAATCTTACCACGTGCAAACCACGTACGGTTGTCAAACGTGGTATTTTGACAGTTCAAACCATGCCAACTTTGCGTTTTTTCGCGTGGTTTCGTTTATTGTCATAAAGAATACGTTACTAGCGTATGTCTTGATTCTACTAAGGAATTGACGTGGTTTCGAAGTAAGGAAACATGAAGTGGTCATAATAAATTAGGGCCCTGTAGGTACGGTGATAACTCGGGTGAAGTGAGCTTAAAGTGAGCAGCCGTGCGATTCTGTAACCATCTCACCGTGAAAACTTGGGTGAAGTGCACGTGGAGTGAGTCGTCAATAGTGTCAATCCTTAGCATCAGCATGACTCACAGCTCACTCTAAGCTCACTTCACCTTAGTTATCACGGTGAGATTTTTCCAGAATCGACCGGCAGTCATTAGTGTCAATCTTTAGCATCCCATGGAATAACAGCTCACTTCACCTAACTTCTCACGGTGAGATTCTAACAGAATCGACCGGTTGTTTTAGTAATGATGTGGTAATAATGTTACGTCGGGTGACTGACACGAGGATCACAATACCTACGTATAATCAGCCTTTAATGTTCCCAGTTTCCCACTGCTGGGGCACAGGCCTCGTCTCGGTGAGGAGTGGGCCGTAATCCAGCACGCGGGCCCAGTGCGTGTTGGTAGATGTCACATGTCTTCGAATTTTTGGTTCGAAGACATGCAGAATTCCTCTCGATGTTTTCTTCTAAAATTTTGAGAGCAGCAGAAATTGTTGTGATGAAACAATTTGCATAATGTAATAACAACAATTTAATTAAATTAATATTTTATTTTTAGCTTACTTCACACATATTTAATTTTCATTTTATTTTATTAATTATTTATTTCTGTATCTGTCCGTGACATCAAAGCGGCACCTGTCAGAATACCAGCGCTGCGACACTTACTTTTAAATGTCACAGCATCGTGCTGAGATAGAAAGAGCCTTTTGGCCACGCACAGGACTTTCTGTTTTTATTTTCATTTTGTTTTTTTTTATATACAACGTGTAACGTTAAATGCGCAAAACCTGAAAATAGTTTCATCAGAATAACGAGCAGAATTAACTGAACCACTTTTTAATATAGGTCACATTTTTCAAAAAAATCTTCATTAAAAACGTTGCCGTGTCTATTTATTAATAGGTCAAGCAACCCAATCTCAGCGCGGCGCAGCGGCCCAGTGACGACTCCTCCTTCGATAAAGCGTCGTCGCAGACGCAAGAAACGATCAAAATGGCCAGTAAAACTAAAACAGCACATAAAATCTTTACAATTTTTTAATGACTTATTTTCTCTCTGAAATAGGCCAATTGAATTAAAAATCAGTTGGGGTGTCTGAGGTTTTGCGCATTTAACGTTACACGTTGTATATAAATTATGTTTCTATTAGTGTGTTTTACTTAGTAGTTTGTCTTCCAGTGTGAGTTCCAATAAGTAGTTTTTCCTTCTTTTTAACCATGCAAAATGTATCTAGATTAGCAAGTACTTCTGTACTTAGCTATGTAGGCCAAACAAAATGCCACCGTTTAAAGATGGCAGAAATAAGGGTTCGTCAAGACAGGAAGGATGAGTGTCGGTATCTGCGCGATTACCCGCCACCTTCCACCTACATACCTACACACGGCTTATTTCCAACGACCTGATGTTGGTCAGAATTATATTAAACCTAATATTTTTAAATATTATGGTGAACAGCTTCTTAAAATTTAAATTCGGTAAGAAACTTAAACTTAAACTTTTAATCTTTTAATTTATCCCTAGACGTAGATATTATTAGATTTTTTCACTTTATTGTATTCTCTCCGAGATACATTTTAATAACAAACCGAGTAATAATTTCAACTTTGTAATCAGTATCTGTAAGTTTGCCCTTATTGTTATTATTAACAGTACCTATGCTAATTATTTTATATGGTAATCTGTGGATAACGTCGTGAGTAGTGTATTTGTTAATTCTATTAGTTTAGTACTCCAATCATGTGTAATATTTAATATACTGCTGTTTGTTGTCCCTAATAAATAAAATACGGCAAGACCGCCGCTGGGCGGTCTTATCGCTCTTAGCGATAAGACCGCCCATTGTGTCACCCTCTGTAAAATTTCTATATTTATGTCTGTAATCTATATGGTGTACATAATAAAGAGTATTCTATTCTATTCTATTCTAATAAAATAAAATTAAATAAACTCTTAAAACTGTGAAGGAAAACATAATAACTCTCCCTCGCACCGAGAAGAGGCCTGTGTCCTAGCAGTTGGAATATTACAGACTGATATAATGTATGTTTTATATAAGAACCTCTTTTATATACAAAATTATAATCCATTTTAATTAAATGTGCATTTACTAGAGCAAGTCTGCCTAATCCACTAAGTGCCTTAGGCTACTTATTTATAATAAATATCCTATGGCACTAAGCAGTAGCGTAGAACAACAAAAACAACAAAACAAAGAACATTTCCAAAAAATCATATTCTGTCCTATCGCAGGTATGCTGGAAGAGATTTCTTATGAAATAAGTATCACCTTTTTACCTACTTTTCTGTTTATTTATTTATTTTATTATTTATGTACACACAGTATGGACACAATTCTAATTTGCGTAAAAGTACTGCTTATTTCTTCTGTCATAAAATAAATGGTAAAATAAATAAATAAATTTTCTCTGGAGGCAAAGCCGCTGACAAAAGCTAGTATCTCTATAAGCCAGATACTAAAAACAAGTTAAGGAATAAGTAGGCTTTAAGTTGGCAGGTAGTCGAGCACACGTTCGAACATATCCTTCCTCCTTCGCCCTCTTAAGATGAGTGTACAAAAGCAAAAGCTCAGTTTCCAAAAGCATTTCCATGTAATTCACCGTTTCTGCGAATGCTCGACGCTGCGTTCGACGTAACGCTCACGGCGAGTGAGCATTTACCTGTAACATTTCTTTCTACCTCGCGTCCATTGTTGAAATGTCAGACCTACAGGTACGACTCGTGCCTTTACTCGATAAAATGTTACACCAATTCGCTCGTTGGTTTTTAAAATCAGGAGGTCGTTTCTGGAAAAATCTCACCGTGATAACTAAGGTGAAGTGAGCTTAGAGTGAGCTATGAGTCATACTGATGCTAGCGATTGACACTATTGACGACTCACTGCGCGCTCACTTCACAAAAATTTTGACGGTGAGATGGTTACAGAATCGCACGGCAGGTTGTAACAAAACATTCAGCGTCGTGTTCGAAGTGCGGTTTGATAAAATTTAAAAACGGCGAATTCTCAATAGTCTATACTCACCTTTACATCCCCGAAGCGGGGCAGACCCAGTAGGGATAAACCCACCCAGTAGGGTTATAATTTATTTATATGAAGGGGAGGGATATATAGGAATTTTATTTGAATTTCAGTCAATATAACTTCATTTTATTTTATTTACGGTGGTTTTAGAAAGCTTTTTTGGAGTCGCGAATGGTCATGGTTGAGTTGATTTGAAATATGTTGAGTAGAAATGATCATCTTCTATGAATGCGGAGTTTCATGTTGGCATATAACAGTCACGAAACCATATTCCCAAAGGCATGCTTTCACACGCTAGGCCAACATTTCTTTTTCATTTTTCCATTCGCAGGTCTGCTGGTTTTTTTTTTTTTTAAGAAATAAGCAGTATCTTACTTATATGTGATATCTGTAGTGCGATTTTGTAACCATCTCACCGTGTAAACTTAGGTGAAGTGAGCGTGGAGTGAGCTGTCAGTGTCATCCCACCTAATACCAAGCATGCATTTACAATCATAATCGATATTTTAATAATATTTTTTATGCTAATTCTATTGATAATTTTATATCATTTCAAAGCTAGTATTTTAATTGTAAAAACATTATTATTTTGTGGGGATTTCAACAGGTAGGGCGCAAGATGAAGGCATTTGCAATCGTAATGGTCACTTTTATTTTTAAGCGTAGTCAGAAGCCTGAAACTATGATAAATGAGTCTTACCAAGGGGTACCGTGTTACCCGTAACTGTGTTGTGGATGCCGCTCTATATAAAATACTGGTATGAAGCTGCATCCCATTAGACTGCAAGCTGACCCCAACATAGTTGGGAAAATGCTAGGTAGATGATGAATTATAGGTACTTACCATCAAAATACTATATTCTGGGAAAAAAAAGGGGCGCGCATACTCGCAATAAAACGGTTCTTTCTGTTGTGTGACTGTTCTGAATATTGTGCACACTGTCACAGCTGCACGCGTCAATCGATCAAATAACGCTACGCTTGCCGTATTTGGTTCGTGGATGGGTGAACTTTACATACCAAGACACCTCTGTGCCTCCGAAAGCGCGTAAGGTCGTTGGTCCCGGCTGTCATTCGACAGTAGTTGCGGGTAGTCAGAAGCCCGAAAGTCTGACAACCACGTAAAGTAAGTAAATCGTAGTCGTAAGGCGTAGTATTGTATTACCCAGTAACTGGGTTGTGGTGGGCAGATTGGCAGTCGGTCCATGTAAAATACTGATATTCAGTTCAATCCGGTTAGACTGGAAGCGGATTCCAACATAGTTGGGATAAGGCACGGCAAATGATGTACACACTGTCTAAAACAGTATTTTTCTCAGCCATTTCACGTGACTGCTCGTTGTTGAGTGTATTGGGGGTCAGAATACTCGTAGAATAAGTGACGTTTACGAGATAACGTTCAACCCTTTTATCGGAAATCGTTTTCTTTGCGAAAGGTTGTAATGGAGTTGTTCGGGACTCGTCTGTTTAAGGGGGTGCTTTTGACTCTAGTCGATGAAAAATACTTATGTAACAATACATTTTGGAATAAATTAGTCAAATTAATTATTACATGATATACTAAATGTCATCGCGAGAAATGAAAATCACGTCCAAAATGGCTGACACTACTGTATATTTCCCACTCCAAATCCTGCGCTGTCCAAATTCTGCTATTATTTTGAAGACTCCATTTTTGAAAGTTACATCACATTTAACAAAAAGAATACTAGTCTATTGTTCTCCCACTGCAGGGCAACATGCATATTATACAAAGTGAATATGAGGTTGGTCAACTAGTAACAATTGTTCATAATGATTATCACAATGATTCCTTTACAGGTTTTCAGTTATTTCAATTACGCCTTGTATATCTGTAACTGCCAACTAGCTTAATTAGCATTTCAGTTTACAGCCTAGCCTTTGGTAGTAGCGCTCCCCGCCCGCTACCGGCACCGCTCGCTTCGCTCGCTCGGCTCGCGCGTGGTTGGTCACAGTTCTATCCTAACCTGACGCGTTTGGTCGGGGTGCCTTGGCTTAGTTACTGCGACCAATTCTGTGCGCGCGTAGTTGGTCACACATCCAACCTAAACTAAAATGAACATATAATTCAGGCCGCCAGGTGAACAGCATCGTTTTTAAAAGGCTAGACTGTGAACCGAGCTAAGTAAGCTGATTGGCTGAAACAAATCCAAAACTTAATTTTTCTAGTTAATTTAAGTACTAAAAATAATTCAACAGCTCTCAATGGTTGCAGCTGAAAATCAGCGTCAGGTGATACACACTGTGTTGTCATCTGACATTATGCTGAGCTGAGGCCCTTTTGGCATTATAGTCTTTGTTTTCTGTTTTATAGTTTTAATGTGTATTTATTTTGATGTAATGCCAATAAACGCATTTTCTTTCTTTCTGTCTTTCTTTCATTGAAAAAATATTTGTTTTATTTTGTTTTTATGAACGGTGGAAAACTTCGCCTTAAGTACATAAAACAACAGAAATGAATGTTGCGTTGGTGTGATATTGGGTTTATATGGCATTAAATAGAATATCTTAAGTGTGGATTACAAAATGTTCTGCAATATCTAGTCTCAAGTACCATAACTGCCATAAGGCTTTTCCACTGCTGGGACACAGGCCTCCTCAGTGCGGGTTGAAAGATGTCACATGTTTTCGAAATTTTGGTTCTAGGACATGCTGGTTTCCTCACGAAGTTTTCCTTCACCGTTTTGAGAGAACGTCTCAAGCATGTGAGTATATAAAATTAAAAGAAAATGCAAACATAGATTAACTCGCCGTGTATCTGTGTTTGCATTTTGATTTGAGGTTCAAAAAATTCAAGGTAACTGTATTTGTGAAGTGAAAACCTTTTTTAGGCGCGTGGAGCGATTTTTGGGTTTGGACAGTTGGCAGTCATGGGCCAACTGTTTCATTTATAGAAGTTTAGAAGTATGTGTTTGAATAGAAAATAAACAAAATAATGTCTTTACACTATGGTAAACATTTATTGTTATTTTACTCACTGCAATACACTAACATAAATGTAGGGAACAGCTGATTTTTATTTTTCATGATTTTAGGTTTAGTCCCATACTAAAAATTGTTCATAATAATGAGTAAATTAACCCCTTAAGAGGTTGTGCGTCAAATATTTAAGTTACAACTTGTATATGTAGGTATATTTAATATTTTAGTTTCAATCAACTCAGCCTATCGCAGTCCACTGCTGGACATAGGCCTCTCCCAGACTGCGCCACAACACCCTGTCCTCCGCCTTCCGCATCCAGTCCACCCCAGCCACCTTCTTTAGGTCGTCCGTCCATCTAGCTGGGGGGCGTCCCACACTACGCTTGCCGATACGCGGTCTCCACTCCAGGACTCGTCTGCTCCACCGGCCATCGGCCCTTCGACAGACATGGCCAGCCCACTGCCACTTCAGTTTGCTTACTCTGCAAGCTATGTCGGTTACTCCGGTTCTTTTCCGGATAATTTCATTCCTGATTTTATCCTTCAAAGAAACTCCGAGCATAGCTCGCTCCATAGCGCCCTGAGCGACCTTGAATTTGTGGACCAGCCCGACCGTCAGTGTCCACGTTTCAGCACCGTATGTCATGACGGGCAGGACGCACTGGTTGAAGACCTTAGTCTTCAAGCACTGAGGGATAGGCGACGAGAAGACTTGACGAAGCTTTCCAAATGCCGCCCAACCCAACTGTATCCTTCTGTCGGCCTCTTTCTCAAAGTTGTGTCTACCGAGCTGGATGACTTGCCCTAGGTAGACATAGTCATTTCTTTTTTGTTTCTCCTTTCGCAGGTTTGCTGGACGAAATTTCTTAAGAAATAAGCAGTACTCAATTGTAATATGTCGTACCCGTCCATTTTACTGTGTGTACATAAATAATAAAACAAAAAATAAATAAAATGGTGCCTGTTTCCATAGTTTGATAGATATAAGATACTTTTATGGTTTCTCTGTTTAATTTAATAAAATTTTTAAAATAAAGAACAGCTGATGTTATATAAACTGGTTATCACCCAATCATGCATTGTGAACGGGTTCGTGAAACCTTTCAAACCACACAGTTTTTGTATAAGGGTAATTCTTATTCCATTAGCGGGTTAGTAAACCCCCTCCAAAGCCCTTTCCTTCGAACAGGCTGTAAGGTGTTTCAATGGGTTTACCGTTCAATCAGTTACCAGAGTAATAAGGTTAACCCACTCGGATATCTGCCGTGAAAACTGAGTTTCCGCTTTGTGGGGTTCGAAAGGGTTAAGGTATACCTACAAGATGTTACACGCTCCATAAAGGTAACAGAATGAACAGCTGAACGCTGAAGTTAGTTATTTATTTATATATATTTTATTGTACAGACGCCAGCACATCAAGCTACTCGAAACTGTCAAATTTGCTCAATCAACTTTGAACCTAATGGTTTCGCGATAAAGTGGAAAATCTATTAAAGAAATTTGACAGATTGTAGTAGCTTGATATGCTGGCGTCTGTACACCAGAAAATACATAACAAAAAAAAAATACGATTGTTACTTCAAAACATACAATGGGCGGCCTTATCGTTTTCTGCGTTCTCTTCCAGGCAAACTTGCTGCCAGTCGTACGGCTCCTCACAACTGTAATAACAATTGACGGATGTAGTCATAAAACCTGTTGGTGATTAAAATCTTTTAATATTCTATATAACTACTACTACTAAATATTCTATAGTTATAATTATTATATGTGAAGACAACCTAGAAACAACCTAGAATAAAACTACTGCACCATAATAAGTATGAATAATGAAAAATGAAGCAATCACAGATAAATAAAATTAATCATGTGATAAATACAAAGGGCTCACATTCAATTTACAATCTCTGTAAAAGTATTCGATTTCATCAAGTTTATTATGTGATAAATACAAAGGGCTCACATACATATTTACAAACTCTGTAAAAGTATTCGATTTCATCAAGTTTTAACAAGTACTAGGTAAGTGTGGGAGTTAAATTAATCAAAGAATGCAAATAAATGTCATAAAAATATCATTTTTTACAATTAGATTAGAAACCAGTTTGATTTTGTCTTGAGCCTTTTGTGGAGGTCAGATAGGTAGTCGTTCCATGTAAAATACATACTGGTATTCAGCTGAATCCATTTAGACTGGAAGCCGACTCCAACATAGTTTAGAAAAGGTTAAGCAGATTAAGGTAATACTAACATATACAACGTGTAACGTGAAATGCGCAAAACTTCAGACACCCCAATTTTTAATTCAATTGACCTATTTCAGAGAGAAAATAAGTCATTAAAAAAATTGTAAAGGTTTTATGTGCTGTTTTAGTTTTACGGGCCATTCTGATCGCTTCTTGCGTCTCTGCGACGACGCTTTTTTGAGGGAGGAGTCGTCATCGGGCCGCTGCGCCGCGCTGACATTGGCTTGCTTGACCTATTAATAAATAGACACGGCAACGTTTTTAATGAAGATTTTTTAAAAAATGTGACCTATATTAAAAAAGTGGTTCAATTAATTCTGCTCGTTATTCTGATCAAACTATTTTCAGGTTTTGCGCATTTAACGTTACACGGTGTATATAAATTTTTTTTTTTTTTTAATGAAGCAAAACAGCACAGGGTGGACTTAGATAGTGAGGCGGGGTCGCGGAGACCACATAGGAGGTGGCGGCAAGAGCTGGATAGGTTCCGTCAAAACTGAAAGGAGGACGCGTATGCTCACGAAAGATGGAAGGAGTAGAGGGAGGCCTATGCCCAGGGTAGAGAAAGTAGGTAAGCCAATTACTGTCACTTTCCTCAAGCTATATCAAAAGTACAAACTTTTCTTTGTTCAAATCAACATCTAGACCTTATTGGTGAATAAATCTATGAGCTGAAGGTTGTTATTTTTTACAGCAAGTCATTTATTCTAGATAGTTACTTATTCTAAAGTTGCTCAAACATATTTTGGTTCTACATAAGGTTCCCAAAATACATAGAAAAATAGCTAAGTATGTATTGATAAATATCCTCCCGACCGATTTCGATCACGATGGCAATCTCAACGGAGATTAGCCAAGTACGCAGGAGATATTATAGTGCGCAAACATACGTGCACTCTCTGTTCCTTTACTCTCATAGTCTGGTGGGACGGTAATCCGACATGACCGGGGAGAGATCAGGCGCAGGGCCACAGGGCCAACGACTTTACGTGTTTTCCGTGACATGGGGGTATCACACCGCCGACTTCCAAAGTCCGGGCTGTTACGGAAAACTCAATAACACTTTGCCCGACCTGGGAATCGAACCCAGAACGCCACGTTCAGCAGTCGCATTTGCAACCACGAGACCAACGGGGCAGTTACATATTACTAAGAGACAAAGCCTTGATTGCGGAAGCTGACCATAGCTCACGGAATAAGCAAGCTGAAAAGTGGCAATGGGCCGGCCATATTAGCCGCAGAACCGATGACCGTTGGGGTAGAAGTGTTCTTGAGTGGAGACCGCGAATCCGTAAACGTAAGGTGTCCCACCTTACGTTGTCAGGCTACACGCAGAAAAAAATCTTAGAAAAATTACTGTGCTGTCTCATAATCTGAGTGTGTTTGTTTTTATGCTGTACATTGTTCTTATGCTGTACAGTAAAATTTATTGGACAAATAGTGAATTTTTCCCAATCTCACTCAGAAAATTTTCTGTAGATGTCACTTGCACTCACTTTACAGTGACGAGCACAGAAATTTTTCTAAGAATTTTCTCTCCGTGTAGGTGGAGCGACAATCTTCGCAGGATGGCTGGTAGCAGCTGGATGAGAGTTGCCGAATATGGAGTTGAATGACGTGCAATAGGACAGGCCTATGTCCAACAGTGGACTGGTACAGGCTCCTCATAACATTTTCCTCATCCCTCCGTATCACATGCCCGTTCCATGACAATGGATTTCACCACAACTTTTCAGTCGCCACTTGTTGTTGCCCGCAACTTCTTCTGCTATTCAGAATGAAAAGTCCAGAACCTAGAATGAAAAATCTGTTCAACCGTTTTAGCGTGAAAGCGTAACAAGCAAACATACAAACTCACTTTTGCATTTATAGTATACCTAAGTTAAGATTTCTTATTTTAGTCATTCGCGTAACACCATAGCAAAATCACCAACATTTAAAGAAGAATAAAACAGGAGAGAAAAGTCCTGAGGATCTGTATGTCGTTTGCAAAACCCTAACAAACGAAACATCTCTGTAATAAATTGTCCCTCTATCGAATAGGACTCAAATTCCTTTTGATGAAATTCTTAATATTTCAACGAAGTCGTTCTTCCTTTCTTCTGAAGGTAACCTCAATCAATCAATATGTTTAGACACTCAGATTCATACTAATATCATAAACGCGAAGGTAACTCTGTCTGTCTGCTACCTATTTCCGAATAAACCACCAAAGCATAGACATAAAAAAAGTTGTATTTCTATACACCTAACCAATAGTTATGAACGATCGTTACTTTTTATGTTTTTTATTTTTTTGAGGTGCTTGTACGAGTAGCTGATTAATAACAGTCGCACGGGTCGATCGGTCAGGTTAAGCTACGCTTGCCGCGGTTGGTCCGTGGATGGATGACCATCTTTACGTAACAAGATCCCTTCGGGCCTTGGATAACACGTTAAGCCGTTGGTCCCATCGGTCATTCGTGAATGACAGTCGTTATGGGTCGCCAGAAGTCCGAAACACTGACAACCAGTCTTACCAGGGGTATCGTTTTATCCGAGAACCGGGTTGTGGAGGTCAGACAGGCAGACGTTCCATGTAAAATACTGGTATTCAGCTGCATCCGGTTTGACTGGAAGCCATAGGAACATGGTTGGGAAAAGGCTCGGTAGATGATGACTTTTTATGTTATTCATCCCCATAGCACAGCATCATGAGTGGAAGCCTTCTTGTCACAGTCATGACGTGCAGCTTCCGACTTTTTATGTTCTGTGTTTGTAAGTATAAATCTGTTATAATTTTTTATTCAAGTGATCATATTTTTTCATCTACACGTGTTTCTGTGACAAATAATCTATTTTACTTTATTTCTTTCTTATGAAATTTCACAAATACCTGAAAGCCGATTCCCGTAATTAAAAACGTTCAAAATCCAGTCGTAATCTCGTATCAGCGACAATCCATGTCAAACACTTGTTAAAATCTAGGGAAATTACAGGTAATTTTGACAGATTGAGACTGAAATCAGACTGTAAACGTTCTTAAGATTACGAGAACTGCCCCTCTGAACCTGGGACCTGGAGAAGTATAGTTAGTTTTCGTTCTGAATATTTGAATAGAAGAACGACGAAATACAAAACACACGCAGCCCAAGTCACGGGCACCAGCTAGTCTTCAAGCCTACTATTGGCAAAGGCAGTTACAATTTTTCTTTTTATTGTTGGCAAATCCTTCTTTTTGTACTTTGAATTTGGAATACCATCACGCACAGTCCGTTCACAGTTGTTTTACCTCTGACAGCAGCAACCTAATAGCAATCTTATCGTTACAAGCATAAAGTTCAAATTATTATGACAGACTTGTCAGGGGCAGCAACTCAACAGCAACCTTATTAAAATGAGAGTAAAGATCACTGTGATTTGGGCATTGTTGCAAAATCATAGGTAAAATAATTCGAAAGGACTTGTAGTACGCGATGACAAAGAGTAATGATGGCAGAAAGAAATCTGGGTCGCATCAATGGACAAGATGATAGTGTCAGATGACCTTAGGGGAGCCAGAAGTTACAAAATTTCAGGACAATCTAGACGAATCCGGACCGGATTCGTCTAGATTGTCCCGAAATTTTATATTATCTCCCGAGTCCCGACAAATACATAATGTCCCGATAAAAAGCTTCTCGTAAATTTTTTTACGAAACAAAAATTTTATATTACCGCACGTTAAAAATTACTTAATTCATTCCGATTAATTTAAGAATTGATTTAATAAAAGCGGAGTTAATAATTTTGATTGAACTATGAACTAACTAACTACTAACCTGTTAGTATTTTGAAACTTTTCCGACTACTTCTCAAGGATCAAAATTGTTGGATTCAGTGAAATCGAATGAAACGTACATGTAGCAATATGAACAAATAAGTGTATGCACTGCATTATTTTAATTGTAATAATAAAAAGTATCATTTCGATTTGTAAAATTACTTCTCCCGACGATAATCGCAACATCCCGGTTTTAGTTTATATTTTAGTTTCCCATCTGGCAACCCTAGGTGTCTGGAGGAAGGAATCTTTATGATCTTAAAACGTAACTGGTATTAAGTAGAGCGAGCAATCTGTGGGCCTAGCACGAACGCGCGGAGTACCTAAACATAACGTCTATACGCACGATCTTGCAATGGAACTCGCTTCTTCAATTGATTGCTAAGATATACAATTGCGTATAATTGGTTTTCATTGAAAAATAAGACTAAAATTTTAATTTTAATTTTTTCAGTGTTAAAATAGGTCAAATTATATTTTGCAAATTAATGATTTCATTTGATTTATATTATTGTTAATAAAAAAAAAATGTTGCAAGAAAAGTTTGTGGTGGAATAATGAAACTCTCACACATACATACGAGTACATACATACATACTGAAACATATTACTCCTTTTTAGGGTTTCGTACCCAAAAGGTGCCAACGGAATTTAAGCCCGCAGTCTGTCCGTCCCTACGTCCGTGTGTCTGTCAGCGGGCTGTACCTCATGAACCGTAATAGGTAGACAGTTCAAATTTTCACAGAGTGTGTATTTCTATTACCGGTATAACAGCAAATAATAAAAATAAAATAAAGCTAAAAGTTAAAGGGGGTCCCCATACAAGTAACGTGGATTTTTCGGCGTTTTTTTGCCGCGGCACCTACCGAAGGAACTTGGCCGGTTTTTTTAAGTCTTCTTTTTATTTATTTGCCTTCCATAACTCTTGGTGGGGTTCGATCTAAAAGTTCAACCTTGCGTCACTCGTATACCAGTTTTATAGTTATAAGTTATGATCAACAAAGTATTAAGTATACAGGATGTAAGCGCATCGTGCCAAAGAGGTAACTACCCATTTCCTTAATTAACACTAGAGACTTGCTGAGAATCACAAGTAGCTTATACAATTTATGTTTTTTCCTGTAATTCCTGTATCCAGACAACTATTCTACTGGGAAGTTTGGTGCGCCACTTTTTCTTCCAAAGAACAAGGAAGTGAGTGTGTGAAGGGCAGACGTTTTGGAAGACTGTCTTGTTATTTCGACGTACAAAAAGTGCTGATTTATTTATTTATTTAATATTTATTTATTTAATACTTCAAGCACATAAATGTACAGAGGCGGACTTAATGCAAGGTCAAGCTAATTTGAATAAATGACCATTGATTTTAGATTCATTGATTTTTAGTGTTTTTGATTCGCATGAATTTTGATGTTAAGATCTGGGTGCTGCACTTTTCTTAAGATTAAGTTGTAATAACTTCACCACCATCATCGTCATTTCCGCCGAAAGACTTCCACTGCTAGAAATAGGCCTTCCCCATGCACCGCACTTCACCCAGAACTGTGCTTCCCGCATTCAGTGGATTCCTGTGGCCTTCACAAGGTAATCAGTCCCCCAGTGGGAGACCTTCCAACGCTACGTCTCCCTGTACGCGGTCGCCACTCCAGAACCTTTTGGCCCCTCCGACTATCTGTTGAAAGTGTGCGTGAATATAAAATCAGTTCTATAACAGTTTCATTATTGATACGGTATTTATTTTTGATATTATTTTTTGAACGCACGAAAAAAACAGCAACCATTTGTCATTTTTATAACTTTTCTAACCCTTTATGTCTTTAAGTACCTACTAAGCAATTCAAAGAATCGTACGTCAAACATTTCTAAAATATTGAATTGCCTGTAATTTCCAATGGAACACGTAATCGACCAGTTTCACCGAGTTAATATAAAGAACGCGTGGAGTTTTGAAGAAAACTCGTGTCCACTTCGTAGTGAAAGGCAGTACCTACTTATATTTTGTTATAGCAGCGTTAGAAATGTACAGATATTTCTTAATATACACTGTGCTTTTCAACAAAGTGTGGAGTGAACCGTTTTTTAATTTGGCAGGTTTGTTATATGTTATTTATTTAATTTTAGTAATGACCCGCGCTTGCTTCGCACGTTTTTTACGATTTAACAAAGCATCTAAATTTCTTTATTGAATGCAAGTTTAATGTTAATGAAATACACTCATAAATCTTCCGGAATAAATTCTCTAAATGATGGTAAAAACCGCATCAAAATCCGTTGCGCAGTTTAGATGAAAAACGCGGTCTCAGAAACAGACACGAGCTGCGACTTTGTTTTATACTATACATACATTGTTATAAGGACCTGCCAGATTGATATAAGTCGTAACTGCTCTTGAGTGACTGCCGTAAGTCCAACAGTGGACTTCTTTCAGCAGAGTGATGATAATTATAAGATACCTATACTCCATTGGTTTAGGTAATGAAATAAAGATAAACAAATCGTAAAAAGGGTTTTTATAGTTAACACTTTCTTGTATAAAAATACGTTATAACCAAATTTTTATTTTTATTTTTACGATAGTTTCCTCTTTTATTAGTGTTTAAACATTATCATTTATTCTCAAACTACTCTTTGTAGAAGAATTTTTTAGTTAGATTTATAATAAAAAAATAACATTTTATAATATGTCTATTGTAAAGAGTCCAAAAAGAAACGTTCTCTAAACCTTTAAAAAGTACAAGGACTGGATAACATTTCTAAGTGAAGAGTACAACTGCGACGTAGCATGTCAACTAAAGTAACAGGTACTACCTACGTTTAGCCGGTTTATTTTGTTCAGTATAAATTCCGATCCTGCCTGTCCCTTGCTGCCCTCTCACAGCGATGCCCTAAGCCGAGGTCCGTACCCCTCAGGGGGTGCCCTCAGTTTTTAAAGTCCAGCCAGGGCTTCAAAAACTAAGTTACTTAGTCAGTTATTATAATCATCTGCCGAGCCTTTTCCCAACTATGTTGAGGTCGGCTTCCAGTCTAACCGGATGCAGCTGAATACCAGTATTTTACATGGAGTGACTGCCTATCTGACCTCCACAACCCAGTTACTGGGTAATACGGTACCCCTAGGTAAGACTGGTTGTCAGATTTTCGGGCTTCTGACTACCCGTAACGAATGTCAGAGATCTATGAATGACAGCGGGGACCAACAGCTTAACGTGCTTTCCGAGGCACGGAGGGGTCTCGGTATGTAAAGATGGTCACCCATCCACAGACCAGCCGCAGCAAACGTAGCTTAAGATGATCGATCGACCCGTGCGGCTGTTATTATTTAGCCACGGGCCCCTCTTAGTCAGTTATTATAATAATGAACATAAATCTATTAGGTGTTTCTTAAAAAAACTTAGAAAGTTCTGTTGAAGTCTTCATTAAAAATAATTACTTGAAAATGTGGCAATCAAAAATTTACACTAGATAATTTAACTTTATTCCAAGATTTAACTATTAAAACTTCGTCTTTGTTGTTTGTTCGTTATTATTAAGAGCCATGAATAATGTAGTTTTTGCTTTACTATTAATTATTATACTAAAGAAATAGACAATTCTTTTTATATTTGGTCTGACCTTATCGTCATCAGACTTCTGACCGCCTTTTAAGATTGCCAGATTCTAAGTTTTGAGAATAATAAGTACCAAGGTTAAGCAGTAATGAGCGCAGTTGTTGCCCAGTGGAGAGAAGTGGTGAACAATCGCGACTTAAGAGTCGTAGGTTCGAACCAAGTCGTGCGCTTTACTTTGTGTAATGTATTTTATCACGATTGCTCTAAAAACGGTGAAGGAAATTAACGTAAGGAAACCGAGACGAAACGAAAAAATCGAGGACGTGACATCTACTAACCCGCACTGGGCCCGCGTGGTGGATTACAGCGCACTCCCTCTCCCGAAGCGGAAGCCTATGTCTCAGCAGTTTGGACATTCTAGGCTTATTGTGCTAAGCAGTAATAGCACAACGGTTAGGACGTGACTTGCCGAATGAAAGGTCGTTAGTTTGAGCTCCGGTCATAGTCATAGGCTTTGTTGGTGGATTTACAAGAATAAAATAATAAATGATAGAGAATGAAGAAGAGATCGCAGAAAGCGATAAGGCCGCACATTTTATGTTTTGTAGTAACAATTGTAGTTTTTTTGTTATGTGTTTTCTGGTGTACAATAAAGTATATGTAAATAAATAAATAAAATACTTAATCTATGAATAATATAAAACAAAGTCGCTTTTCGTGTTTTTTGTATTCACATATTCATATTTTTCTCTACTTGTTCTCTTTTTCATTTTTCCTTTCGCAGGTCTGCTGGAAAAAAATCTTAAGAAATAGGCAGCACATTTGTACTCAAATTATAATTATTTTGTATTGCTATGTATTCTACCATGTGTACGTAAATAATAAAATAAATTAATAATATTTAACTTAGAGAAATTGGACGTAGTTACACAAAAAGGATCCAGTCCACACAAAGTCACTTTAGAGATATTAACGTTTGAAGTTTGGAACATATTTCTTTATTGGTATTCATTTTAACATTAATTGAAAGTAATGAACAAATTGTAATTACGAAAAACGAATCCAGACTCCTTGATTCGTTTTACTTAATTGGTTGGTAATATTGGCTATGAATCAGGAAGGTTGGATTGTCCAAGGTGATTTTATTTTAACGTGCCATTCATGTGGGTTGGTTCTGAGGTTTATAAAAAGTGATAGACAGTTGTTTTTGCTTGGATCTTTTTTTACTGGCCGATAGTACTGATATTTAGCATCAGTTTGGTGCACTTAACTAATTTTTGACCATGTTGCGGATTGGATCCTTTTCTTTTAACTACGTCCAATTAATCTCGATGTTTGAGATGACGCTACACAAGTATTGTATGTAGTGACAACCCAATCATCGCTTGCTAGCCCCGCTGCTTGGGCCCTTCTCGCACGGGTGCAATCTTTTGAGATTGATTTTTTTATTTTTGAGGCGGGTCCATAGTGGATATAAAAATACATTGAAACGTTACCTTCATTCTGCTTCTGTCAACAGAACAACGCTATGTTTCAGTTGTATATTTACCCCTTGGCCACGAGCTACACGCTCAAGAGATACGCGTCTTGCGACAGTGACTGTGGAGAAAACAAATGAAAGTAGTTGCTTAGAGCATACTAAGAGTCACCGCAACGCGACTTGCGGAGCATCGGACGGAAACAGATGACGGGCGCGCATTTCGTTTGACGCAAGTTGTGACGCAAGTCGCATCGCTATAGGACGTAAACGGAGCCTTAGTACTTACCAGGCCCGCACGTTTACTCAGTCGTGCATGTCAGCCACAATAAGGATCATAACGACTTCTATTTTCTTTTCAGAAAAGCCGATTTTCTTCTGTTTTAAAGTGTGCCCTCTCTACTGCTCGCAACGCCGAAGTGAAGAGGGTAAGACTTAGTTATCACGCAATGTTGAACACGTTCCCTTTAATTAGTACCTACCAATATTTTTTTTTGCAGGGGTAGTGCTGATAAACGATTTATTAATCCTAATTCGGCACTACGCACACACATCACGATATTATTTTTAATATATTTGCTGTACTGTACAGTAACGAACATCCCTATGACCACCCGAACCGATCGACGGACCTTTTGCGAACTTGCAGTTACGCAAAATTCAAAATCGTTTTGTGAAATAAAAATTGTGAGTTTGATAAAAGACTTATTTCATAATAATATGGTTTCGATAACAATATGTTCGCGTCACCATAATAGATCTACAAATACCTACTTTAGTAGTAAATCGCTTCTGAGCCTTGCGTAAGTGTAAGGTTTTTATGCTCGTTGTACTGCGATTTAAAATGAAAATTATTCATTGGTTTCTTAATTCGTAGCAAGAATACTAGCTTAATATACCTATCAGAATAGAATTATTATTATATTATATTATTCCTTTTACATTGATATCGCAAACGGTGATTAACAATTAACGTCAAGAGAATGGCCAGGATTCCTAAGATCTGCCAACGTAATTTTCATTCGAAAGTAGTACCTACGTTCTGAAATAGTTTTGCACTGTCTAGGGAGTTAGCACACCTACAAGTGAGTCGTTAGGCCTGCGTTTTGGACTACCCCATACACACATAATACATGTTTTCCTTTGAACTAAGTTTTCTTTCAGACTATACATAATCGCTTAACATACAAAGCCTTTGGCGAGAGGCTTCTTACAACGTTTTGGACTATAAGTGGGATACATTGTATTGTAGTCTAAAACCCTTCAACAATAAAACCCTTTCTGTATCCAAATCAATCGGAACAGTCAGTGATTTTATAGGTAATCTTAGGTGTATCTTCCGTAATTTTTTAGGGTTTTTTTTGACTGTGAGTCGAACTGTCAGAGTCTGATCTGTCGATAGTGAGTTTGGCAGAACACCAATACTGTAAATTACATTACCACTGCTAGTACAAAGGCTTCCTCTCTATAAGATGGAGTAGACCATACTTTATCCACCACGCACATCGAATGCGGGACATGTCAGTTTCCTCACTATGTTTTTCATCACCGGTTTGAGAACAGTGGTAATGAAATAAATTATAATACCTTAACCCTTAAATGCATCGTGATGTGCATCAACCAATACAATGTATTTAGAAATATATATGTATGTTTATCAGTTGTCTAGTACTCATAGCACAAGCTCTGCTTAGTTTGGGACTAGATGGCGTTGTGTGAAAGTTGTGGAATATTATTATTATTATTATTATTATTATTATTAATGCCATATTTTCGTTTCCACAGAGCACGGAGATTCCCCAATTGTTAGAGATATTGAACTCATTTTGTTCCCAGTAGATTCGTTCTGATTACATAAAGATGTAAATTTCCACCAGGCCATTTAAAAAATAAAAAGTATTTTTATGAATATATAACTTTTTTTTTAAAAAATCCTTGCTATAGAGCTTATGTTACGTCCAAATAAATTTAATTTGGTTAAAAAGTAAAAATCATGCAATTAAGGGTTAAGTGATTCCCTGGGTTCGAATCCACAACCTACGACACATAAATCGGGATCGTTACCACTTGACCAGTGGTAACGATCCCGATTGAGCAGTGGGTTTTATTAGTTAAAACCCACTGCTGCCTAAGTAAAAACTTTATTAAAATCTACCATTTTTATTACAGATGCTGAATCCCTAATCTACCTTGAAGAAAATCCATACTCCTTTGGCCCTGACGTTTGGATTGAAGATGACCCGACGACTATTCCATACCCGTACCACTACGGCCACTACATTTTCTGCAAGCCAAAGCCGAAGACCACTACACCTTTGCCTACAACAACTACAATGGCCACAACCACTAATGAACCGACCTTCATATGCATGGTTTGCAAGAAGAAATGTAACTATCCAAAGAGCTAGTCTAAAACAGTTGAATGAGGTAGAGGTATCGTTGTAGGAAAATAGTTTTTAGTGAAGCAACAGCACCCTAATTGCGTAACACATTTTCAATCTTAATCGGAAATATTTTGAAAGATATTGCTAAACCATTGCTTAATAAGTTCGAAAAATGTGTCTGCTTAACAACGTAAATAGCGCAATGTATGTTGATGAACTGTCAAAATTAAACCCATTGCTACTGATAGTGTGTTACGCAATCATCCCGCAGGTCTGCCAGAATTACGTGAAGGCAATTTCGACTTGTATTAACGTTTGCAATGCTTTTAAAATTACCTATACATGTATGACATATAACAGGCCCTAACACGAACGCGCGTTCGTGCCCAATTTTAACGGAAAGAAGACTGACCGAATCTGACCTGAAGCCCAATAAGTTAGTGAGGAGCTACAGAGCTTTAAATGTGAGTAATTAACTACTAATAACTGGCAAAAGACGTGTTTTTAGGAAATGATTCCCTTGAAAAACTCTTTACATTGGTATATATTTTATGGCCATTAGGCTTCAGGACACAGACCCATACTTCGTTGCCCATTCTCCTTTGAACGATTTTGAACCGAAAGTAGAACTATCCTTTAGTATTTGTTTCAAGTTGCAATAAGCACAGTTAGTATACTAATAATAATAATAATATTCTACAACTTTCACACAACGCCATCTAGTCCCAAACTAAGCGGAGCTTGTGCTATGAGTACTAGACAACTGATAAACATAAATATATATTTCTAAATACATACATATTATAGATAAATTACACCCAGTATCACGCAAAGATATGTATATTAATAAAGTTTTAAAACGATTATGTCCGCAACGAGTATTATTGATTTGAAAATCGTTCAACGTTATGTTTACTCCGCACGTTCGTACTATGCCCAAAGGCCAGAATTACGTCCCGTATTTTTCTTAGGAAACAAGTCCAAGGAATTCCCGTCGCTTATTTTTCGGCAGGTGTGTCACTACGCTTCTAGTTGTGTTTTTATGGTCGTGCGTGCACACGAATAGTATATACTTTAATCGGTAAATGTATTAATATTACTTATTAATTGCTAATAATTCATGTTTGGAGTGATTTAATAAATGTGTAGGCGGACACCTACAAACGAATATATAGGGTTACTTTATTCGGAAAGAAAACTGATGACAACTTTATTTTGAATGATCAGCTGAAGGATTTTCTGTATAAAAGTCTATGTGCATGCGCCCTTAGTTTTCTTTATTATATTTTTAATATTGATAGGAACTAATGTGATAGTGTTTACAATGAAAATACAATATTTGTAATAAAACAACAGCAAAAAGCTGTTAACTTGAAGAATGGCAGTTTTATTTTTCACCTAAAATATTTAATGTAATATATATTATTTATTTATTGGTTAAGGATCTCCAACAAAAGAGGGGCCGTGGCTAAATAATAAGGGGTATCGTATTACCCAGTAATTGGGTGGTGGTGGTCAGATAGGCAGTGGCTCCATGTAAAATACTGGTATTCAGCTGCATCTGGTTTGACTGTAAGCTGACCCCAACACAGTTGGTAAAAGGAAAGATGATGATGAGTTATTAGACGTAGAAACTTTTGTAAACTTTCCATGTCAGGTACCACAAAATCAATCACCCTGTCGATGTGGGAAAGTTGTACTGTTTGTATTGTATTAGTATAACTTATGCAGTATTGTTTTAGTTTCCGCACGCATGATTAACAACCCTTTGTTTGTAGTTAGCGAGTTTCGAAGATTATTTAATATGGTTTAGCTTTCTTGCTTGTAATTGTACAAATAAAGGGTTTGGAGTGACAGTGCTTACAATGTTGGTATTATGTAAAACTATTATTTTATATACCCATTGTTTTAATATAAGTAACTCTTCTATTGGTTTACGCGGTGCACGAGTAAAGCTTCCAGTCGGCATGATGTTTTCCGACATCTTCAACAATCATGTTCATATTTCAGCCAATGTACACAGAACCTTAATAAGCTATACATTTAAACCTTCCTCATGAATAACTCCGTCCATTGGTAAAAACCGTATGAAAATCCGTTAGGTGGTTTTTGAGTTTATCGCGTTCAGACTGACAGACAGACAGACAGGTAGACACGCGGTAAGGGACTTTGTTTTATAATGTGTAGGTAATATACTTAAGAAAATAAATTTATTTCAGGTAATTTACACTAATTACCTAACACAAAATAACATTATTGAAATTGAAATAAATCAAATAAAATCTAATTAAGTACAACCAATATGCTCTGCCTTGGACTGCTTCTACGAGTATACCCAGAATATAAGATTAGTTGGACTGTTTCATGTAAGCCATGGCCGGCACCGATGGGCGGTGGAGTAGACGAGTCCTGGAGTGGAGACTACGTTTCGGCAAGCGTAGTGTCGGACGCCCCCCAGCTAGATGGCTGGACGACCTAAAGACGGTGACTGGGACAGACAGGATGCGGAAGGTGGAGTTCAGTGGCGGTTTTGTGGCGCCTGGGAGAGGCCTACGTCCAGCAGTGAACTGCAATAGGCTGAGTTGATTGATTGATGAAAGCCATCAGTCTTGAACAGAGAAAAGACTGCTCATAATTTGAGTCCAAATCGTCAGAAATCGACACGGCTAGATGTAACGTTTCTTTAGAGCCTTGATGGCCGTCCGTAGCTTGAACTCTCGTTCCTTTTGCCGGTGGGTTAATTTTTTTTTTAATGTTTTATATTAAAGTAATTCATCATCATCTGCCTAGCCTTTTCCCAACTAGGTTGGGGTCGGCTTCCAGTCTAACCGGATGCAGCTGAATACCAGTATTTTACATGGAGCGACTGCCTAGCTGACCTCCACAACCCAGTTACTGGGTAATAAGATACCCCTAGGTAAGACTGGTTGTCAGACTTTCGGGCTTCTGACTACCCGTAACGACTGTCAAAGATCTACGAATGACAGCCGGGACCAACGGCTTAACGTGCTTTCCGAGGCACGGAGGGGTCTCGGTATGTAAAGATGGTCACCCATCCACAGATCAACAGCGGCAAGCGTAGCTTAACCTGATCGATCGACCTGTGCGGCTGTTATTATTTGGCCACGGGCCCCTAAATTAAAGTAATTACAGGAAAAAAATAAAAAGATAAAGTCCTCCAGACCGTATTTCGGTCATGGCGGTGAATCTCAACGCAGATTAGCCTTCGGCGCGGGAGATATTATAGTGCACAAGTGTGCGCGCAGATACAGGTGCACTCCCTCTTCCCTCACTCTCATAGTCCGATGTGACGGCAATCCGACACGACCGGAGAGAGATCAGGTGCAGGACCAAAGGTTTAACGTGCCTTCTGAGGCTTCTAAGCTCCGGGATGTTACTAAGATATTCCTAATGGAAAAACTCAATAACACTTTGCCCGACCCGGGAATCGAACCCAGGACACCACGTTCTGCAGTCGCGCTTGCGACCACGAGACCAAAGGGGCAGCCAAGTCCGTCATTATCTATTGCAAATAACAGTTATACGTAGCGTCGACTACATAGCATCTAGGGAGTCACTACGTATAGTATCTGGTACAGACGCCCGCACATCAAGCTGCCCAAAACTGTCAAATTTTCCCAATCAACCTTGAACCTTATGCTTTAGAGATAATAATAATAATAATAATAAAACGTTTATTTCGGAAATTTGCTCCATATTTTGTTAGTGATACAACTTACGTAACTATGTTAGTACTTACTTCTAATTAAAAACAAACAAACTAAAACCTACAATAGAATACAATTTAATTCATGTATTTTCCTGCAGTATCAGACCCGCAGTTGTGCATACGGGTCCAATACTCCAGGAAAACGCCGTCCAGCCTATCCCCGATCACCTTCAGTATGCCGTTGGTACTCCCACGAATCCTGCTTAACAATGATGCCGTTCTTTTCCTCATGATTGCTGAAAAACTATCTGTAGTAGATTCAGCAAACATGGCTGACGCGCTACAGAATCGCGGTAGCCCCAACAGCACACGGAAGGCGTTGTTGTACTGGACCCGAAGAGCGTTGTAGGCCCTCTGCGTATGCTTGACCCACAGGCTGCATGTGTAAAAAGACTGACAATAAGCCTTGAAAAGGGTGATCTTGACCGGTCTCGATAAGGACAAATTGTAGTAGCTTGATGTGCTGGCGTCTGTAGGTATATATCATCCGAAGGGCACGAATTTTTGGGTTCGTAGCCAAAGGGATGCCAACGGAACCCTATTACCAGCCTCCACCGTCCTTCTCCCTGTCTGCCAGCGGGCATAAACTTAATAATAACTTATTCTCATGAACCGTAATAGGGAGATAGTTGACATTTTTACAGTGTATATTTCTATTGCCGCTAGAACAACAAATAATAAATAATAATAATAATAATTTATTTATTTCAGACAATTCTAGTCCATAGTTTACACATACAATAAATAAATAACTAAATAAATAACATTAAAATGACTTATAAAATATAATATCTATTAAATTCAAATTCAAAACAGGCAAAAACCGAAAACAAAGTGGTGATCATTTCAAAATAATAAGAAAGTAAATTAAAAATTTGTCAAAAAAAAAATAAAATTATAAAAATGTCAGAATCGAATAAAGAAAATATAAATAAAATATCAAATATAAATTGTGAAATTGTAAAAATGTTATAACAATGTCAAACTATTAAGAACAAAAAATAACAGAAATAAAATAACACTTTGCGGGACACTTAACGCCCCTAGTCGTAATAGCAATAAAACTTCTATTGTGTCTCGTTCAATGTCCTTTGATGTTTTAAAAATTATTGATAAGATTAGTTGTCAGACTTTCAGGCTTGTGACGACCCGTATCGACTGTCAAAAATCCACGAATGTCAGCCGGGACCAACGGCTTAATTTGCTTTTCGAGGTACGAAGGAGTCTTGGTATGTGAATATGGTCACCCATTCACGGACCTACCGCGACAAGCGTAGCTTAACCTGATCGATCGACTCGTGCGACTGTTATTACTAAGCCAGAAGCACGTTAAAATGCTTATATCACAACCGATTAAAATCTACACAGATATGTAAATCAACGCTGCAACTCTCACTAAACCAGAGACACGGGTTACAAGTCAAGAACTGGTGTTTATACAGGTATTCTTGGACATGTCTTCAAGATTACCTAGATGTATGCTAAACTTCCTTCTAACGAGTTTTTATGCAACTGTTGAAGTAGTAAAAGCTTATCGTTGAGGTAAATACGTAATTCCTGTGGTTCAAAATGTGTAATACGTTGCAACGTAATTGTATGCGACTTAGGCATGGATTCTGAGGTCCTCCATTAGTTCTCGATAGTTATTCACACATAAACTCACGCCTTCTTATTATAGGGGTAGGCAGAAAGTACAGAAACATCCTTTTGCTTCGTTTACCTCTATTTTTTATCTCAAAATAAAAGTCGATTCCCAGCAATAATTTTTGGGCAAAGCTACTTAGTTAGCTGTACAGTATGAGTAGTTGACGGCTATGTGATATGTCTTTTTACAGCCTGTATAATGTAAAATTATTTCATTATTTGAATAACAACGAGTTTAATTTTAAACAAGTCTTTTATTTATCCGACCCGGGACGCGACGCAACAGGATACGAACGAGGAGTCCATAAAGTACTGTCGAACAAGGAATTTGGTATACAGGCAAAAATATTCATCTTTTCACGACACTTTCAGTATTCATTTTTACTGTGTGTTTAATATTTTTTAGGCTTATGGCTTGTATGAGTAAATAAATTGACTACTCAGCAGTCTCAAAATATTCTTCAGAACTAATTATATACCAAATAGTTTGTTTGACTGTAAACGGCCGGAAAAATAAGAACACAAATAATATTGTGGTCTTATTTTGCAATAAGTATACTTTTTTAAACCTTATAGTTCAGAACTAAATGTTTTATTTTTCCATAAATGTAATATTTTTGTTCTTATGGTAAAAAAAAACGTTTACTTTTCAATCAAAGTAGTAAATATGTTGCAAACTATAATAAACTTTATGTTTGAAAGTTAAGGTTTAATTATAAGCAAGCTATATGCAATCGCGGCCACTTGAGCGATGCGTTTTTGTTCCTGCCGGTCGATTCTGTAAATCTCACCGTGAAAAGTTGCGTGGAGTGAGCTGTCAGTGTCATTCCACTCATGCTAGGGATTGACTAACAAACATTTACAATCATAATCAAGATTCTAATACAATGTTTTATTCTAATTCTTCTGATCATTTTATATAATTTCAAAGCTATTATTTTAGTTGTCAAAACATTACTATTTTGTGGGGTTTTAAAATAAACCAGAAACTCAGTCAGAATCTCAATGTGGTTTTTATTTTTTCTAAACTAGTCGTTATATAGTCTGAGGTGCGAGCGCGTCACGCACGAATAATAATTTAAATAAAACATTCACAGCTACTAGTTACTAGACTGATGAAAATACGGATCGACATTGTTTGTTATTATTAATACTATTCAAATCTCGATAATAATTGTAAATATATGCTTGGTCAATCCCTAGTATCAGATGGGATGACACTG
Source organism: Eremobia ochroleuca (assembly GCA_949629135.1). Taxonomy (NCBI): domain Eukaryota; kingdom Metazoa; phylum Arthropoda; class Insecta; order Lepidoptera; family Noctuidae; genus Eremobia; species Eremobia ochroleuca. Next base: position 14,052,586 of record OX451402.1, on the reverse strand, counting down.
ACAGCTCACTCCAAGCTCACTTCACCTAAGTTATCACAGTGACATGATTACAGAATCGCACTGCTGTAGTGCTATTCTGTAAAACCCTCACCGTGATAACTCGGGTGAAGTGAGCTTAAAGTGAGCTCTTATTAGTGTCAATCCCTAGCATCAGATGGAAGGACAACTCACTTCACCTAACTTCTTACGATGAGATTCTAACAGAATCGAACAGCAGATACTTAATCTAGAACAGTGTTCTAATGTCAGATAATTTACATTCCATCATTTACACTTAATCAGTTATCTACTTTAGTTAAATGTATTCCAAGTTTATTTTTGAGTGACTATTAGTAACAAAAAGGTCCTTGGTTGCAACGGAATTTGAATTTTGTTAAGTTTGACATGACATTCAGTTTGTTGTTCCTTAACTTAAAAATTATCTCAAATTCCTGGCTTTAATATAGTGCTATTGTTGGTCCAAGCTCAATCCGCAGGACAGGGACCTTAGAACACTGAACTGAGCATGTTGGGTCCACTCCACTCGGCGCGGTGCCACACAGGTTACGAGAACAGGGCTTCTTACTCCTTTCTACTTTCGTGAAACCATCCTCATCAACTTGCCTTTTATCCCCGGTAGTAAGTTCCCGTGGGATATTTTCCGACATCCACACGCGTGAAGTCACGGGCTTCAAAGCAAAAAAGCGACTGAATAAATAAATAAGACGTATCACGTTCTCGTAGCTTCCATTATCTATTTCATACACTACACACACACTACAGCATTTTCTCGAGTATTTACATGTAATGTAACGTTCTCACGAATGGTACAGACGCCAGCACTTCAAGCTATCCGAAACTGTCAAATTAATTTTCTCAATCAACTTTGAACCTAGTTCTTTAGCGATAAAGTTGAAAACCTATTAAAGAAATTTGACAGATTGTAGTAGCTTGATGTGCTGGCATCTGTACAATACAGGCAAAAGCTCACTTTCCAAAAGCATTTCCATGTAATTCAACGTTTCTGCAAATGCTCGACGCTGCGTTCGACGTAACGCTCACGGCGAGTGAGCATTTACCTGAAATATGTATTTTTACCTTGCGTTCACTGTTGATGCGTTGGACCTACAGGTATCGCTCGTGCCTTTACCCGATAAAATAATACACCAATACGCTCGTTGGTTTTTAAAAGCAGGTTATACCAAAATATCGAGCGTCATATTCGAAGTGCGGTTCGATAAAACTTAAAAAAGGCGAATGCTCAATGTTCTGTTACAAGTAAATGCTCTAGTCTATACTCACCTTTATAACACCACTCACTCACCTTTAATGCTTTATTTATCTTTTTTTTTGGAAACGTTTCGCGCAATAAATAGGGATCACTGAGACAATTCGGAGAAAAGGATTTTAGTGGTCGTCATAAACCACAATATGCCTGAATGTCTAAAACCAGTATTTATAGGTGCTTTTTCAACCACAGTATTTTTGTTGTGTTTCATGAAAACTGTTTTTTTGAAGTGGTAATATTGTAACCGCTATCGACGAACGTAAAACTCCATTTACACGATCAAAATAAATCTGCCTAGTCTTTTCCCAGCTAAGCTAGGGTCGGCTTCCAGTCTAACCGGATGCAGCTGGATAACAGTATTTTACATGGAGCGACTGCCTATTTTTGATCTCCATCACCCACTTTCTGGGTAATACGATATCTCTTGGTAAGACTGGTTATCAGACTTTCGGGCTTCTGACGACTCGTAACGACTCAAATATCTACGAATGATAGCCGGGACCAACGCCTTAACGTGATTTCCGAGGCACGGAGAGTCTTGGTGTGTAAAGATGGTCACCCATCCACGGAACAACTGCAGCAAGCGTAGCTTAACCTGATCGATCGACCCGTACGGATTAATTAGCCACAAGCCCCTCCCTCCATAGTGTAACACTCCATTTACACGATGTGAGGTCTAAACAGTACTGAATTGCATCGCCTAATACTGTTTGGATGATGCAACTTCAAATTATGGTATGTCACAGGCAATTAAATCTCAGCGTGTAAATCAGTCTTCACTTTTAGGATTCGATTGCCAACTCGAAAATACGAGTATGTGGTCATTACTAATATCCAATTCATATATTAGTCTTTACCTATGAAATTGCCGTTCTGCAGTACTGGCCATTTCCAATCAAAATAATTTTTGTTTGGCTAAGAATTCCAATTTCAAATTAATTTTATTTTAAAAACATGGAATTTTGTTTCCAAAAGTAGTCATTTGATTAGTTTTACATTTTCATCGCATTTCAATCTTTTTCGTCATCATGGATGCGTTAAAAATTCGAGTAATTATGGAATATGAGTACCGTCGTGGCAGCAACGCGGCACAAGTGGCACGCAACATCAACGAAGTTTACGGAGCTAACACTACAAACCAACGCACCACCTGTTATTGGTTTGCTCGCTTCCGTTCTGGAAATTTCGACCTGAAAAATGAACCTCGCGGTCGTCCGAAGACTTTGGTCGACAGTGACGAATTAAAGGCGATTGTGGAAGCTGATGATACACAATCTACGGCTGAATTAGCAGCAGCTTTCGACGTTAGCGTCAAAACAATATTGGTCCATTTGCGTCAAATTGGCAAGATAAAAAAGCTTGACAAATGGGTGCCCCACGAACTCAATGATCGCCAGCGCGAAGTACGCGTCGAGACGTGCCTTGCACTGCTCAACAGACACACAAATGAAGGAATTTTGAACCGCATTGTTATCTGCGATGAAAAATGGATTCTGTTTAATAACCGCAAGCGCTCAGCAAGTTGGTTGGAACCTGGTTCAGCACCTAAACAATGCCCTAAACGAAAACTTACCCCTAGAAAAGTGATGGTCACTGTTTGGTGGTCTAGCGCCGGTGTGATTCATCACAGCTTCTTACCAAACGGGGTGAGCATTACTGCAGATGTGTACTGTGAAGAACTGAACACAATGATGGAGAAGCTGGCACATCTCCAACCAGCATTGGTCAATCGCTCGTCTCTAATACTGTTACTGCAAATACTGTTACTCCTATACATGTTCATCCGAATTTTTTATAATATCTTCGAATCTGTATTCATCTAACTCGACAAACGAAACATGTTCGGCTAAATCGGGTCACGCTTCGGAGATCAGACCTCAAATCTTAGTTGATCCCAACCTACCTTTATGCGTCATTGCGTGTTAGACATGGAATTCGTGCCACGGGTCCTGATATAGTTTACCCTTTTTTTTTTGATAAAAATGACATTTGGCAATGTCATTGTTGAGTATTTTTGTGACTAGTATTGCAACACCAACATCAAAGTGTAAATTATTATGTTATCTATGGCAACACGCCCCCTTCACTGAGCAACTGGTCCAATGTATACGTAAAATTACTTGTCCACCGTTTTATTGATTCTTCTTGGGCACCTATGCTACCGGCTCATTAGAACTTAACAACTGCACAGTTACGTATAAAAATGTAATATATGTAGGTATATGATTAATATTTTTACCTCTGAACCTCGGAAAGTTGGTTCCGGCTATGATTCGCAAATCTTTGACAGTCGTTACGGGTAGGTAGTTAAAAACCCAAAAGACCGCCCAGTTTTACCAAAAAGTATTTTGTGAACTGGGAGGCCAGTTACCCATGTCGTTCTTTGTAAAATAATGGTATTGTATTAGGCTACATTCAATTAGACTGCAAGTCGAATCAAATATAGAGGTATGAGTAACAGGGGGTAAAGTTCACTCATCCTCCATGGAAAACGGAGGATCCTCCGACCAGACGGGTGTTGTGTCTGGCGGGCAACTGCCCGATGATTCATGTCGGGCCGTTGTATATATGCTAGTTGCGCGGTAAACTCTGCTTGCGAGATGCAGGATTTTGCGTGACGTCAGTATTACGTGTTGTTCGCGTTTGTAGATACAGCAACATCACTCCTTTCCGGAAACCGGAGGTCGATAGTGGGCTGCGTTTTGTAGTCTGTTATCTTGCGATACTTGCCAGGCCAGCTGAGGTTCCAGTGAGTCGGAACCGGTTGCCGCATAGTTCACGGTGAGTCGGAACTGTCTGCGAAGATGCCCCACTGAGTCGGGGTGGAACTTCGTTATGCTCCAGTGCATCGGATGTGGTACAGCGCCGGGTTGAGGCTGACTGCTGGCGTCGACCAGGAGAGGGTTTTTAAGGGCTCTGGTTGTGGACCGGCTGAAAGTGCAGTGTGCTGTGCCGAGGTTGCTCTGATGAAGCTTAGGGTGAAGACCCGGTATGCGCAGTCGCTGCATGTTGGTGGTCAGGATATCCGTTGAAGCCGTGGGTGTTGGCTGGCTGGGTGACTCGCTGCTCTAAAATTTGCGGGAGTGATGATGATGATGACGTCACGCTGATGTAGGTTTTAGTGTGTAACTATTCATCTGATATAATACGTTTATTTGTAAGGGGATTAGACTACAAAAGAAAAATCCTACAATACAAGCCTACCAAGCTTCCAAAGAAAGTTGTTCTAGGAAACTGGCAGTTTGTAGCGAAAGAAAAAAAAAAAAAATATTTTCTTTTGCAGTTTCGTGGTTATTTTTGTTGCCAACTCTCCCATTTTGCCTTTCAACTGTGAACTTATCTTTTTACTTATGTATTCGTTGTGCTCTATAACGTTATTTTTATTTTCGTTGAGTATGCGACGCCTCGAGGGACTGTCATTCCGAATATTCAGAGGTGTTATTTTCGATAAAAGTAGTTTTATATATTTTCTTTCCTTAGCCTTTCTGAGACACTTCGGACTTGGTTTCTTATTATGTCTAGTACAACTAAAGCGGTTCATTAAGGCCCGGCGACCATTGGCGGCACGGCACAGCAAGGTGTCATTAGGTGACGAATAAAAATATAACTTAATAGGATGGAAATAAAGTTGAAATTTCAATGTTAACGTTCGTAAGTACAAAAACAATACCGCGTTATGCTTAGGCATGCCGTATCGGCAGCCTTCGGAACGCTTCGGCATCCCTCGGAACGCTTTGGCAGTCTTCGGGATACCACGGCAAGACAGCGTCCGCCCGAACCCCGCGGCCCCGCGCGTAGCTTCATTAGCATGCCAAAGGACGCTTCGGTATGCTTAAGGACGTCGCGGCATACTTCAGGATGCCACGGCATTGTTACCACTAGTGTGCACTTACATGTAGGGATGCCGAAGGATCCCCTGCTGTGCCGTGCCGCCAATGTGCGGCGGGCCATAGAGCCAATTTACGAACAAGTGTGTTGAACAATAAATTGTTACACACACAAACAGACCTTGTCGTTCTCTTACTATTTGCTGAGCCCACCGCGTCCATAGTGAGGTCATAAATTGATTTGATTTTGATTTGTGGAATGCAATCAACGATTGAGTACTTTGTAGAGGCCGGGACACAGCCCGACCTGAGGATCGATCCCAGGACTACATGCTCAGCAGACTTGCTTAAAGCAGCTAGCTACACGGAGAGAAAATTCTTAGAAAAATTACTGTGCTCGTCACTGTAAAGTGAGTGCAAGTGACATCTACAGAAAATTTTCTGAGTGAGATTGGGAAAAATTCACTATTTCTCCAATCCATTTTACTGTACAGCATAAGAATTTTTACTGTGCTAGCATGGTAATTTTTCCAATACCACTCAAATGCACTCAGATTATGAGACAGCACAGTAATTTTTCTAAGATTTTTGTCTCCGTGTACACCAATGAGCCAGTCGTAGTATTGCTTCCATATATTTTTATTCTACAATGTTTACTGAATTAGGTGCAGTTTGTCTGCAAACTAACTGCCACCCTCTTTCTACGAGTATTTGCAGTCCGTTCAATGAAGCACTAAATTAACAGGATCAGGTTTGATTTTGTCTGCGATATTTTGTTTATTTAAAAGAGTGGCTAAGTTTCTAACAACTAGGGTCGGTCGCCCAAGGTTAAACAACGCTTGCTGAGGTCACCGTACGTGCCTCGTAGATCTTTGACAGTCCTTCCAGTTAGTCAGAATGTCGAAAGTCTAACAACCCGTATAATAACACGAATCAGGACGAAAGCTTAAAGGCATTTTAACATTGAAATAATATAGTTTGTTGCTATAAAAGGCTGTGTTTACTGTACAATAATTAACGATTAAGTGCCCTTGTTGGCAACAAACTATAATATTTCAACGTTAAAATCTAATTTAAAGTTTCGTCCCAATTCACCCCTGCATCCCTATTCACCACGTTTTTGGATACATAAGGTATACAAGGTAGATAGGTAGATCAAGGTATCTTATCGGTCAGATAGACATAATAGTGTAGACTGTGTGGATGATGATGACGAAGTTTTTTTTTTTTATCTGTAAGTAGACTTTTTAAGACATTAACTTACACGTCAATTTTTGGGTTAATATTTTAAGACTAGATGGCGCCCTCATTTCCTAGCTGACTGATCCCTGAGAAGAAATGCTGAAACAAACTCAGAGGTAAAGCTGTAGGTCAAAGGCAGGTCTGTATATAAAATTCTAGTATACAGCTGCATCCGGTTAGAGTGACAGCCCACCTATTTAGAAAAGGTTAAGCTAAGAACTTTTTTTTATTTTATTAATTTATTGGTTCGGATAAAGTTGAGACAGGTCTATATGGAATTGGAGTGCCGGATGGCTTATCACAATCATGTTGTTTCTGAATTGAGAAAACTGGAATTATCATTACACGTGTAGCAGTTTAAAAGGCTCAGGGACTGTATTTTCCCTTGAGTTTTGACATCGCATTAACTTACTTAATCTCAGATAATTATGTACGATCACACATCTGTTATATTACATTTATTTTAGGTTTGTTATGATATTTCAAAACGCAGACTCATTTTTTCCCAAATCATCATCATCTGCCTAGCCTTTTCCCAACTATGTTGGGGTCGGCTTCCAGTCTAACCGGATGCAGCTGAAAACCAGTATTTTAAATGGAGCGACTGCCTATCTGACCTCCACAACCCAGTTACTGGGTAATACGATACCCCCATAGGTAAGACTGGTTGTCAGACTTTCGGGCTTCTGACTCCCCGTAACGACTGTCAAAGATCTATGATATACAGCTGGGACCAACGGCTTAACGTGCTTTCCGAGGCACGGAGGGGTCTTGGTATGTAAAGATGGTCACCCATCCACAGACTAACCGCGGCAAGCGTAGCTGAACCTGATCGATCGACCTGTGCGGCTGTTTTGTTTATTTTTTGTTTGTTGTTATTTAGTTTTGTTTTTTTTTTCAAATGGGACGTAATAAAATTACCATCCTCCACATACCTATTTATTAAACTTTTGATTCGATTCCCAGGTCGGGTAAAGTCTTACTGGGTTTTTCCATTAGAAATTTCTTAGTACGAGTGGAGTTTGGAAGTTAGCGATGTCGTACCCCCGTGCCTCGTAAGTAAAAATACGTTAAGCCGTTAGTCCTCCACTTGATCTCTCTTCGGTCATTACGGATTGCTGTCCCATTGGACTTTGAGAGTGAGGTAAGAGAGATCTGTGTCAGCAGACACACTTGCGTACTATAACATCTCCCGCGCCGAAGACTAGTCTCCGCTGAGATTGTTCGCCATGGCTGAAACAAAATCTGGAGGACTGTATAAGCCTTTCAGTATCCAACAATAATCTTCATCTACTTCAATAAAACGAGATGTCTCATAAAATTAACCACACAATGACTTTTCTTCAACAAAAGTTATATTATGCGATCAGTGGTGGAAACCAAAGTAACGGCCGCAACTTACCAGATGTAGGTCGTAGGTTCGAACCCAGACAGGCGCTCTACTTTGTGTAAATTATGTCATCACCACTGCTCTTAAAGCGGTGAAGGAAATCATTCTGAGGAAGCCGGCACGTCCTAGAACCAAAAATTCGAAGACTGTGACATCTATCAACCCGCACTGGGCCCGCGTGGTGGATTACGGCCCACTCCCTCTCACCGAAAGGCAGTGGTGGACTAAGCCCGTCTGAGGCCAGGGGCGGCAAAGCTGAATGAGGCCCCCCGGCTTTAAAAAAAAACGTGGTTTTAAAAGCTTTTTATTCAGTTCACATTTGTATGTATAAATAAGTGTTTATGTTTATTTTGTTAAAATCTGGCAAGTGAAATTTAAATTCGAATTAAATTATTTAGGCTAACAAACACACATAAGTACCTACAATATGGAATGGAGATGGGTGAGGAAAATAAAATACAAATCGATCGATAAAAAAAAAAAAATAGATGAAATAAATCAAAGAAGACGTTTTTTTTAATTTTTTGTAGCGTGTTATATGTGTTTTCGTGTCTTCAATTTACTGAACTCCTCAATAACTTCTGTGAAATCGATTTCTTAGGATTTTTTTCTTTCTATTGAAAGCACGGCTAGGTTGACAAGTCGCTCTTGACCCATCATCGAAGATATTTTTAATTAGTTTAAATTTCGAAAAACTCCTCTCGCATGATGCAACCGAGATGCAAATGGTCAAGAAGTATATCTTGATGAAATGATGTAGGTACTAAGCACATTTTTAAAGTCTTGTTTAGGATTTGATCAGGGGAACGCGGGGGCATTTGGGGGCCCCCCAAGACCGGAGGCCCGGGGCGGGCCGCCCCTTCCGCCCCCCGGTTAGTCCGCCACTGCCGAAAGGAGGCCCATGGGACATTATAGGCTGATTATGATCAAAACCTATCTTTGTATTGTATAAATTCAATCTTCTAATATTGTATAATTGCATAACACACATGTGAGCACTGTGTACCTAAACTATAAAGCTACCATTTACTGGGTACGTCTTTCATTGACTTGAATGTGCCATGGCGGCTGAGGGTATGTCATGCTCACTCAAATGTCTCGCTGGTGGTGGCGTGTGTGTTGGATCATTAAGTTCCCTTCAAAACGGTTGAGCTAAATGGTGCTGATCCCTACGTCATGTTCGTGAACGGGCGCCGCCAGTAGGGACTGGTCGTCTCTTAGCTGCCATGGCTTATTTTAATCTTAATCTAAGTATTTTAATTTCTGAATTGTTGTTTTTTTTTGTTATCTTTTTTAGTACTGACGCTTTTAACGTGCACGTCTTTCTACATCGTTCTCACATGTATAATTTCAACTTGAATGATGTAACCAAAATGTTGTAACAACTTTTATGATTTAAAAGAGTGTCCGTGGAGTTTCTTGCCCGTTCTTCTCCACAGGTACCTACTTCGCTTTGGAATGGGCAACTAGCTTCATCTTTCTGACTGACTGACCCCTTGACAATTCAAAAGTGCCTATAATTGGTTTACTTGAAATAAATGCTTTGAGTTTGAGTTTGAGTTTGACCTACACAAGAAAATTGATGTATGTATATTTATATTCCAGTAGTGCGATTCTGTAACTATCTCACCGTGAAAACTTAGGTGAAGTGAGCGTGGAGTGAGCTGTCAATGTCATCCCACCTGACACTAGAGATTGACCAAGCATACATTTACAGTCATAATCGAGATTTTAATAATAACAAACAATGTCGATGCGTATTTTCATCAGTCTAGTAGCTGTGAATGTTTTATTTTAATTAGTGTTCGTGCGTGACGCGCTCGCACCTCAGGCTATATAAGGACTAGTCTAGAAAATAAAAAGAAATAAAAACTACATTGAGATTCTGACTGACTTTCTGTTTGACTATTTTATTTTAAAACCCCACAAAATAGTAATGTTTTGACAACTAAAATACTTGCTTTGAAATTATATAAAATCATCAAAAGAATTATCATAGAAAATAGTATTAAAATCTCGATTATGATTGTAAATTTTTGCTTGATCAATCCCTAGCATCAGCAGGATGACACTGACAGCTCACTCCACGCAAGTTTTCACGGTGAGATTTTTACAGAATCGACCGGCAGGTTTTGAATTTGCAACCTCGTGCCTAAAACAATACACATTACAATACACATTTATTTATAAAAAGCTCTTCTAAAAACCGTATTCATCTCCTCGCATTGTATAAACGGCCATTTTCTCTGATTTACTACAATCCTTGTAACGTTGAGAGTAATCCCGGAATCGTATTTACGGAGTTTTACGGTTTTTACTGCCTTGTTGCTAGGCAACGACATTTCATTAGGGACACGCACACTTCTGCAAGGTCGTATGATATAAAACCTTCGTTATATGTGTATCTACAAGTCTTTAATACCTTCATAAATAAAGATACGTATATCCCTCGTATATCTATACTCATATTACAAAAAGATAAGGTTTCTCAGTTTTTATGTACTTAGGGGTTGATCTTCGGAACTACTGCTCCGATATTGAATATTCGTTGACTGATAACGGTACCGCCAAGTGTTGTAAGATATATTTTATGTTAAAATCAAGAACGCGGACGGAGTCGCGGGTGGGCGTAGTTCAAAGATAATCAAATCTTGTGTCAACTTTATACATAACTACTAAGTCTTTCTTACAGTACCTAACTGGGCTGTGGAGGTCAGATAAACAGTCACTCCATGTAAAATACTGGTATTCAGATGCATCCGGTTAGACTGGAAGTCGACCCCAACATAGTTGGGAAAAGGCTAGGCATATAAATGATGATATCGTGAAGGTCCAGTGGTTACGGCTTCGCTTCTCATGCACGAGGTTGTGAGTTCAAATCCGGGCGGGTCCCAATGTGACTTTTTCAATTCATATGTACTTTCTGAGCTGTTTATCTTGGCATTACTGACATCTTGTCACATTGAGGAGCACTAGTAGCCCAGTGGTAACGGCCTTGACTTACGAGTTGTAGGTTGTCGGTTTGATCCCAGACAAACGCTTTACTTTGAGTAAACAATTTCACAACAAATGCTCTTAAAACGGTGAAGGAAATTATCGTGAAAAAACCAATTCTTATCCTACTAATCCTATCCTACTTCCGATTTCCTACTACTATTATAAGCGCGAATGTTTGTGTGATGTATGTTTGTTACCCTTTCACGCAAAAACTACTTTTCAGATTTTGATGAAAGTTTACTGTAATATACATCACAATAACACATAAGATGCTTTCAATCCCGATATTCCCTAGGGATTGACACTTATCCGGATAAAACTGCGCGGAGGTGCTAGTAGTCAATATAAGTCCGAAATCGCCAACTCGTCTTGAGGAAGCGTGGTGATCGACGCTCGTACCTTCTCTATATGACAGGCCTTTGACATACAGGGGGACAATAACAGGCAAAAATTATTTTATGTCGATATTAAAATAAAGAAAAACGAGTTGTTAAATAAAGAAATAAAAAAATAATTCCTGAAAACAATGCTATTTTAAGTATTCCACACGATACTCCAGAAACGGAACACTTACGGACTTCACAACCGAAAAAATGGTTGCTCGTGTGTTCGCTGGCGGTAGTTTCAAATCTTTTTATTGCTTCACGCTATTTCAAGCGGTGCTTACACGTTCCTGGTGATACGCTCCGCAGTTTACCCACTGAATAAGGAAGAAGTTAGCCATATAGTGAAACATAAAGGTACATATTTCAAGTCTTGTCTCTTTTGTGACTGCTTCGTAAGTCTTGTGGTCGCTAGTGCTACTGTTGACAAATGCTCAACACCATACGTACCATATAATGTTGCGTAACTCCCAACAGTGAAAATTTTATGCTGACGTTGTATATTGGAATGTTATGTCGAGTGAGTAGACCACCGATTGGTGTGAAGGTTTTATTGCTACTAAAAAAATAACATGTCATAAGGTAATGATGTACAATTAATGTTGGATTAAACAAATTGCAACGTTTCACTGTATCTAAGCATAGCAAACGTCATCTAAAACTATTCCAAATTTCAAGTTGATAGCATTAGCAGTTCTTGAGATAACCAGCTGTGACTGACGGACGGCCAGACTGAGTCGCACCATTAGGGTTCCTTTTTTTTTTAAATTTTGGTACGGAAACAAAAGGATTTTTGAAAAAGCATTGAAGCTGAAGAAGAAGGAACAATTGATTTTTTTATTTTTTTATTACGATGCCATGAGCACGGAGACAGCTGTTCAGTTTGATGGTCTGTAGTGGTAAAGACCATCAAACTGAACAACTTTCTCCATGCTAAGTAAAAATATGGTACCTAATGGTTAAGGGTTTGGAGGTGGACCCTTAAATATGACCATACTTTTATGATACATGCTATAATTCCGAAAACAATAGTTTGTTCAAGAGCTATCGCAAGTTTCATAGGAAAATCACAGCTCCCAATTTGCGACACACCGACTAATGGTCAGTGTTTGAACTAAACTTGAACGTAGGTAAACGTCAGTCACACCGTAACTAACGATGGTTAAACAGAGCGGTCTTTGGCAAATACTACGAGTAATATGGTATAATAGGACAGTAATGAGAAACGAAAATAATGTTTATTCGCCTTTCGGAAGGATCCACAGCTAACGAGGAACAATTTTCTCGATCAGGAAACGTACAAAAGATTGTAAGCCCCTTGTAATTAACAGAAATGCGTTATGTCACAGTTGTGACAGGGACATCAACGTGCAACCTATGGATTCAGTAAGTACATAATTCTGAACCGCCCTGCGTTAAATTTTATTGTAAGGTTTAAACAAAATTGCCCTTCCATACATTTTGACCGCACTTTTCTTACTAATATATCTACTAATAATATATTCATACTAATATATTTTTCCGGCATGATGATATCGTGATTCCTATGTTTTGCTTACTTTTGATTAAAACTATTTGCATAACATTCATACCATGGTTGCCGATTACACATTTACACCTAACAACGACCACAAAAACGTCCAATACTATTATAGCAAAATATAGTACAAAAATAAATAAAAATTATGTTATTTTAGTGTGACTGGGCACTATATATCTCATCTGTGACATGTTTGGGCATCGATGGGACGACGCACAATATTAATATTAAATTTGATATATACAAGCGACGACACGTACCTGCTGCTGTATGAGTGCTCGCGTTAGAACTTCGGCACAGTGAATATATAATAATAATGTAAAATATACAAGTAACTGTCAAAGGTAAAAGTAAACTTACGGTATAGATGTATTTAACTACGTTTATATAGTAAACACTAAAAAACAAATGATCGAGCACCAAAAACTTAAATAGTGTGAATAAAACAGGAGCTCTCCAAGCAAAGAGGCTACTTTTTAGGTATATTCTTTTGCCTTGAAAACGTCTAAAAAGTCAATGTAAAACATATGACATATTACTAACAACCAGTGGTGTCTTGGAGTGGAGACCACGTATTGGCAAGCGTAGTGTGGGACGTTCCACAGCTAGATGGACGCACGACCTAAAGAAGGTGGCTGGGGTAGACTGGATGCGGAAGGCGGAGGACAGGGTGTTGTGGCGCAGTCTGGGAGAGGCCTATGTCCAGCAGTGGACTGCGATAGGCTGAGTTGATTGACAGAGTGGTGTCTTGCTATGTGAAAGAAAAAAGTAGATAGATGATACCTAGTCAATGATTAATAAGAATTAATACCGTATTCTTATATTGATGCTGGCAATGTAGAGGCTGATATAAATCATTAAAAAGATAAAACAATTTGCTAGTGATAAGTTGAGAAACACATAGTTTCTGTAATTACGAAGCTTAAACGTGACTCATGGGGTCGCTCCCTATATCAACACAGCCAGTGTGAACACAACCACAACGTGGACATGTAAAATCTGTTGATTTCCTATTAGTTCCAAAAAATCACTACTGTCATTAGAACCATGTTCACTTGTATATAGTATTTGCCATAGCGAATGTCACTTGCAGAGTTACAGCATGTCGATTGTGTAAAAATCTCACCGTGAAAACTTGCGTGGAATCTGCTGTCAGTGTCATCCCACTGATGCTAGGGATTGACCAACAAACAACAAACACACATAATCGAGATTTAAAAAAATATTTTTTATGCTAATTGTATTGATCATTTTTTATATAATTTAAAAACTTGTATTTTAAGTGTCAAAACATTGCTATTTTGTAGATTTGCTGTCATCTTAACAAGCTAAGGGCCTCGTTTATCATCGGCTTCAGGGCCCTTTGTTTGAACAGCCTCCACGCACACATGTATTTCTCTTACGTACACAAGTTGTACGTCCCTTAGACCGCAATGTATCATAAAGCTTGGACGCTTTTGCCTTAATACTGCAAAACATCGGAAAGGTTTCAATTATACATTTCTCGGTTCCTAATTACATTAACCGATTCGTTTTAATTACCTATCGTAGTTGGCTTATTCCTGACTGTTCGTTGAATAAACCATTTTTTTTTTTTCGGGGGGAAACCTTCAAAAGGCATCCGACCCCTGGGGAGGGAGGTCGGGGAGTGTGGGATTTTTACCTCACTAAAACCACCCCGGTGATCACCATCAGCACATAGGGGTGGCCCCGGTTCCTCTTAAAAGGCCAATTCCGGATTTATGTATTGCTGTCCTAACAGAAAGCGATTATGTGACCATAGCGCGATAATTGTGTGGGAATTTTAATTAATTACATTGTGAACACAGCTTCTGTCTGTGGCTTTGTCCGCGTGGATGTCGGAAATTATCCCACAGGAAAATGCTACCGGGACAGTAGCTTATATGTTACTCCATAATACTATCTATCTGCAAATGAAAGTCCCGTCGAAATCGGTTGAGCCGATTTGGAGATTAGCCGAAACAAACAGACAGACAAAAATATTATAAAAAGTTTTTTTTTTTTTTGTTATTTTTAGCGTATATACTTTAATATGCATGTAGTAAAAAGCTGTTATTTTGATGTTACATACAGGCACTTCAGTTTTTATGATTTATATGTATTATGTAAATATATTAGGAAGACACCTCATGGAGTTGTATGAACAAGGTTCGCGCGAATATGTGATGATCGCGTATTCTTGTTCTATCTAGGACATCACCTTTAAGTTAGGTACGTTTTAACGCCTGTAAATAATGATAGTGTCCGTTCAGAAAGTTCTCGTTGATCTAGTGGTCGCAAGTGCTACTGCTGAGCATGAGGACCTGGATTCGATTCCCAGATCGGCCAAAGTGTTGTTGGGTTTTTCCATCTGGAATTTCTCAGTAGCTGTCCGGAGTCAGGATGTGTTCCCCTGTTGGTGGAAATGGGCTCGCCCACTATTACATGGGACTGAAACATAACCGCTGTATGCACCAGTCAGCAAAACACGACGCTGACACTTCGTGTGCAGTAGTTTTAGTTTATGTTGTTTGTATTTATAGCAATTTTAAATTATATTATTATGGTATTGCATTGTGATAATATTTTTTATGCATTCGCTTATAAGTATTCTTATGTTTTTTGTAGTATGTATTGTAATTTCTATGGGCCTAGTTGAATGAAATAAAGGAATAAATTAATGATTAAAAAATAACTGGTATTGTGATATTTTTTTAATGCATTAGTTCAAAAGTATTCTTATGTTTGTTAGTATGTATTGTAATTTCTATGGACCATAGTTGCCTGAAACAAGGGAATAAATAAATAAATAAATAAAAAATACCTAGGAAAAAATAAAATAAAATATGGGTGTACTAATAGCTAAACTTCAACCCTTGGGAGGAAACAGGCGTGGCATTGTAGATTTTCTGTCCTATTGTTGGAATTTATGACTGTTATTATTATAACACAGACAAATTATGATAAAGATAAACACAGAATAATTGCTGAAACATTTTCAACAAGCCTCTTATCAGTCCTTGTAACATTACCAGACAATTGTGGGCTCTTTTGCCTTCTCAAGTAAATATATAAAGCCTGAACATTTCTTTTACAGAAATATTCTGTGTAAATCTCAGTACAATGAAGCTTAATATTTTAGTCTTGTTTGTCGTAGTGTTGGCAATGGCTGTCGTTTCGGGTAAGTGTCTTTTATAAGTATTTTTTTCATAGAGACCGACCTTTCTTTTTAACCGCCACTGTGGTCTAGTGGTAAGGCCACCTGTCTCAGACCCAGAGGTCCCGGTTTCGAATCCTAGCGGGGGCCTTTTCTGCTCGGTTTTGTTGGTGGTAGGGCTTGTTCTAAGTCCGTCTGGGCCCCAATTCACTGTGATCACTTAATGATTCTTTACTTCGTAACCACTTCAATTCCTTGGCTTATCGCGACATCTGCTAATAACGTATTCTCTATGACACAATTAACGAAATCACGCGAAAAAACGCGAAGTTGGCGTGGTATGAACTGTCAAAATACCATGCCCGACAACCGTACGTGGTTTGCACGTGGTAAGATTATGTGGGGAATAATAATTACCATACAGAATTGGAGCACTAGCTTGTTACTCGTACCACCATCTTATCTAAGTCGGTCGTCATAACAACAATATTAACAGCATCGCTATGCAATGCTATGTAAAAATAGCCAAATAAAAAAAGTATCGCAGCCTATTTAGCAAGTGTAACCAATATTTGAGTGATACTCATAAGTCCGCTATTGGCCTACTCGTAGTGTCTGGCATGACAGATAACACAACATTGAAAGGATAATAACTCCGACCCTTCACATCAAAAGCCGCGGTAATAATAACGGCGCGATACAAAGGCTCACTGGTTTTCTATAGACTGGACCTACGAGTATTTTTTGGGGCTACTTCAAGCCTAGTATCATTATTTAGATTGCTATTCAGATTAGAAATACGAATTTTCTGCGGATTAACATTTCGCCACACAGCTTTGAACCTAACCCTTTCCAACCGAGTTGAAGTGATCGTGAGTTTCGACGTTACAAAATTCTGAGCACGATCGAGCAACTATCAAATTATTCCTGAACCTCACGTATGTGAGGATCTGACTGCTGAAGACCAGGTTGCGTGAGATTTTTTCCAGTATTTTTCACAGGACCTCTGAACACTTTCCAAAAGATTAATAAGTTTTTACTGATCTATGCGAAATTTTTACTCCCGGTCGCAAAGGGATAAAGAAGGGATTCACTTTATGTAATTGTAGATTCCATAGTTTGAATAAATGACATTTGATTTTGATTTTTATTTCATAACTACTGCTGCTCTCAGCCGCATGGGTCGATCGATCAGGTTAAGCTACGCTTGCCACGGTTGGTCCGTGGATGGATGACCATTTTCACATACCAAGACCCCTCCGTGCCTCGGAAAGCACGTTAAGCCGTTGGTCCCGGCTGTCATTCGTGGATCTTTGACAGTCGTTACGGGTCGTCAGTAGCCCAGAAAACAAGACCAAACCCTCTAGTATCACGTGTGTTCAAAGTTGATCACGTGACATCCATTTTTTTTTAACTTGCTTACAATTTGTAGTGTAGATTTTTGATTACTTTAAACTTTCAGTGATTATTTCAAACTTATAAGAAACAAGATGTAGTATCAATTCATGGCCGCCATTTTGAAAAAAAATCACAATGGCGGACAGGTAGGTATGTCAGGGATCTTCAAAGCCTATAAAAACAACCGTAGGGTTTCTGACCGTAGGGTTTGGCCAGCTGTTCAGAAATTATGGGCCAAATTGAAACAGCTTCAACACGTAATTGAGAAATGAGAAGCATAAGCACAAGAATAGCTTATACTATTGACGGATAATCTATCGGATTCTATTGTTGGATAACTATCCAACGTTTACTTATAGCTTTACCGCGTGTGTGATAATATAATAATTAGACGTGATGGATCAGTTCTCCCATCTAGATAACAAGGACACGCCTTGTGAATATTCAACAGTGCAGAAGGTCAGACACGTTTCATATACAGCGAGTATCCCTGGTCCTGGTCCTGGTGGTATTTTTTACCAGGGTCTCCAAAAACACGCCGAAATGAGGCCGAAATCACACCGAAAATTATTTTTACCCGGGTATGAAAGTTACAAAAGTTAAAAGTTTAGTTTTATAGGGTTCCGTACCTAAAGGGTGAAACGGGACCCTATCGGGTAATCAGGAACAATTCACAATTGTACGGGTGATAGAATCTAATAGATTGTGAATCCACAATTTGACGGTTTGACACAAATAGATTATAGACTATCGAAAATTATTACGTTATATTGTAAGCAGTGTGGTACAATTCACAATATATCGACAGTTTACAATGTCGCGAGATATATTGTAACGATGTTCACAGTGACATAAAAATATAAAACTCTATTTGACACAATCACACAGACGCAAACAAACAAACACGCATCAACATTATGTGAAACTCGAAGTCGTTCCGCATTACTTTATACACACACTTCCTATTCCTTTAATTAATGTTCAAGTTAAATCCTATTGGTACGTACAGTCCTGGCCACACAACAACACCCAGTATAATCCCTAAGGAAGTACTACTAACTACTTACTTGATTAATTCGCCACATATTTCAGTCTGTGTGTCCTGTTTATTCTCGGTCAGATTACCATGGCCCGGCTTGAAACTTGGTACTGTACTTTACTGTATATAGCTTTGATTTTATTTTGTTTCTTAGGACATGATACATTTTGACTCAGTAAAAACATACTTTTAGTCAGTCAATTAATAGGCCTCTCACAGGCTGCGCTACAAAACCCTGTCCTCCTGCATACAGCCTGTCCCAGACACCTTTATAAGGTCATCGGTTCATCAATGGGGGGGGGGGGGAAGGGCGCCCCACACTGCGCTTGATGATTCGTGGTCTCCACTCCTCTGCTCCAACGGCCATCGGTCCATCGACAAACATGGCCAGCCCAGTGCCATTTCAGCTTTTAATTTTGGTGGCAAAAGATAACAGGTGAAATGTGGATGTACTAAATACATCTACTCAACCCTTCGGAGAGTACAAGCGTGATAATATGATGTAATTTTACTTTGAGAATGAAGTGCACAATGGTTTTAGTAAAATGATTCTCCAGGAAAGTACTAACCATTACCGCACATTTTTGCCACCAGGCAACATTGCTGTGTTCTAGTTTAAAGGGGCATATGTGGCTTTTCTATTATGTTTTAAATAACGTAATTTCTACTAACGAGTACCGATGGTTAAAGGTAGACGGGATCTACTAAAAATTGGTTTTAAGATGGGTCAAAGAAGAATAAGAAAAAGTAAGTAATAAAATAAAAATAGAATTACCAGAATATATTAATAATATAAGCACAAACATGTAAGCGCTCTTCCTCTTCTTTCCTCCTATTCTGTGCCCGATAGGGTTCATAATTCTTTAAATATTTTTAACTGTTTTATCCACATTAGAAAAGAATAGAATACTCTTTATTATGTACACCATATAAATTACAGACATAAATATATTTTTTTTACAAAGGGCACAGTGGGAGGTCATATCGCTAAGATTCATTTATGGAATTAATTAAGGATTGAGAATTAATAAAGCAGAGCCTACCCCAGCTTCGCAAGGGTGCAAGGTTTTTTCGGATCTCCGAAATTTTCTTTCAATTCAGAAGTTATGCGCGTACAGACATTTCGGTGACTTTGTTTTATACTATGTGAGGATTGTACGTTCTCAACAAAACAACAATTTAACAAGCGATTCTCGGATCTACAAAAAAGCCTTTAGGTACGAGTATAACCTCCAATAAAAACACAATCAAGGGAAACTCCAGAGGGAAAATGTTCACAAAAGAGTCCCGAACACGACGTTGGGACGATAACACTGTCTAACTTTTGACGGAAATGGATACTTTCTCGTCGACATTTTGATGAAAATGTTAGACAGATCGTGCAGTTTTCTTTACAAATCAACTCCGTATAGAGCCACGCAAATCAGTAAAAAATTGATTCCCTCCGTATTGATTGTAATTCACAATAATGTGAAGCTCGTAGAATACTTTACGACCTTCAACCCCATTGAAGGCGATGCCGGTAATGGACTGGTGGACTTCGAATGGCCTGAAATTCATCTAAGATTTTGTAATGAAACTGCATCAATATTCAAACTGGGTAGGTAGATGCAGGTAGAGTTTCATGCCGGCTCTTCTCCATAGGAAACGACCAATTGAAACCACGCACTTAGCTTCTGACGTTTCATAAGTGCATGGGCACTTACGAATATGATACGTCAGAAGTGAAATAGTAAATAACTGGCGATCGCTGATCAAAATAAAGTCAATCTGCCTAGCCTTTTCCCAACTATGTTGGGGTCGGCTCTCAGTCTAACAGGCTGCAGCTGAATACTAGTATTTTACATGGAGCAACTGTACCTATCAGACTTCCACGACCCAGCAACTGGATACCCCTTACTAAGACTGTTTGTCAGACTTTCGGGCTTCTAACTACCCGTAACGACTGTCAAAGATAAACAAATGATCCGGGACCAAGGGTTCAAGGTGCTTTCCGAGACACGGAGGGGTCTCAATTGCTAATGGATGGTCATAATGAGACCTCTCCGTGCCTTCATTAAAAATACTTGTCATAAAAGCTTAAAAAGGCATTGCCACATTATTTTGTGATGAGGCTTATTTCAGTTCCAGCCAATCACCACAAGAAGCACAGAGGTAACAATGTGAAGCTCGAAGATTACTTCACGACCTTCAACCCCATTGATGGTGATGCTGATGGTGGTAACGGCGATGACTTCGAATGGCCTGAACCGGAACGTATCCGCAACGTCAATTTGCCAAAGGCTTTCGGACTTGGAAGATCGAGCAACAGCAGTGGTCAGGTATTGTTTCTGAATTATGAGTTTCATCAAAGTAAAAAAAAACCTGACTGGAGACAGGATCTATTACGACCTGAGGCTGGGTGTAGTATCGATTTTCGCAGGGTAGCTGATAGGAACTAGATGCGAGAAGCCGAAGATTGAGATGAATTGCGTGCGATTGAAGATGCCTATGTCAGCAATGGACTGACTTAGGCTGATAATGATGATGAATACCAGTTTATATAGTGGCTTACGCTCACACGCTCACACAACTCCTACCTTCTGGATACTAGAAAAAGTCCTTTGACGATTTTAATCACCTTGTTTTAAAACGTAGTTCACACACACACACACACACCGCAGTACAGTCCTTGGCCCAGGCTTAGAGGCCCCTACGAGGCGGCTTGTGCACTGGTCGGATCCCCGCCCTGGGACCTCGAGGCGAAAGTACTCGCGTCACTGTATCGGTGGCGCGAGGAAGTGATGGTGCGGGGCGAGCGACCGATGCAGCGACACTGGGAGCTGCGTCGGTCTCAGCTCCGTGAGGTCCTGGTGGCGGAATGGCGGGACAGGCTTTTACGCCCTACCACCGGCCTCGCTATCGTTGGGGCGATCCGACCAGTGCTCGACGAATGGTTCGGGAGGAGGCACGGCTCCCTGTCGTTTTGGGCGACGCAGGTGCTCTCGGGGCATGGTTGCTTCGGGAAGCACCTGTGTCGCATAAACAGGGAGCCGGACGCTCGGTGTCACCACTGCGTCGACTGTCGGGAGGACACGGCGTGGCATACGCTGGCAGAGTGTGCCGCTTGGGAGGAGCCGCGCCGTGCCCTCATCTCAGGAGTAGGCAGTGACCTATCGCTGCCGGCTGTGGTCGAGTCTATGGTCAGTAGCGAGGAGTCCTGGGACGCGGTGGACAGTCGTCTCGCAGAAGGAGGCTGCGGAAAGGGAGAGGGAGATCTCGTCCCCTCACCCGGCCCGCAGCAGGCGCATCGGGCGTCGGCGGAGGGCGGACAACGCCCTCTTCCAGCCCCCTAAATAGGTCCAGGGGCGACGGACTTGGGGACGTCCCTCGCCCCCCACACATCAGGACCCGAGGCGGAGGCGCGTAGTGTTCCACGCGCGCCCCTCTCAGACGTCGCGGGGGGAGTTTAACACCTCACTCCCCCCCTGACACGAGGAGGCCCGCAGAAGCGGGCCAGCACCAGCCGGGGGTTGCGGAAGTATCGTTCGTTCCCGCGAACCCCGGCGTAGGTGAGAGAGGGAACACCAGGGTGGTTTTTAATCAGTAAGAGTCTGACAGACCCCGTCGCCCGCCCCAGGGCGGCGGACATCCATGAGGATTTTCCACCCCGAAACAAAAAAAAAAAAAGGCTTAGAGGCCCCAAATGGGTCTAGTGCGACGGACTTGGAGATGTCCGTCGCCCCCATACATCAGGACCCGAAGCGGCGGCGCATAGTTTTCCACGCGCGCCCCTCTTAGACATCACGGGGGGAACCCGAGAAAAAAAAAAAGGCTTAGAGGCCCCAGGTTATTTCCAAATAAAAAAAAATCAATTAATTATTTGAGCTATTTATCAATCACTCCAAACAGTCCGCTTTTGAACACACATTCGAGATTGACACTATGTAATAGCTTTTTCATTGCTTTCAAGTACACAATAATGTAACGCTTTTACGTTCACACGTATTTCAATTTTCTTACGTACATGAATTTCAAAGGGTCGCCTTTATCGAAATCAATAAGGTTATACACCTCCTTTTTCAACTGAATAAATTCATAATCAATTTAATTTTATGTTTCAATTTTCAGTCGGTGCCAGCAAAGCAACATGGTAGAACCAGACACGGATCTCATTCACACTAAACACGTGGAAAGAAGTGCTTAAAAAAACCTTATCGTTCATGTCGGTAGAACAGATTTTTTTTTGCGAAATTGTGATACTTAGTAAACAGTGCCTAATATATTAGATAATCTCTCGTATGCCCTCTTTTCATTTAAACCTGCTCTCCAGATTTACAATCATACCTACAGAAATATCAGAGATTATTTTGATAAAAAATGTTATTCTTTCCATCTTTTTGTATAGTGTTACATTTTTGAAATAGTCTCCTCAAGCCCTTTATTTTGATACTCCAAATAGCCATTCTGTATTGGCGTCTAAAATTCGTCATTTTGATTTAAAAAGAAACAAAACGTAAGTTAGAACCATTGTGCGACCTAGACGAGTCGATGGAAACTAGGATGCTTCGAGTGTATAAATAGTCCCACAAACAAAGATTATTTACATAGATACGCATGAAAACCATTACCCTTGTCTTTGATATCTCACGGTCTGATAAAAAGGTATGAATAAAAAATAAAAAAATCTAATACCTATTTTATTTATTTATTTAAACTTTTCGCACACAAAAAAGGTACAAAGGCGGACTTAATGCCTTAGGCATTCTCTACCAGTCAACCAAGGGTGGTGAAGAGATTAGATGGCAGGTGCTCTAGTTGAACTACACATAAACAAAACCAAGGGAGATATACACATAAATAAAATCAAGGGAGATTTCCGCTTAATTTCCGCTTAAATGCATACTGACTAGTGGCCGTCCTGATATCAAGAGGTAGCGCATTCCAAAGAAGAATGGACTGAATATGAAAGGAAGAATGAACAAAATCAGAAGTATGAGAAGGACAGAGTAAGAGAAGATTGTTAGAAGAACGCAGATTCTTAGCGTGAGAAGAACATAGATACTGAAAGTGAGACAAGAGATAAGAAGGAGGCGTGGGAAAGTTGAGAAGGGAGAAAAGCGTGGTCAAAGCGCGCAAACTTCTTCTTTGGCGAATGGTCACCCATTTGATAATATTTAACAAGCCTTCTTCCTATTTTATAATATTTAACAAGCTTACAACTAATTCTGGGGGTTTATAACCACAATATCATCAGTAGCCCATTGGACTTAGCATGTATTACAACACGGTATAAACTATATATACCATGTAACAAAAACTCATACAAACACGTCTAAAACTTGTAAAGACCAAAACATGAGCAGCTGGGTATTGTTGCTGGTAATTTTCCATAGCAGTAAACAATTTCTCTTTAATTTAATCTCTCAGGCAGACGAAAATAATGAGAAGTAAGAAAAACTTGAAAATTCTGAATACGGAACGAAACGTGTCTTGTCGTCAAAAGTTTCAACTGTGCGAACAAAGTTCCGACGTAGCGACATTTATTACGGGAGAAGTTTTGACGAAAAGATAAGAAGAAAATATATTTATAGGGAAACAAAAACAAGATTTGATGGTTTGAAAGTTAATAGATACAAACAATGTTTTGTTATGATTTGTTTTTTTAGGTCAACAGGTCCCATAAGAGGGGACTTGAGTGATTGATGGCGGGACGGCTGATATGGGAGAATGGAAGAACACAACCTGTAGCGGCAGCGCCGACCCCAAGTAACATAAATGACATGGGCAGGAAGATCATGGTGATGAGGCACCTTATGAGTCATGTGTTTAACCTTTTCCCAACTATGTTAAGGTCAGCTTCTAGTGTAACCGGGTGCAGCTGAGTACTTGTGTTTGACATGGAGCTACTGCACCTATCAGGCTTGCTCAACCCAACTACTGGGTAATACGATAGAATAGAATAGAATACTCTTTATTATAATATGTACACCATATAGATTAGAGATAAATATAGAAATTTTACAAAGGGTGACACAAGGGCTACACAGGGGACCCCTTGGTAAGGCTTCAGGTTCAGGCTTTCGGCCTTCTGACGAACCGTAATTACTGTCAAAGATAAACAAATCACCGCCGGGACCAATGCCTTCACGTGCTTTGGATGGGTTACCAGATCATACACAGACCAACCATGAAGAGGAGGCCCCGAGGCCATGAAGAGGAGGGATACGATACCTCCGGATGAGTTACGATCTGGTAACCCATCCACGGACCAGCCGCGGCAAGCGTAGCTTAACCTGATCGATCAACCCGTGCGGCTGATATTACTTAGCCACAAGCCCCACCACAAGTAGCTTATGAGTATTATATTGTAAATCTGCTGAACAGAGGAACCTGATGGAGTTAATCAACAACGTACCTGAAGTGCTTTACTCTAAAGTTTGCTTCTAACCTCATTCAAGTGTAACACACTATTTGAAAGCAAAATCAATTAACTACTTTTGAAAATAAATCGTTTGCAAAACACCAAAGGACTATAAGTATGAAAATGTTTCCAACTTTATTTATAAAATGACTCGACGCAGTAAGTAGGTAATACCGAGAAGAAATGAGCAAAAAATTATTTTAAAAATGATTTCAGTGCAAACACTTGGTCTGCGTCAGCCGTACTGGAAAGCAAAATTAAATAAAAGAACGGCAGTCGTTTGGTTTCAGTTTTATTTGAATAAAATGCCCTCAAACTACGAACAGATTCGTTACGAAATATAAAAATATATTGATGGTTCTTGCGAAAGTATTTTATTTAGTTCGGATTTCTGTTTTGAAGGTTGGTTCGTAGTTCGTAGTTCGCGTTCACATCAAATGTTAACAAATGTTAATTCAAGTGTAGGCACATATCCTACCGCCGGCGATTAACGAGAAGTTACTAGAGCTAGCAACTAAAAACTAGTTGGCTAGCAACGAGTAACGAGTGCGCGACGGCGACGAGTGATTACTAGCTGGTATGCATTATGTAGGTACCTAGCGAGCGAGTATTCTAGCCGCCAAGCGAGCTTCACTGAGCGAGTATTCTCTATGATAGCTCTTATCGCTGCGACAGACGAATATTCGTCAGCGGTATGAATAGTTAGCGATCGACTATTATTATAATGTTCCCCTTTTATTTTATTTACACTATCTTTGTACGTTTTTTGGGCGGGGAAATCGTTGATAAATGCTTAATCGTCGGCTGGGGTAACGAAAGTCTGTTAAAACCGCGAATCAAGCTATTATGACTCCTGCTGATTAATCTGAGACAGATCACCTCAAAATAAACACCGGAATGCCAATTTCCGTAATTAAAAACTTTCAAAATCCAGTCGCAATTTCACCTCAGCGTCAATGTCAAAAGCTTGTCAAAAAAGTAGGGAAATTAGAGGTATTTTTCACAGATTGAGACTTAGATCAGACTTTGAACGTTCTTGAAACTACGAGAATTGCCCCTGACTATTGCAAAAACATTTTTAAGACTTTAAAAAATCGAGAAAAGAAAAATCTTGCCTTTTTAGGCCTGAAACTGCGTTAAGCGGGCGCCCGCGACGGGCAACCGTCGCGTGTCTACGCGCGTGGACACGCGGGTGGGCTCCGTGGAACGCGACGGTCCCCGTCGCGGGTAACCGTCGCGGGGACCAGATTATTTTATTTACGCAGTGTCGCTAGTTCAATTTTAACGGTGTGCATGTATAGTCGTGTCGATGGAGTAGCAAAACGACGACTAGCAAAAAAAAAAAAAACGACAGCCAGTAAGCCCGTTTATTGAATCTAGGTTGTTGTGCGGGGAATTTGTTGTAAAGTTCAGTAACTCATTTTACAAATTTAATATTTTAATTAAAAAATATTACCGCTGGCGGCCACTGCGCGTGACCCGCGACGGGTTCCGTCGCACGGAGGCGGCCCCGTTGCGTGGGTGCGGGGCGCGCCTCCCGTAACGGACGCCCGCGCAGGTCCCCGCGACGGAGCGCTTTTGTATGAAACCGCGCGGGCGCCCGCTTAACGCAGCTTCAGGCCTTACTGTCTAATATTCTTACCCCGGCATGTGGTATGAGAATAATTAGGTAAGTATTCTTAAATATTTCGTGCCGATTGGGGAAAATAATTTCTACGAGACGATATTCTTTAGGACTTATCTAAAACACGAATGTAAAGAGTCCTCGTAATCCTACACCAGTTTTATCGCTCCGTAGCCCAGAATGATTTAAATTAAACTCTTCATCGCTCTTAAACAAAAGGCTTTCATACAATGTCCATGCATCTGTGAGAACGCGCTAATCAAAATTGGTTCCTCGGTTGAAGTCACCAATAGATTACCGACAGTTCGGGCGATTGTGCACAATAGTGTCCTATCAGGGTACAATAAAATTATCTGTTTAGCTGCAGCTGAGACCCTTTATTAGGGATTTTAACGCCTGTACGATATTCTAGCAACGGCAATTCTTCAGAGTAATCTGCTGACAAATCTTTTGCCTCCCAAAATACAGGCAAATGTCTAGTTTGAGGGTCATCGTCCAATCTATTCTTGTGTCAATTATGGTTATGAATAAATAAAGAGTTTGAATCTAATAATATGATACTCCGATACTGTCCTGTGATACTGGCTGGTTTCAATTGTCACTCTCCTGCGATCAGCACAATTAGCATAAAAATTACTATTAAAATAGATTATGATTGTTAATGTTTGCTTCGTCAATCCCTAGCATCACTGGGATGACACTGACAGCTCACTCCACGCACGTTTTCACGGTGAGATTTTTACAGAATCGACATGCTGTTAAGTTTTGCTTATAAAAAAAAAACAAACTTGATCCATAAAATCTACAAAGAATATTATACGTATCGACTTTCCCCGAAAAACCCTCACTAAAGCCACGTTCATCCCACGTATGTACCTACGTGATACATATTAACGACTTGTCAAAGGAATTTCGTGGGCGGGTAGCGATGATGCTGTCAATAAAATGGCGGTGATCAGGCTCGCCTGTCAGTGTTTACCGATGGGTAGCAAGCCGACTGACGGGTACTCACGGCTGATGTAACAAGATAATTATCTTGTTATACCCGTTATTTTCTGGATAGATGGAGCAAAGGCATGTTTGGCGGAGTACAGACGCCAGCACATCAAGTTACCCGAAACTGTCAAATTTTCCCAATCAACTTTGAACGTTATGCTTTAGCGGTAAAGTTGAAATTCTCTTAAAAAAAATGATATTTTGTAGTAGCTTGATGCGCTGAGGTCTGAACATTCTGGTTAAGTTTGCCCAAAGCCTATTTGAAAGCAAGATTCAACTAATATTACAAGCAACTTTAAGCAAATCCTTTCTTTCTTTTTGTCTTATTTCTTTCCTTCCTTCCTTCCTTTCATTCAGTTTAAAGTTTAAACTGATTGCTTAAACTTTAAACTATTAGTTTGAAGTTTAAATTTTAAACTAAAAGCTTAAACATTTTAAACTGTAAACTTATAGTTTCAACTTTAAAGTAATATTATGAGGAATTAAAATAATTTGTTTGTGATAAAAAAAATCTTGTAGAAAGCTACACCTTTCCCGAGTGAATATGTTAATAAATATGTCTTAGTGATAAGGTCGCCCATTGTGTCACCCTTTGTAAAATTTCTATATTTATGTCTGTAAATTATATGGTGTTCTAATAAAAAGTATTCTATTCTATTCTTTTCTATATCTTGTCCATTTAATATGTTAACGCTCATCCTGAGAGTAAATTTTGAATTTTTGTGATATGTGAAATTTTGCGATAATAGAACTGTCAGACGTCAATTTTATTCCACGGATAAACGATATCTGCCTTTGGTCAAATCAGCCCTAAATAGTATACTTGACTTAGGTACACGCGAGCGGTAGTACATAATTTATCATTATTGCCTAACCTTTTCCCAACTTTTTGACTGTGGGGTCGTCTTCCGGTCTAACCGAATGCAGCTGCATACCAGTATTTTACATTAAGGCGATATCAAAATAAATTGGGTGTTTTTTCGAATCCATTTATTTCACTATTACAGCATGTTTGGATTTGATTTTTAGTTATATGTTTTTTGACTATTTGATTAAGACTCTGACTGAAGGAAAACGCAATTGCTTTAAATTTCCTCGATAGAATTTAATTCCGAAAAGACGTCTACTTTTTTATATTTTCTCCTGTAATTCTAAAATCATAATTAATTTCATTGCAAAATTGCATTTAAAATATGCGTAATAGGTAATTGAAAACTCTGACTGAACAAATTTTTGATACATAGCTTAATTTATTTTTAAACAATTTTTATTTGGTTTGGCACTTACGTTGTTTTATTTTGGTTCCAGCGCATTGTTGCGATCTCTTTTTTCGCATGTGGAAGTAATTGACTCTGTCACTTTCTTATGCCCGCCCAGATCGCCTGCGGGCTTTGTCAGTAACGGACCTGTGTCGTTCCTCCCGCAATCGTGATTATATTTTTTATCTCGAATATGTAGTTAATTAATAAAAATAGGGGCAAGGATACAAACAAAGAAAACATCGGGTTGGTGCAAAAGTTATGACAAAAAAAAATTCAACATCTTTTATTTCATAATGTTTTTCCATAAAGTTCTAAATTACGCAATAGTATTGTACTCGTAGAATGTTATGTTAAGCCGGATCCACACGCTTGCCAAACCTCAACAAGCCGTCACAAATATAAGGTTGATAAAAAAGTTTTGTCGCAATAATTTCAGTAGAATTAATTCATTCATATATCTTATACACAAAATTTCTAATCAACAATATATTCGCCATCTAATTCTATGACACTGGACCATCTAGCCGGCAAGTCGTTTATTCCTTTTGCCCAAAACTACGGCGGCTGTGACTCGAAGAATATGAACACATCCTTCTTGAGACCGCCGACGTTTTTGAAAGTTTTGATTCTCAAATATGCCTTTAAATGTTTCAACAAACGGTAGTCAGATGGCGCCATGTCGGGAGAGTATGGTGGATGAGAAACGGTATTCCAGTGAAGTACGGTGATTGTTTTGTGGGTTGCCTTTGCGACATGGGGTCTCGCGTTGTCGTGGAAAAGGTGGACAGTTGCGCGTCTTGGCAGTTTTTCTCTTATAGCTTTTGCTAATTCCTGGAGATTCTCAATGTATTGTGTAGAGGAGATCGTGTGCCTGCAGGGAGAAAATTGTGAAACAGCGTTCCCTTTGCGTCCCAGAAACAGCACAACAAAATGTTTTGTGGGTGAGGATCAATCGGATGCTGTGGCGGTTTTTCTCCGACTGGAAGCCAATAGCCTAGACGCTTTCTGTTATCATACAAGATCCAGCTTTCATCCCCCGTCACAAGATCCTCTAAAAACTCCTTGCGATGATGACGAAGTAGCAGAGACTGACAGATGGTCACGCGGCAGTTATTATTATCGTCGATGAGACGGTGTGGTATCCATTGAGCTAGAACTGTCCTGTATCCCAAGTTGAGTAAGTGATTTACTATTGATGCTTGAGTGCAGCCAAGTTCTCTGGCTAGCTCGTGCGTACTTGCTACCGG
Organism: Eremobia ochroleuca; assembly: GCA_949629135.1. Taxonomy (NCBI): domain Eukaryota; kingdom Metazoa; phylum Arthropoda; class Insecta; order Lepidoptera; family Noctuidae; genus Eremobia; species Eremobia ochroleuca. Next base: position 14,022,814 of record OX451402.1, on the reverse strand, counting down.
ATTTGCTTTGATGCAGCAGAGTAATGCGTCGTCGTCGATGCTCAAGGGTCGTCCGGAACGTTCCTTATCTTCAAAACTTGTGTCTCCAGATTTAAAACGATTGAACCAACGCTGGACTGTTCGATGAGAAACTAAGTCCTCCCCGAATGCATCCTGTATATTTTTAGGAGTTGTGCTTGCGTTCGTATCGCGTCGCACACATAAAACATGATCGCCCGAAGTTGCACCTGCGAGATCGAAGCCAATTCTGTCCATTAGAACGCAAGCTCGCTCTTTTATACCCTGTCACGCGGAATAGTAGAAACCATTCTAGAATATCCTTTACATAGCTCGATGTCACACTGTGTCAATACTTAAAAAAACATCGTTGAAATTTTTGCAACAAATTTTTTTATCAACCTTATACAAACGTGTGGATAGGTGTGGATTCTGCTTCAATGTATTCAATGTATTCAAGCGGGGGCGCTCCCCGCGTCTTCGGTTAAGCCACACCCCTCGAGCGATGATTTATTTTTTACATATCACCTTAAGCTACTGCCTCCACAACCCAGTCACTGGGTAACACAATACTCCAGTCGGAAGTAGGATACTCCGGTCGGAAAGGATATCGTAATCACAGGTATAATGGTAAAAAAAAAACGCAATGACTGCAAGTATTCCACCCGCGTCTTAAATCATATTTAAAATGATTGTGTCAATCTATACAACGTGTAACGTTAAATGCGCAAAAGCTGAAAATAGTTTGATCAGAATAACGAACAGAATTAATTGAACTACTTTTTAATATAGGTCACATTTTTCAAAAAATCTTCATTAAAAACGTTGCCGTGTCTATTGATTAATAGGTCAAGCAAGCCAATGTCAGCGCGGCGCAGTGGCCCGGTGACGACTCCTCCCTCGATAAAGCGTCGTCGCAGACGCAAGAAACGATCAGAATGGCCAGTAAAACTAAAACAGCACATAAAACCTTTACAATTTTTTAATGAGTTATTTTCTCTCTGAAATAGGTCAATTGAATTAAAAATCCGTTGGGGTGTCTGAGGTTTTGCGCATTTAACGTTACACTACGTTGTATGTAATATTATTGTAAAAAGAGGTGTTTGTTTGTCTGAATTTGTATGTAGGGAGTAATCTCCGGAACTACCTGTCGGATTTCAATAAATCTTTTTGCTTTTGATAACCCAATTATTGGGGAAGGCTGTAAGTTACATAACGTTACGCTAAGACTCTAAGGAGCCGAAAAAAAGAAAAAAATCAGAAAGAACGCTTAGCGAAATCAAAGTACTAGCGCGTGTAGGTGATGCGATGCAACGGATCGGGGAATAACAAATTTAACGCAGACGTAGTTACGGGTAGAACCTAGTAAAATAATAAATAAAGTATCAACGGCCGAAAAACCTGTAGCTGCAGCTAAAAAAAAAAAAACATTTCATACAGTATGATTTATTTGCGTTTTCATTATATTTCTAAACGGTATAAGAACATTAGTTTAATTAAAAAACAGTAAGTGACATCCTACATTAATTATAATTATCACATAATAAAGTGTGACGGGTTCGTGTCCGCAACTCCACGTCCAAGCGCGTATTTTGCGTACGTATCATCACTTATCTTTTGTATCGAATACAAAATCGGCAACTATAGGCCGACCGCTGAGACGTTGCCTGAGGTAGCAGCGCGGTGCGGGAGGGGTGTGGTGACGTGATGCGAGAGCTCAGTGATTCGTCAACTTGTGACAACTATCACCCCTTCCGCAACGCGCAGCTGCCTCAGGCAACGTCTCAGTTAAGAGGGCGGTCTATGAATAGAAACGCGAATTCGGAATATAATTTTCCGGATATTATTATTCAGCAGGCGCCACAGTCGTAGTAGTGGTTGTAGTCGTAGGGGTCGTAGAAGTCTGAGTAGTCGTAGTCAAAGCCGTCGTAGTCAAAGCCGTCGTAGTCGATGTAGGTGTAGTTGTAGGTGGCGAAGTCATTGACGGCACGAGACACGATGGGTTGAATCCTCTGCAGAGCAGGCATATCAACTGTGGAGTAAAAATTACATGGAAGAAAGAAGAGAAAGAAAGAAAAGATTTATTTGACCCGGACCACGCGTCCGAACCAAAGTGATCGATCGCGTTCCTCTTGTTTGGCGAACCAGAAAGGGTTTGTTACGCTCTGACACTAGACGCCTCCCGGTTGTCCGAATAAATCAGTGACGTATACAGGGTCAAATTAAATTAGTTAGCGAAACTCCACCGACGAGATGGGTATCGATATCTAACATGATAAATCAAAAAAGAAATTGATTTGATGATTTGTTTTTAGGGGTCATCGACCGCAATTGGTGTAGTCACTTGAAACATCAGTTTTTTTGTGTCAACCTCACAGACGCTATAGGTTTCGATATTTCAACACAGTAAAACAAGAACAAAAACATAATTTTTCTTATTTCATACTTCAAGTAAAATCACTACAAGCGGTCGTTGACCCCCACCGATCAATCCTCATCAATCCTTTTTTATTTTTTCGTGTTTAGATATCGATACCTATCACGTCTGCGGAGCAACTAATTTAATTTAACCCTGTATAGTGATAATATATCAACGAAAAAACCGCGTATTCGCCCGACCGCTCGCTTTGTTCAGCACGCAGTGCAACAAAATGCGACGGCCTCGAGTTCGCACGAAGACCGCTTTGATTAGAATGGCGAATTTCCGTGATGGATTTGACGCAGATGGTGATAATTAAGAAAATTGAAAATTCATTAACTGAATGGGTTCTCCAAATTAGACATGCGCAAAACAGTGCGTTTTAAAGTCATTACATTTCGTAACGAGGAATGTTGCATTACACCATGACTCCAAACATGACGCGAAATGACGCGTCAAACGGTGGCTATTCTAATGAAAAGCTCGCGTTGTAGAAGATATACATTATGCGCGTTTTATTTTTATTGTGATATGCCATAAAGTGCGACAGTCATGATTTAAAACATCACGTACCTACGAGGCAGTCTGCGGTGTCAATAAAACGTAAACCTTATTACATGAAACATACGGTTCTAAATAATAGTTCACTTATTTCGCAGCCAGCCGATCGGCGGATGCTCCTTCTCACTTGCACACACCGAAAATAACCGAGATAATACGAACACCGAACCGAACAACGCGCTGCGCGTCATGTTTGTCATGTGCAAAGCTTAATTTGGTCGAGCCATAGCTTATGCTACAGTACGCGGTCGGGCTAGATGACCCGCAATGCAACAATCGCATTACTTACAGAACTCTACTTCAAATAATGGTTCTCTTAATAAATAGGCTTGGCAGGCCAATAAGTGATTTATTAGGGCACGTCACCCAACCCCCGTCACTTATCTGTACTTCATATTATTCGGTCACCATTGTTATGACATAAAAGCCTCCAAATATGCCAAGTAAGCATGTTTTTCTTTGGGATTTTTCAAACTGTAATTATGTCTATGTCTCTAACAACTTTCAAGTATGTGATATGGTAACGCATTTTTTTACATACATTTTTTATAGTAAATTTTATAAAATAATGTTAGGACAAACCTTTTGACTGCGAATGAAGTTGAATCTGTTACAAACTTCACCAAAAGTTGGAGCAGCTGCCTTGAATCCTAAAAAGATAAAAAGTGAGATATAGTGCAATGGCTGGGAATCAAACGTAAAGCCTCTCACTTACAATTCCACATCTGACCCGTTATCACGACTACTTGTAAAATTTTCTCTCATTTTTAGGTTTCCTAAATCACAAGAAAGTACTCAACCCTTATAGAAGAATCACATCGTTGTCTGTCCGTCTGTCTGTCAGTCCATCAGTTTGTTAAGACCCTTTTTGTCAGGAACGCGTGGTTGTATTAAGTTAAAATTAACCCTTTACCGCATAGGAAACCATATAATATGGTTTGACATGTTTACAGTTTATTTTACTCTAAAAAAAAAAAAAAAACTAGCGTATAAATCCTAATGGGGTTTGTTTTTCATATCATTAGCAATAATAAAACACAACTATTTTGTCTATCATCACATACCACTTGGAAAAGAATAAATAAATAAATAAATAAAAAATACACTAAAATTAATTCTGAAGCTTTAATAAAGACATTACTAAACATAAAAAAATAAAAAATTGTCACTTATTTAATATATCATGCAGTAAAGGGTTAATATCAAATACTGACTACGGTCTACGGTCCCTTGGGGCTTTAAAAAATCTAGCTTCTAAGTCAACGCATTAAAAAAATAGGGCCATTTATGCGACATTTTATTACTTGCAAATAAATCACAAGCAAAAGTTAAGGAAAAAGAACTAAAATCTTTAATTTGTAATTTATCACATAAAAAACCGGCCAAGCGCGAGTCGGGCTCGCGCACGAAGGGTTCCGTACCTACCATTTACTACAAAAACGGCAAAAAAATCATGTCTATTCTATGGGAGCCCCCTTAAATATTTATTTTATTCTGTTTTTTAGTATTTTTGTTGTTATAGAGGCAACAGAAATACATCATCTGTGAAAATTTCAACTGTCTAACTATCACGGTTCATGAGATACAGCCTGGTGACAGATGGACGGACGAATGGACGGACGGAGCGGGAGTAATAGGGTTGCGGTTATACCCTTTGGGTACGGAACCCTAAAAAAAAAGTTTTTTTTAAAGACTTACATTTTTTGTTGTTAGTCCTGTCAAATTAGTCAGCACCTGACGTAAATTGACGTATTTTTAGTAGCAATTTTTTAATCACGTCTAAACTTGTCTGTGGAGTATCGTAATTTGGCAGGTAAACTGATATTTATCTTCTGTCCTTTTCTTAATTAAATAGAAAGAAAAAGATGCACTGAACTTGAATAAATTCAAGTTCAGTGCATCTTTTAGTTTGTGAACAAGAGAATTGGCGCCAATATTAAGTTTGTTCTTGGGATGAATTCATCCCAACTATGGAACCCTTCATTGTTCATGGTCTGACACGCATTTGGTCGGTTTCTTTTGTGATAACAACAGAATCACAGAATCTAAAAGAAATATTAACTCAATATAAATATTATTCATATCAACGATCTGAGTCTCCAAAATATTACTTAAGGTACGTTAAACTCAGTTTAGTTGACACAACTATGCAGTGCATAATAGATAAAAGGATTATAAAATATCACGTAATCTAATATTAAAAAAAAAACACCAATTTGTGAGTCCTTCACCACACAATCCTCACATTCACCTTGAAAACTTCATGCAAATAAATTTTGGGATCGCCAAAACATAGTCAAGAAATAGTCATAAATAGTATAGTCATAAAGAGGGGCTTGTGGCTAAGTAATAACAGCTGTATGGGTCGATCGATCAGGTTAAGCTACGCTTGCCGCGGTTGGTCCGTGGATGGGTGACCATCTTCACATACCAAGACCCCTCCGTGCCTCGGAAAGCATGTTAAGCCGTTGATCCCGGCTGTCATTCGTGGATCTTTGACAGTCGTTACGGGTCGTCAGTAGCCCGAAAGTCTGACAACTAGTCTTACCTAGGGGTACCGTATTACCCAGTAACTGGGTTGTGGAGGTCAGATTGGCAGTCGCTCCACGTAAAATACTGGTATTCTGCTGCATCCGGTTAGACTGGAAGCCGACCCCAACATAGTTGGGAAAAGGCTCGGCAGATGTTGATGAGTCACCAATATCAACAAAAGAGTCGCGTTATAATAATAATAATAATAATGCTTTATTGAAAACAAAGTAAGTACACAATTACATAAGCGCACTGCCTCCTGAACTAGGTTGTTAGCCTGTATCTCAGGAGACAGTTCCCTTCCAGTTTACATAATTACTAGATTCTTACAGCGTTCTCAAGTAGCTGAAACTAAACACAAAAAGGTAAATTTAAATAAAAGTAAATTATACAATACAAAGTTAAGGTTAATTTAACCGAGTGCGCACGTAGTGTGGTATTCCATGTGATAAATGATGAAGGTGTGTGTGAGGGTGTGAAAGGGTGCTTGTGTATTGGCATGGTTAATATGTGTGTTCGGATTAGTGATGTTGTAATGTATGTATGTATGTATGTTGTTGTGTATGTGTATATATGTATGTATGCATGTATGTGTTTGGTGTGTATTTAAAATATGCGTAGGTTTGTGATAACACAGTCAGTTTAAATATTGGTTAAGAGTAGGCTTTCCACTTGCTCATAATCTAGCTTGGTTAGCCAATCGAGAATACTTTTTCCGAAATCGTGGTTATTTAAGTTATGACTATCCTTTGCTGTGAGTTTGTTATAAATACGCGGTGCGATTGAGTTATAGTGTCGTTTTGCAAAAAAAGATTTTACACGGGGTGTTGGACAGATAAAGCGTCTCTTGCTGGTCGGCAGTAGCTGAGGAATTGTAATGCGGTGATATCTACGGAGTACCCGACTTACGTAAAGTTTACGAACTGATAGAACACCAGTGCGATCATATACGTCCGTTGTGGGGTGGCGGTATGGTAGAAACATAAAAACTTTAATAATTGCGCGCTGTGCACGTTCCAGTTCAATCATAGTTGTTTTCGCTGCAGCACCCCAACAACAGATGCCATAACTAAGTATACACTCGCATAGTGCCTTGTAGGTTGATATCAGTAGTTTAGAGGGAGCAATGGTTCGTAGTTGCTTAAAAATGTAGATCAACTTACGAAGTCGGGAACTAAGACCAGAGATATGCCGATTCCAGTTTAAGTTCTCATCAACCATAATGCCCAAGTATTTTATATAGTTGGACCTAGTGAGAACATCACATGTACATTGCAAACATGCTTCTGGTTGTTGGTTACATGGGAAAGTATGTATTTTAATAATAAGTTCATTGTCTTTAGGACGAGAAGTACTAGTTTTTGTGAAGCATATGTACTTTGTCTTGGACGTGTTCAGCGTTAATAGGTTATTCTCAAGCCACCGATTACACACACAATCCTCACCAACTTATAGCTATAACTTCGGAATCATAATGCGACTCTTTTTTTTGACCTTGGTGACTATTTATGACTATTTCTTGACTATGTTTTGGCGTTCTCAAAATTGATTTTCATGAAGTTTTAAAGGGTGAGGATTGTGTGGTGAAGGACACCAATTAGTTACCTCCAAATCCAGCATGAGACCCGTAACTCCAACCAACAGACGATCCTAATAAACAAAGTCAATAATAAACTTACATTATATGACCATCCGCTAAATCCAACAATAACTTAAGTCAAAATAATCCTAATGGATGTTATTATTGTCGTACTTCAGGCCCTTGGATTTAAACCAAAAATAACAGCCCATTAATTGGTTAGGGACCCAAACAGAGTTTAATTACGAATATATTGTCCAAAGGTTCAAATAAAACTACATTTTGTCAAGATCCTTTCGAAGTGTAGCTATTTCGAGATTAAGGCAACTTTAGTTACGTCAACACGGTTGGTTTGGATAGACATCGAATAACAAATCCAACAATAACAAAAATAATGAAAGGAAATAATGTTAGCAATGCCTCAGTAACAAGTACGTCGATAATGGAAACAAAGCTAATAAAATCCATTCATATCCAGATACCAGGAGAACACAATTAAAACCCACAAGAAATGGAAGTAGCCACTATTCTTATTAGAGTTCACATCAAACAGGAAATCATAAAAGAGCAAGAGACTAAAGCTAATGAAACAAAAGACCAACCTTCAGTTCTTCCAAAGGAAAAGCAATGTGATATTGAATAAAACAGAATTGAGAAAAGATAAAACGATGTCGCAAATAAGAACGCCATGACTGAATCTACCACTGTCGACTCGGGTAATGACAAAAAATCTGTGGAGCTGTGCTTTAGGAGCTTATATTGTCTGAAGTCGTTTGCGCTAGGGATGTGCGGATACTCCACGGTACTTTTTTCTTTCTTTTCTTTGTTTCAGAATGTTTTTGTGATTTACGGACACACCTGAGAAAGTCTTTTTTCATGCATTGGAATAGCATTATTTAGATTGTCAAAAAGGGATTTGTTTACAGATTTAAAATCAAATAGTGTCTGTACTAATTTCATTACGTGTAATTTTAAGTCTTTCTATGTTTTTTTAAGCAAAAAAAAAACTGAGCCAGTAATCGTAAGCCCAACTCTTCGGGGAACAAATGTTTATTTATTTTATTATTTATGTACCTACACACAGTAAAAAGGATATAGCTACAGATACGACATATTAAAAGAAAGAAAGTTAAAAAAAAAGATAGAGTTATGTTATGTAGTAATCATACAAGACCCTTTTAAGTTCCTATTTTATAATAATGTGACCTTTGACCAAGGTATGTATACAACTAAAACAATCAGTCTGCCTAGGTTTTTCCCAACTATGTTGGGATCAGCTTCCTGTCTAACCAGATGCAGCTGAATATCAGTATTTTACACGGAGCGACTGCCTAACCTCCACAACCCAGTTACTGGGTAACACGAAACGCCTTGGTAAGACTGACTGGTTGTCAGACTTTCGGGCTTCTGACGACCCGTATACCAACCCGTTGACAGTCGTTGTCAAAGATCCAAGAATGACAGCCGGGACCAAAGACATAACGTGCTTTCCGAGGCGCGGAGGTGTCTCGGTATGTTAAGATGATCACCCATTTACGGACCAGCCACGCACTCCTCCGTTTATATCCAAAACCGTCTGCCACATGCATTTTTTGGTTAAAGATCAGTCCTTTTTCAATTCCTCGCAAAAGAAAAACAAAGAAATCCAGAATTAAACAAACCCAACACATTTTCCGTTATCTATTCAGTTTATCTCCTTTACAGGCGTACCATAAATTTGATGACTAATTTACAGGAACCAGTCGAATCAGACCTGTTCTTTGTTAGGCTTGGTTGAACACGAGGTTTCTTTATAATCTGGTGGTAGATCCTAACGATCCAAGGCGACTGAGCCCATTGTACAACAGGTTGTCACGCACTTCTGAGATTACTTGTAATTTTATTTTTATTTTACGAGTCAAAACGCGGGCTTGGAACTGGGTCTCGTAAATGAAAATCGCTTTAGTTGCCATGATGTATGTATTTAGTTTTCACAATGTTTGTGGCTTTTTTACTGCTTAAACATTGAAGTAGGTAGTCACACAAACATCGTATTATACTTTAGTTTGCGGGAGTAAATGGCCCTATATCACAAAATTTTACTGTTACAAAATAGTCAATCTTACAAGTATTTTTACCACAAAACTTCCCAAATTCAATATTTATGCTCTGCCCATGTTAAAAATCTTCGTTCCACCAACAACCGCCTTCTACGATGTCCTTCTCACTGTTCTGGCTTCATTCATTCTTCTTTCTTTGTCCAGGCGGTCTTTCTTTGTAATGCGCTCCTTCTGCACATCAGGATGGCAAACAGTCGGTTATCTTTAAAAGTGAAGGCACGTGAACAAGATCATATCCGTCAGAAGTCGGCAGTAACATACCAGCGCTGATTTGCTGGATTCGATTTATCCTTTACTGATCATTTTTTCTCCTGAGAGTTCAGTTCAGTTGTATATGTCTACGAGAATCTATGTATTATTATTCATTCTTATATTTTATAGTCATTTCTTAGCTATTTATCCCGTATGTTGCACCTGCCATATTTTGTAACTGCTTCACCCTAAGGTTGACTGGTAGAAAATGCCTCAGGCATTAAGTCCGCCTTTGTACAGTATTTTTTTTACTCGTGCATAATGTTTTAATAAATAAATAAAACATAAAAAAAAAACCTTAGCAATACGTAAGTTGTAGTCACAAGTCCACAATTTACATTATTATCATTATTTGGTTAGACACACTACCCGCTAATTATCTGATGCGTGTGAATCCAATAGCTTGAAGATATTTCATCTGTCCAGTCGATTTTGAAGCAGTGCTGTGTGGTAGCCGGCACAAAATTTTCCGGTAGCCTATTCCATGCTATCACAACTCGGTTAGGGTGCGTTTCCACTGAAGCGGAGCTGGGCGGAGCGGAGCGGAGACGTGTAGGAACCGTCCAATCACAGACGAGACGAGTGACGCGATGAGGATTTCACTCATTGTGATTAGTCGATTCCTGCACGTCTCTGCTCCGCTTCGCCCAGCTCCGCTTCTGTGGAAACGCACCCTCAAACAAGAATTGCTTCAAGGGCTTTTTTATGACTTTTCCATAGCATTAGGGAATACCACACATACATATCTGTCATTTCTGTTTTGCGCAATATTTTCTACAATTATTTAACATTTTTTTTTATCTAGAAAAAAAAAAAAGAAAATTGATATTCTGACTAGGTTTCTGTTTTGCAATTTTATTTTAAAACCCCACAAAATAGTAATGTATATATTACAAAATAATAATGTAGTACAACTAAAATACTAGCTTTGAAATTGTTTAAAATGGTCAAGAATTAGGATAAAAAATATGATTAAAATATCAATTATGATTGTAAATGTTTGCTTAGTCAATCCCTAAGCATCAGTAGGGTGACACTGACAGCTCACTCCACGCAAGTTTTCACCGTGAGATTTTTACGGAATCGACATGCTGGACAGACGATACGGATGTGTTAGAGCTTCCACCGCCTGGTTTTCTTTATCCTCCCTAAAATTGAAGACCATGGGATGAATAGCTGTATTCAGTTGTATCCTACGTTTTAGTCTCTTTAGTGATATTCCATCCTAATAGTATTTTTTTATTATTCTTTCTTATATTCGAGATGTTATTCACCCACCTAGGCCGTAAACGTATCCTACGAAGCATTTATTTTTCTAAACAATAATTATTTACTGTTGACATCGCCATTCTTCATAATCAGCCTATAATCTTCCCAATGCTAGGACGCAGGCTTCCTCTCTGTGAGAAGGCGCGGGCCGTAATCCACCACGCGGGCCCAGTGCGGGTTGGTAGATGTCACATATCTTCGAATTTTTTGGTTCTAGGACATGACAACTTCCTCACGATGTTTTCCTTCACCGTTTTGAGAGCAGTCGTGGCCTGTTAATTATCAGACCGAAAAGTTCAACGATTGTACGTATAACGAATCCCTTATAAAGCAATAAATTTTTTAGCGTGCGTTTTCTGTCCTCGTGGAGCTTCGTATCAGTATGCATCTTGGTGTTTTCGTTATTCAATTGTCTCCTTACTGTCGTCGAATTGTCAATTCAGTGTAACTAACTTCATTGTAAAATATTTTCTACTTTGATGCAACTAACTTGTCTTATCAATTCAGTTTTTAAAACCAAGCCTCACTTTCCTGTTGACAGTGACGCGGATGAATTTTTTGATATCCTATGATTTTTTCCCCCTCTTTTGTTACATATATTTTGTACATATTAGTATTATTATTATTTGAAGTCTGTTAGCTTATATACGTATTATGTTAATATTATCTTATTTTGAAATAAAATGTAGCCTTAGATGAGTAGTAGGTACTGAGCGTTTCAAAAGTATTAAGAATGATGCTCATTTTGACCCCCCTCCAATAGCCATGTGTATGATACATATATAATTTATTCCTATTGGACCAGGTACCAACTTCCATACATTTCGTGGCATCATCCATTATTAAATAGACCAACAAGGTCTTTGTTGGTCACGAGGTTATGCGACCGGGGACCAAGGTTACCTACTAACTGCTATCGTCATACAAGTTACTACTCCTAATAGTGTGTCTATAGTATAGAAAATAAGTAACAACTATTGACTATAGTTTCACTAACTTTATTTTCTACATAAATTCCAATTCCTTAGAAACATAATCAAATCAAAGTAACTTCGAGAGAAAGTCAAACGAACCCTTGCATAGGAGAATCGTTTGTGATGCAAATTAAATCCGATTCACTCAAATAGCCTATTTTGATTCAATGCTTACCCTCTTCGGTATACCTTGAAATGTCAAAGCTGGAGTTAACTGTGACCGGTTCTAGACCCTAAGTAAATTTGATTCGGGTTCAAGGATTGGTACTCGTAACAGCTTCGATATACAAGTTACGATGCGAATCTTAAACGAAAAGTTCAGAGACGGATTTGAGACGAGTTTAAGTTTTGACATTTCTGAAATTAAGTTGTTTTTTTAGCCTGCACTGTCCCACTGCTGAGAAAAGTTCTCCCCCAAATCCTTCCAAGAAGATCCTTCCAAAGGTTGAAAAGTCGAAACAGTTTTTTAAAGTGTTTCGTCCCAGTCAATGGCGAACGATCGAAAGAAAGACTGAAGCTCTTACCCAAACCATTCGTTCCACTCGCTGAAGATTTCCCACGTGAACATGAGTTGCCTTGAGTAACCTGGAAGTCTTTAAACAGACTCCGTACCCAGATAGGCCGAAGCAAGATAAACTCGTTCAGGTGGAGATACACACGACTCCGCCTTGGAGTTTAAATAAGGTGCTCTTCCACAAACGATGGGCCCTTACTATCATGTCCTAGGTGTCCTGTCAGCTGCACGTTACAGTAACTGATGGAAGCTAGTGATGGCGTTAAACACGTAGCTGAATTCTGGGCCAAGTCCGTTTAGATTGCCATCGACACACTAAGAAGAAGACAATTCCTTCCAGGCATTAAGTTTCCATTCCGTTAAGATTAAATCGTTTAAAAGTTTATATCGAAAATATTTAAGTACAGTAAAAACACGTGGTGGTAACACTTTGACCTTGAACTGGACTAGTGTAGTTCGGAATTTCAATAAAAATTGTGGCAGCATAAAATAATGTTGTTATCTACTACACGAGAACTGGCCCTCTCCTACTGCGTAGAAAGGCGTAAGAAAGGAAAAATCTCGGATTTGAAAGTATCATCATCATCATCATCATCATCATTTCAGCCGAAAGACATCCACTGCTGGACATAGGCCTCCCCCAAGTACCTCCACTTCGACCGGTTCTGCGCTTCTCGCATCCAGCGGGTTCCTGCGACCTTCACAAGGTCGTCGGTCCACCTTGTGGGTGGCCTTCCAACGCTACGTCTTCCGGTACGCGGTCGCCACTCCAGAAGCTTTTTGCCCATAGGCTATCTGTTCTGTGAGCAATGAATGAAAGTAATAATAGTGGACTATTTGATCCCGGCCCGTTATCTAGATTTTCAGAAACTTTAAAAACAAAAACATCAAAAACCGCTCTCAAACGTTGAAGGTAAACAAAGGCCCGAGCCCATCGGAAAGTAGTTCGAAGCTTGGTAGTGAACCCCTACTCGCCATTAAATATCATTTAATTTTCGGACTGGGACACATCGGGGGTAGGGACAGCTGTCAGATCGTATAGTCATTCATTAGTCGATCTCCAAAATAATCTTATATCCGTAGGTGTTCGGAAGCAGGAGACGCCCGTAACTTCGAACGAAACTATGAGTTTTGAGCTTAGGGAGTAGACCTCCTGATGTAAAAAGTAAGATCAGTCAATGAATATAAGTGATCCCAACGATAAATTTATACTATCACCTGGTTCTTTTTTCTCTTATCAATATTACCGTCAACGCATCAACACACCTGATTAGTTCAGCGGGCATTGCAGCTTTCTATTCTTTAACCATATTTGGTTTTAAAAGAGTTTCCGTGGAGTTTTTTGCCCGTACTCCTATGCACCACAGGCACACAACCAATGATATTATAAGTAAACTTATATCATTGCACACAACGCTTTGGAATGAGCTAGGAGCTTCATCTTTCTGGCTGACCGATCCCTTGACAATTCAAAAGTGTCTGTAATTGGTTTATTTGAAATAAATATTTTGAGTTCATGTTTAAGTTTAAGGTATGAAAATTAAAGTTTTAGCATAAAATATCATCAATCATAAATAATATTTGTTTATGATTGATGACATTTTATGTCATTCTGAATTTATTTAAACTTTTCGCACAAAAGGTACAAAGTCGGACTTAATGCCTTAGGCATTCTCTACTAGTCAACCAAGGGTGGTGAAGAGATTAGATGGCAGGTGCTTTGGTTGACACAAGGATGATAAAAAAATAAAAAAAAAAAAAAAAAAACTAGACAAATCCATAAATAGGTTATAAACACATACATACGATTTTCTATGATGAATTTATTTTAGTCAAACCTCAGAAAACGACAGGTTGTCAGTACGGGCAAACCTTTAAAAATAATTCTCTAGTTTTTACGATCTACATTCTCTATCCCTCTTTTATGTGTTGCAAATACTGGGGAAAAAAAAAAATTAAGTAGGAATACTAAGGTACACATCGCAATAATAAAAACGTCTTTAAACTGTAACTCTGATAAAAATGGTATAAGTAACAACGGCTTACGTCTAAGTAATAACGGGCTAAGCTATGCTTGCCATGGTCGGTCCGTTGATGGGTGGCCAACTTTATTTTTTATTATTGTTTTCTTTCTTTATACGTAACGTGCGTTTTGTTTGTGCAGAATAAACATTTTTTTTTTCTTTCTACTTTTATATACCAAGACGTGCCTCGGAAACGGTCACGCCCTTTACACCTGGAGGCTTTTATTTAATTTTTATTTATTATTTTTTGCTTGAGCACCTATACTTTTTTATTGTATTTGTTGGTATATTGGCGTAGCTAGCTGACATATGAAAATAATTTAATTTAGTGTTCTGTGTCTTGTAATGTTAATTACTTTGCATACCTTGTATTGTATTCAATCAAGTATTTTCTAACTGAACAGACAGCTGTGCTGCTGGGGAGTTTGTTGCGCAACTTCTTATTCCCTGCGAAAGCACTAGGAAGTGGTGAAGGGCGGGCGTTTTGGGGGACTGTCTTTTGTAATTTTGACGTTCGAAAAGTTCTGATTCTCAGCCTAGTTTGAATAAACAACTTTTGATTTTGATTTTGGAAAGCACGTTAAGCCGTTGGTGCTGGTTGTCATTCGTGAATCTTTGACAGTCGTTACGGGTCGTCAAAAAGCCCGAAAGTCTGACAACCAGTGTTACCAAGGGGTATCGTATTACCCAGTAACAGGGTTGAGTTTGTTAAATAGGTAGTCGCTCGATGAAAAATACAGTTATTCCGCTGCATCCTGGATAGACTGGAAGCCGACCTCAACATACTTGGGAAAAAGGCGGATGATAAAGTAACAACGCCTTCTTCTTTTTGAGATCGTGGTAAGTTTTAAAATATTTAGTTTTAGTTTCTCTATATTTTGAGGGCTGGTTTAAGGTGGCGTGGGAAAAGAGTACCTGGAAGAATTTGAGGAAGGTCTTTACCTAGCAGTGGGACCATATAGCATAATTCATAAAGAACGTATAGTGTTATGTGGTGTAGTGTGTGAGTTTATAATAAATGTTACTAAAGTATACTATGTGGTAGGGGTGAACCCTACATCAGCCCCTTCCAGAGACCGTCAAGGGCGATAAAAATGAGGAAACCTGACATGACCAGAGTGGGTGGTATACTCTCTGCTACTGCTAGGTGGAGTGACTTGTTGTGGGTCAGCTTTGTCGGCCAATACGTAAGCTGCCAGTCGATTCTGTAAAAATCTCACCGTGAAATTATAAGCAAAGTGAGCTTGAAGTGAGCAGTGTCAATAGTGTTAATCCCCATAATGACAGCTCACTCCACGCTCACTTCACCCAAGTTTTCACGGTGAGATGGTTACAGAATCGCACGGCTGGCTTTAGGCGGTCTATAGAGACTGTGACCTCTTTTCCCTTAATAATAATAATAATAATAATTTATTTTTCAGAATGTAGGTGTACAAAGTAGTATGATGTTAACATAAATGTGGCCATGTGGCCATTTTTTTATTATTAAATAAAATTTTAAAAGTTTTATCACTCCTGTGCAGAACTTTGTGAGGACCTGTGTAGGCTGGTTGCAGCAAACCACGTAAAGCGCCCTCACGGAGGAACACGCAATACGTGGTGGCTTTTCTTGAATGAAATGTGTCTGAACTTGAACAATCTTAAATCCGCAGTTTTCTACGCGCAGTTCGGTCCCGTTTCCACGAGTTAATAGATGTTTGTGCAAGAGTTTAAAAGTAAACAAGTTTGGCAATGAATTAGTAACTAACAAGAAGTTATTTTCTTTCCATTTTATGCTTCGAGGGTTTATGTGACCTTTTTGGTACGAACTTCGTTGCCGTTTTTTGGGACTTAAGTACCTTACAACATTACTTTGTTTTGTTTCCGGGGTGGAAAATCCTCATGGATGTCTGGGGTCTGTCAGACTCATACTGACTAAAAACCACCCCGGTGTTCCATCTCACACCTACGCCGCGGGTCGCGCGAACGCATCCTTCCGCAACCCGCGACTGGTGCCGGTCTAACACTGCAGGCTTCCTCGAGTCGGGGAGTGAGGCGTTTGTCTCCCACCGCGACGTCTAAGAGGGGCGAGCGTGGAACACTACGCGCCTCCGACTCGGGTCCTGACATGTGGGGGACCCATTTAGGGGGGCTGGAAGAGGGCGTTGACCGCCCTCTGCCAACGCCCATGGCGCGTGCTTTCCGCAGCCTCCTTCTGCGAGACGATGGTTTCGCAGAAGGAAACCACCGCGTCCCAGGGATCCTCGTTGCCGACCATAGACCCGACTACGGCCGGAAGCGACAGGTAACTGCCTATTCTAACTACAAGCGACACACTGACAGCGTATGCCGTGCCGTATCCTCCCGGCAGTCGACGCACTGGTGACACTGGGCGTCCGGCTCCCTGTTTATGCGACACAGGTACTTCCCGAAGCAACCATGCCCCGACAGCACCTGCGTCGCCCGAAACGACAGGGACCCGTGCCTCCTCCCGAGCCAGCGCTCGAGACCTTACAATAGTCCTAACCTGACTATCACTTGGTTTTTTAATTGACAATTTGAAGTTGAGAACTTGTTAAACTATACAACGTGTAACGTTAAATGCGCAAAACCTCAGACACCCCAACTGATTTTTAATTCAATTGACTTATTTCAGAGAGAAAATAAGTCATTAAAAAAATGGTAAAGGTTTTATGTGCGGTTTTAGGTTTACTGGCCATTCTGATCGTTTTTTGCGTCTGCGACGACACTTTATCGAGAGAGGAGTCGTCACCGGGTCGCTGCGCCACGCTGACATTGGCTTGCTTGACCTATTAATAAATAGACACCGCACCGTTTTTAAATGTGACCTATATTAAAAAGTGGTTCAATTAATTCTGCTCGTTATTCTGATCAAACTATTTTCAGGTTTTGCGCATTTAACGTCACACATTGTATTTAATCATCCATCATCATCATCCGCAGCCCGACTTCACCCCCTGCAAAGCATAGGCCTCAATTTTCTTATGTCAATATTGACGCTCCTGTACCAGCCTCATCTAGGTTCAACCCACGATGGCAACAATAACATCTGCCTATTTTACTATTACCTACTTAAAGTGAACGCCCGCAAAATTCTTTTGCAACAAACGTAAGAAATTTTTCTTGCCAAACATTTCAATGTAGGTTGAAGAGTTTGGGAAGTTTTTGACTTCAACTTCTCAAATCAGGAACCGGGTGTTAGTGTAATAATCATTTATGTCACAATAATGTTAGACCATAAACTTAAACTATTGAACATGGGCTTCTAACGACCGCCTCGGCTGTTGTCCTAATTATCACGCTTGCCAAACAGATAGGCGACTGTAATATGTTAATTTATTAGGTGCTGTTAATGTAGCACCTGCAGTAGGTACGTACCTACCTAATTGCCTTTAAATTATTTATTAGGGAGCGTTGGACGAAAGACCTGAGGACCTAGAGACTGAGGTCGTCTGTCCATCTAGCTGGGGGGCGTTCCACACTACGCTTGACGATACACGGTCTCCACTCCAGGACTCGTCCGCTTCACCGGCCATCGGTCCTTCGACAAACATGGCCAGCCCACTGATACTTCAGCTTGCTTACTCTGCAAGCTACATTATGTCGGTAACTTCGGTTCTTTTCCGGATAACTTCGTTTCTGAATTCATCCTTCAAAGAAAGTCCGAGCGTAGCCCATTCCACAGCGCGCTGAGTGACCTTATATTTGTGAACCAGCGCGACTGTCAGTGTCCACGTTTCGACACCGTATGTTTTAACGGGCACGACGCAATAGTTGAAAACTAGAAAAAGGTCTTAGTCAAAAAGCATTTTACCTATCTTATTTTAATTCCTTTTCTTCTGAAGGAAAACGTTGCCGACTCCATTCTGACAAAACCAGGTTTGAATAGTCAAACATTCACACAAAAAAATCCTCATTCAATTACAATTTGACAGCTACACACAATTGCATCATCTTTAAGTAGTCTTCAGAGCTACTTTATAACAATGACGTCACGGCAATGAGCCGTTATCACCAACAGTCTTGTAATTGAACGACCGGCAAATTATACGGGCCCTCAAGTTAAGTGAGTATAAGTTCGGTATTGTTTGGTGTAGTGGCTCAAGACCGTCTTGAGCAACCCTGATTTATAAGCAAGGGTGATAACCCTTATAAGAAGCTTTATGTAGAGGGTATCTGTAAATTTCTTGCGAGTATCGTCGTATATACAACGAGTAATATTAATAGAAATTCAATTTTTTAGAGCAAATACAAGGTGAAGAAATACGACAGTAAATTAGACTGCGTGTAGGTATGTAATGACGTTCCTAGTCTGCATACAAAAAGCAGTGCACTCGCAAAGAGTTGAAAGTATCCAGAGGGCTTTCACGAAGCACCTAGCATATACCTCTGCTAAAATTTCTCCCAGGTGTCCGTATGAACAACGTGTTCGATGCTTCAATGTCAATTCTCTGCGCGATCGTCGACTAATGCAAGGTCTTCTATTTCTGCACAAATTAGTTAATAATAGACTAGACTGCAGTAAGCTAGTCGAGCGTACTGCACTTAAAGTTCCTTACAATATACCCAGATTTCCTATCACTAATACATTCCACGTTCAGCCATCTAAGACGAATATAGGGGTAAACTCCCCAGTTAACAGACTCTGTAGAGAGATGAATTCTTTTGTAAAATCTGTACCAGATGTTGACATTCACCATGATTCCTTGAAAGTCTTTAAGGCCAAAATACAACAGTACCGAAGAACGCAACTGAATAATTAATAACTAATTGTTAATTCATAGTGTTTATAATATGATTTGATTTGATTTGATTATACAATTATACATTCTTGAAATTTTTACGTCATTATTTTTCCATAACTGTGATTATTTTGTTATGTTTTGATTCTATTTTAATTTTATTTTATTTTAAATTTGTAGTCATATTGATCTCATTAGCTCCCACTGTACTCAATATTTGTACCTTTAAAAGGATTTTTTTGTTACTTACCGTATACTTGTAATTTCTTTGTAATTTCTTTATGTTTTCTTTTTACTTTAATTCGATTATTTGTTATTTTATGTCATAATTCCTTTATCAAGATGTTAATACCTAATAATAATTAAGTGTTATTTTACTCACTTAGAATGTTGGTCGACCTATTATTGGCGACTGTATAAGTCTGATGCTTTGTTACTATTATTATTCTTATGTAAAGCTGTATACAGAAGCTGTTGGTTTGCCTTTAATAAATAAATAAATAAATAAAAGGTAATCAAATATATCAAATAGTTTAGTTTTTAGAGCTATCATCCTGTTTTCCGGATACTGCAAACAGGATGCTAGTGTGAATATATATATTTAAACATGTACACTACTAAACGGGATCCTGCAAAAAACCGTACATGCAAAAAACGGGATCTTGCCGTGGGAAAGAGCCCTAACGTCACGTAAAATTCTGCATCGTGCAAGCAGAGTTTACCGCGCGACCATAATACAGGGTGAAATTACATTTATGGGCATCCTTTTAAGGGGTCATTGTACTCATCATTATGAACAACGATTACTATGGGAACAAACCTGAAATAGCGAAAAAAAAAAATTAGCTGTTCCCTACATTTCTGTTCGCATAACTCGTCAAAATGTATGGAACAGCTGTTTTTTTTCGCAATTCTGCTTTGTTCCTGTAGTAAACGTTGTTCGTAATGATGAATGCAATGACCCCTTAAGAGATTTCGTGCATGAGTTGATAGTACCTACCCACATTTCGCCATTTTCATTAATTTAAATAACTCCTAAAAGATACGCTTCTATTTGAAATATATACATACCAATTAATAGCTAAGAAGAAAGTTCTATTTACAATTAATTACGAAATCCCTTAATTACGTACGTCTGTTTGAGTATTTCCCCTTTTGCGCTTGTTAAGGTTTGCGGTCAACCTCAAAGAGATCCTTGTGTCTTAGGGTTAAACGGGTTTAAACTTACCCTGAAGGCTTAGTGTAATCTCACTTAGGTTTTTTTTTAATTAATGGGGAAACGCTTGAGATTGTATTGGACCACATTTTTTGGAATAAAATGTATAGTCTGTTCTAAAAGTATGTGATGAAAATGTAAACAAATTGCTCAATAGTTGGATAACTGTAGGGCTATTCTTTAAAGTTTATTCTATATAAATTATTCGAACGTTACTCATGTGATCGTGAACGAATCACCGGCCATAATGCGAGCGAAAACAAACTCAGTTTTTAAAGTACTTAAGTTTTAAGATTTTTATTTTACGATTCGACTTTCCAAGCATTATTAAAATCATAAAATTATTTTTTATGTTTTCTGACTGGTAGAATTAAAACCGACTAATGCAAAAACTTCTGTAGCAGTACTATACTAAAACTTCCCTATTAAAAGTCCTTCCATTTTCATCAGAAAACCGGAGTTCTAAATAAAATGGACACTTAGACAGTAATGTAAATATTCCCTTGCTGAATCTTGGGTTGAATTAGCAGAAATAATTATGCGTCGATTTAGACGAAAAGGTTCGTTTGTTTAAGTTACGTTTGTTGAACTGTCAGGAAATTATTTATTTTGGGGTTGGGTACGTAACATAATCAATTATTATTTACATTTTAATTAGCAGCATCAGTACGTTTTAGGGTATCGTAAAAAGTAGCAGTAAAAACTCAACTTAGCTTTCACGCATCTTCATCATCATTTCAGCCGAAAAACGTTCACTGTTGGACATCGGCCGCCCTCAAGCCACGCCACTTTGACCGGTTCTGTGCTTCTCGCATCCGACGGGTTCCTGTGGCCTTCATCGGTCCACCTTGTTGGAGGCCTTCAAATGCTACGTCTGCCGGTATGCGCTTTCATGCATATTAAGTCAATGTTACGGCCCCGCCGCCACCAGATATCGCAGGCAGGACTTACTATGGCCGTGCTTGCGTAGCTCATAGACAATAGAGGATGGACTGCGCGATCCACTCAGAAAATTGTCCACTTTGTTAGAAAGGGACAGTGCGATGATACTCCCCTGCTCTGTCTCTCGCTGTAGGTTTATAGTTATGATCCGCACCTGCAGAGTTGTAACGTGGACCAATCAGAATTTTAGAAAGAGATAACAACAGGGGAGTATCCGATAGCCGTCTCTCTCAGACGTTTTCTGACCATATTTTTGTTACTGTTAGGATAGGGATTACACAGTCCATCCTCTACCCGTATTATAGTGCTTTGTGCCATCCTTTATGTCTATGGCGTAGCTATACCGCGAGATGGCAGCGCTCGCGCCTCCACTTTGCGCCGCCTGGGGCGCCAGTGGTCGTCCCAGCATCGCATTGCGGACGTCACTCAAATATTCAGAACTTCAGGATTTTATAACTTCCATATTTAATATAATACAACAGTTTTATACCAGCCTGTCGATTGAAAAAATCTCACCGTGAAATCATAAGTGAAGTGAGCACTTAATAGTGTTAATCCCTACCATTAGGGAATGACAGAGCTCACTTCCCGCTCACTTCACCTAAGTTCTCACGGTGAGATTTTTACAGAATAACACTGTAGTACCTACCTACCGTCCATTATTTCGAAGCCCATAAAAACTAAAACAGCGGCATCAGCCGAAACAGTCTTAAAAGTCATAAAATCAAGGTTTTATCTGTGTGTTTCCAACCAATTTACGTCAAAATACAATTTCAAAGTATAAATAAAAAACAGGAAATATGATCGCTAAATGATTTTGCCAATCTGATAGAAAAACCACAAGCCGACGGCGACGTAGTAACGCATGATGTGGCGAGCCTCTGAATACATAACTACAGTGAGGCGTCGCTTCGCAATGTGTTCGAATCTCCATCCATACGTTTCGGGTAAAATTGTTTGTCACTTTGGGACACCAAGTGACAAACAATTTTTAGTACGAACCACAATAATTTTAGTACGAAGGAGACTAGCATAATCAGCCTAAAATATTCCCACTGCTAGGACACAGGCCTCCTCTCGGCGAGAGGGAGTGGGCCGTAATCTCACACGCAGGCCCAGTGCGGGTTAAAAAAATATAGTTTTAAAAAACTAAAAAAAAACACGCTTTAATAGCAAATCGAACTAAAAATCAGAAAATAACTTCTAATTTAAAATTCTAAAATAAAAATAAAGTTATGAAAAGAAAATTAATTTCATTGTAAAACATCGTGGGCACAAATAAACCGTGGACCCGGTCGTGGATCTTTGACAGTCGTTACGGGTCGTCACAAGCCCGAAAGTCTTACCCAACATAAATATGTAGTTGGGAAAGGCTAGGCAAGTGATGCTGAAATATTATATTCGCTGATTATTTAATTAACAAATATAATATTATATATTATTTTATATGGAGACTATTTAGATTCTCCATATAAATCCATTTTCACGTGTAAACACTCGTGCATTCATTACGCCGTCGTTTGATAAGCGCGTTAGTAGCGACGATTCAATATGTGCCATAATCATTAGGTATCGGCCGATTACGTATGGCGATAGAGATTGTGATCGGTAAAGTCTATTGAGAGTTGGGGATTAGTGGAAATATATTTTTAGTGAGTATAATGTTTATGAGATTTAATTTTTAATAGCTACTAAATTAATAATGGGAATGAGAGAGCCGATATTATTGGTTGTATCGGAAAGTTCTGTCGGTTTTGGTAATACATAGAAACTTTTCGAATTTTTCTCTATACCAATACGTTAAAAGTATTGAATAATATTGCGACGTACATGTCAAAGATGGTTTGAGAAATTCAGAAAAGGGGATTTAAGTAGCTTTAAGAACTAACCACGAGTTTTATTTACAAAAACCGACAGAACTTTCCGGTACACTCAATAAAATCAACAATGTTGGGGTAGCTTTAGGCCGCGTTCACGCTAAACGTATTGTCTGCCGCCAAATAAATAAGTAATGAGGTTACGTATTTATTTTATTTGATAATATTTTACATATATGTAAGTATTTTATTATTTATTTATTTCTGTAACCGTCCAGCGGCCCTATCAGAGTGCCAGCGCTGACGCTTATTTTTTTAAATCTCGCAGCCTCATGCTGAGATAGGAGCGAGCTTTTTGGCCCTTTCTGTTTCATTTATCTTTTTGTTGCTTTTAAAAATAAATACAATTGGGTCGCCAAAAAGCAGGTTTTTCCATTTATACGGGTGGTCGCATATCTGACGAAAGATTTGTCGCATCGTCGGTCGCATGAGGCCAGAACGGATAAATCCTACTAGTATAACGGCTCAAGGGATTTGCATGAAAGCCACACAGTTTGTTTATATTCTGGATTAACATATACTATTTATTCAGATAGTACGTTCCTGTGGGAAAATTTCCGACATTTACGCGGGCGAATCCATTGGCAGACGCCAATATATAATAAAAAAATCAACCTTACATACACAACCGATGATGCGTCAGTGCGTCGAGGGTACTAACTAGAAGTTGACGAAATTACGCCCAACGCATCTTCCGTCAGATGTGCATAATCAGTCTATTATGTTCCCACTGCTGGGACATAGACCTGCTCTCGGTAAGAGGGAATGGGCCATAATCCACCACGCGGACTCAGTGCTGGTTGGTAGATGTCATATTTCTTCGATGTTTTGGTTCTAGGACATGCCGATCAGATGTGCGACCATCTTCTATTCAACTTTTCGTTTACATCGCGGCACCGAACCGATAATACGCTAGTCTGACTTCGCGTTCACACTAGCGCTCATAGTGAGCCTGCTCACAATAGGCAACTGAGTATACGTTTGTGTTTTTTGTTTGTATTGTTTTGAATGCGGTCTCTGTTGTCATGGTTTATAGGGTTTGTTCGACTAGTTTCGAACTGAAACCCGAGCTCTGAGTCAATAGTCTCAGTGATGATTCCGCTGCTGATCTCACCGTGTAATGAGATCATGCTTCGTTCGAATTCGAAACTGTAACCCGAAATAAGCACAACAGTAAAACTTTAAACATTATTTAGTATTTATTTATTTATACAACATTATTTTTAGTATATTGCAAACCTGAAAATAGTTTTTTTCAGAATAAGTAACTGAATCAATTAAAATAATTTTTACACCATGTTATAATATGTCCCAAAAATATTTAAAAAGGTTACAAGTTGGACACCGAGCGACACTAAGTACATGTCTGGAATCATTTGCGCACAAGACAGTTCACGGCCGGTCGGCCGGCGGCGTGTGGTAAGTGGTAACCATTTTTTGTAAGGACAAGCAGGTAACATAACAAGCTTAATATAACTTTGTAATTTTTCATGATATAGTTTTGGAATTTTGTACATAGATTCTTTACATAAAAATACTAGTCGCGTGTTTCGGGTTTCGTATATACTAAAATTTATTTGTGTATACTTTATTGTACTCCAGCCACTGCCTCACAACGGGTCTTATTGCCGCTACTGTAGCGTGCCCTAGCTTAAAATATTACCTACTTATAGCTAGGTTACAATGTATTATATTATTTGCCAGTATGCCCCAAACTAGACTGTTAGTCTGTATCTTGGAATACAAAGTCCACAGTGGAGATTAAAGAAGTGGTTTCAGGTGCGGAATCTGATGTGTTCGTGTGGTAAGTGTGATGATTGTATGTGTAGTTTGTGGCGTGTGTGTGGTATGTGTGTGTGTTACCACTGGGCTCCGTTTGATTCGTGTCAGAGGTCCTACTCTCTAAATCCGTCAACAAAGGTACGGACTTGTCCGAAAATAGTTCGATACTTCGGAGTGAACCCTATTTCTGATTAATTATGGTTTTTTGACGGGCAAACACATCGAGAGTAAGGACAACTGTCAAATGGTGCTGTCATTCACTCGTAGTTCGGGCCTCGAAGTAGTCTTATGTCCGTAGGTGATACGGAGTGTAAAACTCCCGTATCTTCGACCGAAACTACGGTACTATTAGAGAGTAGACACTCAGGGCTCTTTCTTTTTATTTATCAATTATTCCGCTTCTAATCCTAGCAAATCTATAACAAACAAATCTTAAAACAATGCTAAATCACATAAAGCGCTGAAATAACTCGCAAGTGCAGTGAAAACATTTACAGCGAGGCAAATTCCGGAAGATTTAATGACTGAACCTGTGTTTCAGTCAACTTACACGATTAAACTTGGTAGTTTATTAACTTGGTAGTTTGCTGTAAGCTATGTCTAAGGCACGCTTAGTCCACTTTGTTTTCTTTCGAAGAATTTTTGCGTTGGCTTTTCTATTATTTGACTTGGAAAGCATAATTTAGGGCTGATTTAAATATTCAGACAACTTGTACATGAAGAATAAATACGACAATTCGACATACTTTCTATACAAAAGTTGTCAAACCGCAATATTTATTATTCAGATAAAAATTATCTTACTATTACAAAATCAGGCTTAAGAGGAATAATTTATTTGTTCAAAAATATACAGCAATTTAAATAACATGGTGGTACTTCTTATGGCATTTTGTTCTATGATTAGATTGATTGATTGATTTGATTGTTTCAGACATCAGTGCTCTTCCCTTGTTATAGGCGATATTTAATGAGAGAATATGTGGTTTTAATGCTTCGTGAGTACGAAGTGTTGTGTTCCAAATACAAACACAATTCATTGTATATGAAGCTTTTCTGATCATCATCATCTGCCTAGCCTTTTCCCAACTATGTTGGGTTCGGCTTCAAGTCTAACCGGATGCAGCTGAATACCAGTATTTTACATGGAGCGACTGCCTATCTGACCTCCACAACCCAGTTACTGGGTAATACGATACCCCTAGGTAAGACTGGTTGTCAGACTTTCGGGCTTCTGACTACCAACGGCTTAACGTGCTTTCCGAGGCACGGAGGGGTCTCGGTATGTAAAGATGGTCACCCATCCACAGACCAACCGCGACAAGAGTTGCTTACCCTGATCGATCGACCTGTGCGGCTGTTATTATTTAGCCACGGACCCCCCATATGAAGCTTTTCTGATAATATCATTTTTTCATTTTTTTATTTTTAAATGATGTAACTTATTTGCTGTTTCCTAGCGGATCGATGGCTGTCGGGTAGTTGCTTAACACACTATCAGTAGCAATAGTTTTCATTTTAACAGTTCAACAACATTCATTGCGTTAGTATCGTTGCTGAGCTGACCATTTTTTAGAACATATGAAGCAATGGATTAGCAATATCCTTCAAAATGATTCACATTTGGACACGGCGTTAAATGTCCAATTGTCTGCGGAATGGCACCACATTTACACTCCATCAGCTATGATTACAACTAGGTAAGATAAAGTAACTTGGAGGTTAAAGGTTACGTAAACCAAATTTTTACATGGCTACCAACAACGCTCGGGCAAAAGTTTTATCCATTAGGAGCTCTGTAAGTGATAAGCGTGAAATTAAATTATAGGTAAAACTTTTCTAATAAATCAATCTTAGCTTTTACCGTTACAACATTTTAAGGCTCGTTCAAAGTTTTGTGTATTGTTGGATAAATTAGGGTCACTCTAGCTAGACGCTTAATGATAGGTGAATCTGCTCTTTAGAATTATATTACTCCGAAACCATTAGGTACAGTTTCTATGTGGCGCTTGTGATGCATTGCGCTCACCGAGTGACCCGAGCAGATTGTTGGCGGTTAGCGGGCGGCGATGTAGCGCGGCCGCGCGGCCCTCTGCACTTGCGTCGCGGGACGCAAGGGTTGACGGCCACGGATTATCACCGCTGCACAGTGGCATCGCGGTAATGCGACGCAGTGTGCGCGTTAACAGCCGGTCGATTCTGTAAAAATCTCACCGTGCAATCTAAGTGAAGTAAGCTTGAAGTTAGCAGTGTCAATAGTGTTAATCCCTAATGACAGTTCACTCCACGCTCACTTCACCCAAGTTTTTACGGTGAGATGGTTACAGAATCGCACGGCAGTTATATTTTGTCAGAGACTTCTATTTTTTAATGTCACCATTATTGTGTATTATAATCATAATGCATTCTAGAAATAAACGGTTCTTGATGTTCCATATTTTTTACAATTTTTTTTTTCATGCTATTTATTACAGAGGCGAACTTAATTCCATAGGCGTTCTCCAACCTTTGCGTGATGCAGATACAAACAGTGTTGAGGAATAAATATTTATTTTAATACAAATGTATCATAGGTATGTATTATAGGTACCTATTAAGAACCGAACACCCACCACCCACCCCTATGCAAACTCCTATTTCTATTGCGACACGTAATAAAACCCTTGCTGTCGTGACGTAGATGGTATGCGTCAGTGTCACTGTACTAATATGTACGTGGCTGTCACAAAACTCACAAAGATTGTTTTTTAAGCTGTTTGCAGACTGCACGGCTTACTCGGAATTTTGAGGTAGACCAATTAGCATGTTCGTGTAGTGGAAAGTTTCACGAAGCTTTAGTCTGCAGGTTCAAGATGAAACGTGCTAAGATTTAAATTGGATGTTCTAACATGCACGTTTTCACACCAGTAAAGCAGTTTTAATTAAACATTAATAATCAAAAGGCGTTTATTTAAACTGCGCTATGCAATAACGTAAATTATTGCGTGCAGACGGTCTTGCCTCGTAGACGGTCTTCCCAAAGTTGACCTTATGTTAGGTAGCACACGCCAATATACCAACAAAAACAATGAAAACTATACTCAAACAGAAGTAAAAACTAATAAAAACGCAAATAAAACAAATAAAAGCCTCCAAACATAAAGGGCGTGCGAAAGAAATCTCTGTTGCCATTATGGCTAAATTAAGAAAAAGCGTTAAAATTAAACTTAAACGAACATAAAACAAGACTAATCTAATATTCTTTGCTAATCACTAAGATTCAAGCTACAGAAACATAATTCTATAAAAACATAAATAGATAGAATACTCATTCTCTATCATTCTTTTTCTCTTTTTGCTATATCTCTTTTTCTCTCTAAATATCTACATAAATAATCCAAAATGACTTTAACCATTAAAAAGAGCATATTCATGCACCATAAAAAAATATGAAAAATACTTTTATTCACATATTTATAAGAATTGTGGATATACAATTTTTTTTAATTAAAAATAACAAAAAATTCAGAACCTATAAACTATTTATTATTTTTTAATGGGACCAATTTTAATTCTTATAAATATGTGAATAAAGGTATTTTTCATACTTTTTTATTCTCTTTTTAATGGTTAAAGTCATTTTGGAATTTTTTTATTAGTAATATGTGAAAACTTTAAACCATCATTTTGGGGTACGAACTTTGAGGGTGATTTTCACCCCTTTAAAACGTTTGTTAGCAAAAACGAAAAAATACGTATCTCATCATTTTTCATGTAGATTATTATAGTAAAGCCGCAACTAAATCGGTGAGGGACACCTTGCGAGGTTTCCTTGTCAGCTGACTTTACCCGCAAAGCGACGAGAGCTATTATTGTTTCATGACTTTGACGCATGCTTTCTAAGAACCAGATGAAAGGAAATCCAATGTCCTTATCGATACTGAATACCTTCCATTAGATAGATATCTACCCTAGCTATCTATATCAGTGTCAGTTCCTATAATCTACAGTAGCGTACTTATGTACATAGATAAGTACGCTACCTACTGTAAGTAATCTACTTTATGCTATGCACGTAGGTGCATAATGCATAAAGTAGATAATCCTAGGTGTCCACGAGTGGCTTTCTGTTTCTGTGACTGCCTGCGTAATCTACACTAATATTATAAAGAGGAAAAATATGATTGTTTGTTTGTATTGAATAGGCTCCGAAACTACTCGACCGATTTGAAAAATTGTTTTACCATTAGAAGCCGACATTATCCCTGATGAACATAGGCTACTTTTTACCGCGGAAAAATGCTTCATTCCTACAGGATAACGGGTAATAGGACAATGGGTAGCATGAATTCCGTACTTATCTATTTCACATAACTTCTAAACGGCTGAACCGACTGGGTTGAAATTTTATAGGGTTATTTTGATGGTTTCCTGGATAATTTTAAAAATAAAATTGGACCCGGTATGTGGCGCTGCTGTCAGTATGTCAACTACTAAACGGCTTGACTGATTGCGTTGAAATTTTGTATGTGTATTTCCGTGGTTTCGACTGTATTAAGCCTACCGACGACTGTATTAAGCCTACCTAATCTATCTTCCTATATCAATCAATCAACTCAGCCTATCGCAGTCCACTGCTGGACATAGGCTTCTCCCAGACTGTGCCACAACACCCTGTCCTCCGCCTTCCGCATCCAGTCTACCCCAGCCACCTTCTTTAGGTCGTCCGTCCATCTAGCTGGGAGGCGTCCCACACTACGCTTGCCGATACGCGGTCTCCACTCCAGGACTCGTCTGCTTCACCGGCCATCGGCCCTTTGACAGACATGGCCAGCCCACTGCCACTTCAGTTTGCTTACTCTGCAAGCTATGTCGGTTACTCCGGTTCTTTTCCGGATAATTTCATTCCTGATTTTATCCTTCAAAGAAACTCCGAGCATAGCTCGCTCCATAGCGCGCTGAGCGACCTTGAATTTGTGGACCAGCCCGACCGTCAGTATCCACGTTTCAGCACCGTATGTCATGACGGGCAGGACGCACTGGTTGAAGACCTTAGTCTTCAAACACTGAGGGTTAGGAGGGATAGGACGGAGGGATCTTCCTATACATATATAAATAAACCAGTTACATTAACCACATTATTTAAGCAACATATTTTTATACGGCGGGATTTCCGAATTCTACGCAAACGAAGTTTCGGACGGATGCCAGTTTAACTATAGATTGGTTGAGTGTTTTTACACCATGGCCACGAGCAACACGCTCAAGCAACACGTGTCTTGCAATAGCGATTGCAGAGAAAAGAAAGGAAATAAGACGCTTAGGCGGGTATCACATCTCGTGAAATCATAGCAGCGAAACCGCAGTAGTTCCGCCGTTTTGTCTTTACGACAAGCGAAACAGCCTGTTCTAACTCAAAGATTTGTTTATGATTCTATCTCTTTCCCGCGTAATTTTGCCGATCTGCTCGCAAGCTAGTTGCACCTCCGCGCTTATTGCAATGCCGCGTTTGTTTTGCACGTATCTGTGGTAGCCGATAACTTTATAAAGCGAATTTTTTTTTTTTTGTAAAAAGGATGTTGATTTTAAGGTAAAAGTAATCTAAGAAGTCCGAAGTATAACTGACTCTCATGATGTTCAAAAACTCAAACTCAAAGCATTTATTTCAAGTAAACCAATTACAGGCACTTTTGAATTGTCAAGGGGTCAGTCAGTCAGAAAGATGAAGCTAGTTGACCATTCCAAAGCGAAGTAGGTACCTGTGGAGAAGAACGGGCAAGAAACTCCACGGACACTCTTTTAAATCATAAAAATTGTTACCTACAAAATTTTGGTTACATCATTCAAGTTGAAATTATAGATACATGTGAGAACGATGTAGAAAGACGTGCACGTTAAAAGCGTCCGTACTAAAAAAGATAAAAACAAAAAAAAACAATTCAGAATTCCACTACTCGAATCGCGACATAATGTAGTAATGTTTCGCGGTTGCCCATAATTATTTTCGCGGTGGATGTGTGCTAAGGCCCAGAGCGTGCCACGAGTCACCGAGGCGCGGCTTGCGGAGCCACGGATGGAAAAAAAGTGAGGCGCTCGCGTGTCGCTTGTCGTCGTCGCTGTCGTCGCGTAGCGTCGCTCGAGACCATAAACAGGGCTTTATGGCCCTTTGTTTTGTTTCAGAGCGAACGTGACGATTCTGCATGGATTTTTCATCTAAAATAAAGGCAAAAAACGTCCCACAGCCGCTTTCTCTGTATGAGAAGTGGCATTTGTCTAGTACTGGGTAGTGTTTCAAGCTGTTTTTTATAAACACGCCGTACTGTGTCGCATCACGTTCTGTGTGTATAGTACCTTAGATTCCCAGTAAATACAAAATCCTGTCAACATTGATCTCCTATCATTAAGCTTCAAAATAAATTGGACGCTACTTTATTTTGAGCCTTCCCGATTATTTTTTTAGCCTCAAGCTATTTTTAACGATTAAGTGAAATTGAAAAAGAAAATTCCGGGAAAAATTAAAACAGGGATTAGTTTGAGTTTCGATAGCAACCTACTTGTCTTTTTTTCTACGTTCATCGGGTACCTATTTTTCATTATTTTTAAACGACTTCAAAAAGGAGGAGGTTGTCAATTCTGATGTTTATATATATATACAACGTGTAACGTTAAATGCGCAAAACCTGAAAATAGTTTGATCAGAATAACGAGCAGAATTAATTGAACTACTTTTTAATATACTCGTAGGTCACATTTTTCAAAAAATCTTCATTAAAAACGTTGCCGTGTCTATTTATTAATAGGTCAAGCAAGCCAATGTCGGCGCGGCGCAGCGGCCCGGTGACGACTCGATAAAGCGTCGTCGCAGACGCAAGAAACGATCAGAATGGCCAGTAAAACTAAAACAGCACATAAAACCATTACAATTTTTTTTAATGACTTATTTTCTCTCTGAAATAGGTCAATTGAATTAAAAATCAGTTGGGGTGTGTGAGGTTTTGCGCATTTAACGTTACACGTTGTATATTATATATTTTTTAAATGTATGTTTGGGCATAACTCCGTCATTATGGACGGATTTGCAAAATTCTTTTTTGTTCGATAGAGGTTTACTCCGAAATGGTCCCATTTAAATTTCATAAAGATCTGGTGATGTGTTTTGGAGACAGATAACGGAAATCTTCAATAAATACCCGTAAAGCAATCGCGATTGCTTCTATCGCATATGTATGCGCAATCTATCAATTTAAGCAATCTCACAACATAACATCACGTCTCTGTACGCTATAAACGCAGATGCAGCTTCCTGTCACTGATATTTACATAGCAAATAATAATAAAAAATAAAAAAAAATCGTTTATTTTGGAACAAAAACAGATACAATCATAAAAATAGTTAAACGATGATAACTGCAAAAGTTAGTAACTGTGGCGCAGCTATCAACGCCCGCCTCCTAGTGAGAGGGTAGTTCGTTCCAGAGAAAAACATATTTTAAACTAAAATATGTAAGTAGTTAAAAATAAAAAGGAAAAAAAGAAATAAAAAAACACGACAGCAAAATTATGCAATAAGTGTAGTGTAAGTGAGGGTGTGTGTATGTGTGTGTGAGGGTGTGTTTGTGTGTGTGAGTATGAATGTGTTACACTTCCACAAGTTTTTCAGTTGCATCATATGTAAGCGATTTTAGCCAAGTATTGAGCCTTTTCTTGCATTTATTTTTGGTGAAAGAATAGATGTTGATCGTTTTGTTAATTCTATTGTATAATTTAGAGCTTATGTAGGTACAATGACGACGTGCTGCTACATTTGTACAAGGTTTTACATCGCATACTCGATCTGAACGGCGCGCCGTTCAGATAGACGCCGCGGCGTCTACTGTTGCATCTGGCTAGTTCATAGGGAAGCTGGGAATGTTTACGTAACACTGCCTGCGAAACAAACAGCTGTCTGACTGTTAGGACCTGGCAGAGGGAATACAGGGAGATTGTAGGAAAGCGTATAGGTTTTCTCGCAAGGACTTTCAGAACTGCTCTTTGAGCTCTCTCAATGCGTAACATAGAAGTCTTATGAGCGCCACCCCACACTGTTAAGCAATATCCCATCACTGACTGAGCCAGTGCAAAATATACATTAATTAAAGTCCCAAAGTCTGCCGCAGATCTAAGTTTCTTAAAAATATATAAAAGCTTCCTGAGGCGTGTCACAACTGAGTCAATTTGTTGGTGCCATTTAAGGTGACTATCAAGTATAATACCAAGATATTTAATAGTTGCAGTACCTATTATTTGAGGGCAGTCACATGTAGGGTTTGCACAAGTATGGGCTTGGAGAGCAAAAGGAGTCTGAGGTTGACCTGTCTTATTTAAAGAAAAAGTAATGAACTTAGTTTTATCAATATTTAAAGTTAACAGATTTGTAGATAACCATTTCATGGCAATACTTAGAACTAGCTCAGCATTTCTACAAGTCTCCCTCCAATTGCGGCCATGAATTATTAGAGCTGTGTCATCTGCGTAAGTTACTATTTTGCAGTTAGGGAGAGATAGCCGACACAGCTCATTCACATAAATAAGAAAGAGACTCGGGCCAAGCACGCTGCCTTGAGGCACACCAAAAGTGAGGATCTCCTTTCTACTAACATAGTTATCCACCTTTACATACTGTGTGCGTCCAGTCAGATAACTTTTGAACATATCCCAGGCCGTACCGCGTATACCAACATCATATAACTTCGAAAGGAGCATGGGGACAGAAACAGTGTCAAAGGCTTTCGATAGGTCAAGGAAAATAGCCAGTGTCTTTTGTTTATTTTCAAAATTATCAATAATGGTGCCTGTTAGTTCCAACACTGCATCATCAGTACTTTTGCCACTTCTGAAGCCAAATTGGTTACTAGCTAGTATGTTGAATTTTGTGAGAAATTTTGTTAATCTTATATTAATAACCTTCTCCATTATTTTGGATAAAGTCGTAAGTACCGATATAGGTCTATAGTTAGTGACACTGTTTCTGTCTCCAGATTTATAGATTGGGTGGATAACCGCGGTCTTAAAGATATCTGGGAAGATACCCGATGAGAGGCATAAATTAAAAATGTGGACAAGCACAGGGACTATAATTAACCTAGTAGCTTTCACAACTGAGGTTGGGATACCGTCGAAACCAATGGCGCATTTATCTTTTAGGTTTAGGATAATGTTATTTATCTCGGAACCGTCAACCTCGTAAAGTGCCATTGAATATAGCACCGTCGATTTAGAAAAACTGGAATCAAAATTGTTAGAAGTGGTATTATTATGAGCTTCAGATTGTTGAATTTTGGATGCCAAAAGTCTGCCCACATTAGCAAAGTATTTATTTACCATGTTTACTGATTGGGAGGGATTAGCACTGCATTTTAGGAGCTCTGAAGACGGTGTTCTGGTTTGGTTTAGATTTGCTATCTGCTTGATAAGAGCCCATGTAGCTTTCGGGTTCCTTTTTGCCTTCTGAAACTCTGTGCGTTCGTACTCTCTTTTAACTTTTTTTAGTAAATTATTACAAAAGTTTCGGTAACGGATGAGGATTAACTTATTGTTTTCGTTGTCTGGATGTTTTTTAAACTTCCGATATAATTTGTCTCTATGACGTATGCATCTTAATAGGCCTGGGGTAATCCATGGTTTAAGAGTGCGTCGCCTACTTGGGGTAATTGATGTATGAGTGTGTGTTGTAATAGCGGAAGAGATTATAGAGACAAAAGATTCAGCAGCTTCATTCGGGTTATTAGAGTTGAGAATAGGTGAGAAGTCAGTTTCTGTGATGCACTCGACAACCTTTGGAACATCAATTTTTGGGTTACGGTAACTCTGATTAGCCTTAATTTTCATGTTCATGTTACAAAAAAGGATGACCGGTGAATGATCTGTTATGAGAGAATCAAGTACTAGAGTAGTTAGCAAGTAGTGTTATATGAATTTGTTTGGGGTAGGTATAACTAAAAAGTGAAAAATAAAATCTTTAAAAAAAAAAAACAACCGACTTCCACAAAACCACTACAAAGTGAAAAATAACTTTAATTTCGGAAGTCGGTGTCAAAAAACGAAAGTGCGGAACAAACGACACCGACTTGTACATGGATAGCGATAAAAGAATGTGAATACTATATTTTTACAGGCAATAAAAATGCATAGGAGATACGTGGTCGTAATTCCATTTTGGACTCAATATGACACTAGTAACTAGGTCCCCTATTGATACAAAACACATTTGGTCTTGTCCACACGCTGCCGTCGCACCGGCGCCGTTCACCCGGCTTTTGTTTTTTCTATCGTAACGTGCTTTCCGTGCCTCGGAAAGCACGTTAAGCCGTTGGTCCCGGCTGTCATTCGTAGATATTTATCAGTTGTTACGGGTAGTCAGAAGCCCGAAAGTCAACCAGTCTTACCTAGGGGTATCGTATTACCCAGTAACTGGGTTGTGGAGGTCTGATAGGCAGTCGCTCCATGTAAAATACTGGTATTCAGCTGTTAGATCTGGTTAGATCCAGTCTAACCAGATGCAGCTGAATACCAGTATTTTACATGGAGCCGACCCCAACATAGTTGGGAAAAGGCTAGGCAGATGATGAGAGCATTGTATTTATGATTTCAATGACGGAGGCAGAATCGTGCCATCAAAGTAATATGAAATTGAGTAGTCGGAACTTCCGGGTCACCCTATTGAACAGACATTTTATTGAACCAATAACTTCTATAGTAAACATATTTTTCTCACGCAAAGAGCAAATCTAGAGTAAGATGCCTCCGATTTCATCTATAATTCAAAATATTCGGGTCACAAGAAATTTCATCTTAGTTCCAAATACAATTTAATATTGAAATCACAATTTACATTTTCAATAGATTTTTTTCTCTTATAATTCAATCGCTTGTGAGAAACAGAAGAGGTTATTGGAAGTTTTTATCTACTAATATATTTATTAAGTTTTTATCTATTAATATATTTGGAAAGTTTTCTATAGCATAGTTTTTTAAGAAAAGAGCCACTACCTTATATACAATGAGCAACTGAATGGATGCACGTTATGAAAGTAGTTAGTTTGTTTAGTATTGTTTACTGAATCGATTTCTGCCATTTTTAATATAGGTAATTTTTATCCCAAAAATAATTAAAACTACGTAAATTACTGTCAGACGGAGAAGTCTGACAGTAATTTACGTAGTTTTAATTAAACCAAAAACCAAAAATGGATGAGGTGCATAAATATTGCACCATACTGAGTTCAGTCACTCCTGTTCAATAAATACTAATTCTGTGAGAAACAGCTGCACTTTCATACTCTACAGAAACTATTTTATGAAAACCAAACAAATGGTCAACATTTTTCTTTCGATACTTCTTGTTAAAACTTCTAGATAGATTGATAAATATACACACTACACTCACTCACACACTCACTCACACTTCTACATTTTATTTTGACAGTTCGATTACATTCGTATACTAATGCACAGACTAACATACACTAATGATGTGATCCATCACTTTGAAACGTGTTAAATTTTTCAAGATAGTTTTACAACGGTCATTACCGTCATATCAGTCAACGCCTGACCATTCAAACGTTTACCTAACCTTCTAAAGTAACCACCAGATTTATTATAGGCAAAGGAATTTTGCGGAAAACTTTTTTTTGCAAACCGTTGGCAACAACTCTCGACTAATCAGTCGCCTTGCATTACCACCGTACTGGCACAATAGAAAAGATGCATTCACGTTGAAAGCCTCCCCCGTTTTTCTTCGCTTTTTACCCCGGATTATCTTAGTCCCGAACCATGCGCATTAGTCCCATTACGTACCGAGTACGAGTTGCTAACTCCCAGTCTATTCTGTGAGAACCGCCCGTGTGGCCGCTTCCATACTGGCGCGTCAGAATGTTCACAACTTCGGACGCAGCGAGTCTTCGCTTCTTATTTGAAAATATCGAATGTATTTGAATTTAAGTTCGGAATATTGCGGAATATCCTAAAGATAAAAAGTTTTAATAGAATTAAATTGGAATATTGTTAAAATAGTGATGTGCGTGCGTGTTGTTGAGTGAGTGAAGTTTTAAAAAACTTTTGGATAATAATTTTGGTACAGTAAAATTTTACTAAGATTTATTTAAATCTGTGATCTCGTAACTGCATATTAATTGAAAGTACTTTAATTGGTATTTTGGTTGAAGTGCGGAGAGTTTGTTGGCTTTAGATGATTTATGATGCGGACGACATCACGGACTCGGCGGTTTGGAAAATTTTAATGCTTCGTAATTGACGTGACTTGCGGTAAGTAACAAAGTCAGAAAGGATTGAAAATTAATTGTTGGAATTATTAATTTGACAGGATTTCGGAATTTATAATTTTATCTTCAGATTTAGATGTAAAAACTTAAAACTGTGTCATCGCCTTCTATTTTCCTAATAGGAATCGTTGGGCCCAGAACATTTTTTGGGGGAGGTCTGTAGAGAGATAACAATCAGGAAATACTGTTAAGTATTTATTAAGAAGCTATCTAAGAACTAATGTCGAAAACTGGCGCGACGTACAAAAAATCTTATGTGTCAACTTTTGGTCTAGACATTACAGTGATATTACATGGAGGTAATATCCTTTAACACGAATTGTGAAAATTTTAACGAAAAAACTCTTGAGTATGTAGTACTAACTGCTACTTTGTAACACACGTTAATTTTATACCTTTCACCACCAAATAAAATATCACCTGTTCGCATTTATTGCAAATCACCATACCTAGAACTTCATAGCAATTTACACACATTTATTTTTTTAGTATCACTAACGAAAGATTCTCAATAAACATGTCTATACTACCGACCAGATGCAGAATAAATAGCGACTACCGTACACTGTGTACTGCATTTAAAATAAAACGTTAAAAAAGACATCTTCTTTGCACTATTTGAGATGGGGAGCCTTGCTCTTGGCCTACTTTCCATTGGGATTGCCTCGTTCAGTGGCACTTGAAAAAGTATTTCTTGCAGGAATATTTTAGTCGATCTAAAGGAACATTATTGGCTCAAATGACAATTGATGACATACTAATTTGACTTTTAAAATATGTATGTTTATGAGATAAGACTGTTTTTCAAAATCAAAATCAAAAGTTATTTTTTCAAACTAGGCTGAGAATCATAACTTTTCAAACGCCCGCCCTTCACCACTTCCTAGTGCTTTCACTGGGAAGAAGAAGTGGCTTAACAAACTCCCCAGCAGCACAGCTGTTTAGGGCATTGATTAAATAATTGAAAACAATCTAGTGCTATCTCTCAAAGAAGCGGTTTGGCCAGTAGTATGATTAAACTAGCCATAGTGGATTTGACTTTACAATTTATAGGCAGGGTAAAATATATGTTGATTTACCTAGGTAGGTAGGTATTGTTACGTTCCAGTAAAACTGGACGCGCATTTTCTAAATTATGTCTCAATAAATCAATCAACTCGGTTCATCGTTCACACAAACGCTTCTCACAAAAACAAGGTACCTACAATTTTACCTAAACAAATAACAGATCTATACCTATCTATTTTTATTATTTTTATGTATTTCCAAAGTTTCCGTAGGAATTCGTTTAAAAAAATGATATTTACGTTCGTCATAAAAAAATAACATATTATTTTTAAAATACGCTAGGGACATCACTGCAGGTTTAAAAAAAGAAGTCAGTGAGCGTTCGATCATCATTCTATTTTTTGAGTACCTAGATGCTGACGTGCATGAGAATACATTTATTCTTTCCGGTAATTTAAAACTCTCAGAAGATAAAAATACACTTACGATCTTTCTTTTGTTTTTCTTTCAACCCGGAATCTCCTCGTATTTTTCCAATTCCTAGCTGAAGTAGGTAATCGGTATTCTTCGTGAGGTAAGAGTCCCAGACTACCTGTTCTTTTGAAGGTTTCCCTCGTAAACCAAAAAAAAAAAAAAAAGGTAATCGGTATACAATTCTCGTATTAAATATTTATCCCTGAAGGACCAATTATAGTTTCTTGTTAAAGTGCAAACAGATTACAGAGACTAGATGGCGGTCATTCTCTGAAATTCAGCCGCATCTGGTTACGTTTATAGGCGATCTAAATTCTAGACTAATCAACACGCACGTCATAGAGGTAACGATTATTATCTGATTTAGGCGACGGACTACTGACCATTTTAGACACTAATCCTCACATAATCTGACAATGATTATGTCTACACTGTTAGTCTTTCATCCGATTTATCAATTCAATTCAATGCAATCTATATTGCATTTACTTAAAACCAAGAGTTCTCAGGGATAGTCAGATAGGGTATGTCGACTCCATCTAGCTTTTTTTTGTAATATGTCGTGTAAAAGTGATTCCGATATCCTATTTACAGAATAAAGAATTTCATTTTTATACTCTGTAAAGTTCACTTTGAACTTCAGTCAAGTGACCGCATACATTCGCAACTATACTCTTGGTTTTAAGTAAATTATCTGGGAATCAAGAAACTGTTGCCACTTTAAAGTGATATTTAGACAAGAGGCTCACACACTATCTAGATTCTGAGTTATAAAAATACATTTATTTAGTACAGACTAAAAGACACACAATTTATTATAGGTAGATACATCAGATAAAAGCAAATAATCCTAAGAATCATATAAAAAGAGTGGAAAGTAAGAAATTAGCAGGAAAGTGTGCCTCACGGCTGCGCCAAAAAGGCCTAGTTCAGCAAAAATGCCAGACAAGTAGTGCCTGACGCTGGGCTTGATAGTTACCTAAACTGTAAGGAAAAGTACCTATGAACGCTTTCACACGTTCTTATCCCCGCAGTATATCCCAACTTACATTCGATACCCGGCGCTAACTACCCGGCGCGCCGACTATCCGACGCGCCGACTCAGTTTCTTACAGCAGAAAAAGGCATTGATAATGCTGTTTAAACTGCGCTATATTAAACCCTAATATTAGGTCATCCCACTTCCAGTGTCATATTTTTTTAAATTATTATTTTACAAAAACTGACTACTATACTATATAACCTTGTGACACTAATCAATAATCTCCACCACTATTAATCACTCGCTCCCAGACTGCTGGCAAATCTTGAACACCATTTAAAGTACCACTTTCATTTAATTCATCAATAATGCTCTTTAGTTTAATATCTAACTCCTTTTTACTATTGTATCGAGTACCCGACAATTTCCTCTTCACATGGCCAAAACAATTGAAATCACAAGGATTCATATCCGGGGAATATGGCGGCTGAATAATTTCAATCCATCCTTTATCTTCAATTAAATTCTGAACTATTTTTGATTTGTGCGGTCTGGCGTTATCATGTAAAATTATAGGACTCGTTATATGATGTTCGTCTGCCCAAATAGGAATATTTTCTTCTAAAAATGACTTATATCGCTCTCCAGTCATAGTTGTATTTTCATCATAAGTTTCCAAAAAGCAATACCTCTGACATCCATAGTAGTAGTATTTTTGGTTCATGTAGCTCTGCACGTGGTAAATGTTCAGCTGAAGTGCCCGGTTCCACCCAACATCGTGACTGATGTCTTTGACGAGGAGTATAAAATTCGACCCAAGTTTCATCAAGGCATATGAATCTATTAAGTATATTTTTCTTACGGCGGTACCACGATAAATGGCTACGCGCAGTTTCATAACGAAACCCTTCTGATCCGTGTTCAGAGTGTGGGGCACCCACACTGCACTTTTATTGACCAGACATAAATCCTCCGTGAGTACTCTATGTATAGTGGAATGAGGAATGTTAAGTTGAGTGGAGAGATCACTGACACTGACCCTACGTGACTGACGAAGTGCTTCCTTGAAATTGTCCCTTGCTTCTAATCTAGTCGATGATAATGATCGAGGTGCTCGCGGCTCATCTTCAGCTGTGGTTCTTCCTTGTTTGTACATTTCAAGCCATCGCTGTACGGTTCTTTTATTTAAGGCGTTACGACCAACACACTTTACCAGTAAGTCGTGCGCAACTCCTCCAGAGTAGTTGAGTAAAGCACAAAACTTTAGAAATATACGTTGCTCCACTACATTAATAGATTTTTTTAAAATCTTCCATTTTAAATCAATGCACGTCTTGACAATACAACACACCAAATTAAACTAACATGATTGTACAAGACAACACATGTATTAACTATTGCATACCATTGCGCAATACATAAATATTGGAAATAAAAAATATGACACTGGAAGTGGGATGACCTAATATTAGACTAGTAATCAGTTTTTCAACCTTTACTGAGTCCGACATTGATCTTATGAGAATTGCTTCATAGCTTTTGTTAGTTTCAGCCACCCTTTACACACAGTAGCTTCACCCCGACTTAACCCTTCAGGGATCAACAAGATATTAAGGGCGCTGTGTTAAAATTTGTCCATCTATTTTAATGGGACCCTTTATAATTGCGTACCTAGTGAAGTACGGCCCACTCGCTCTCACAGATAGGAGGCCTGTGTCCCAGCAGTGGGCAAATTAATGGCTGATTTCGCTTGCGCGTACACTATCTATAATTAGTCCACGAGGGAAATTACGCTGATGTTTCTTTAACGTTGTGATGAAAAGTCAACAGGCTAGGCAAATTGTGCGGCTGGATGGAAATGCACTCTGCATTTCAGTGTTAAAACAGACTTGTTAATAACAGACTATGCCCTCAATGCCACAGCTACTAAAAATCAAATTCATACATCCATGTTTTAACTTACGATCGAGTGTATATTATCTGTTTACCCACATTTTTTTTTCTTTACTATTTTTATTTTTGTTTTGTTATTTTATACTAGCGACCCGCCCCGGCTTCGCACGGGTGCAATGCTGATCACTACATAGTGTAAAACACAGTCGC
This sequence comes from Eremobia ochroleuca, assembly GCA_949629135.1. Taxonomy (NCBI): domain Eukaryota; kingdom Metazoa; phylum Arthropoda; class Insecta; order Lepidoptera; family Noctuidae; genus Eremobia; species Eremobia ochroleuca. Next base: position 13,981,166 of record OX451402.1, on the reverse strand, counting down.
TTGCCGCTGTTTGTCTGTCCCTATGTTTGCTTAGATCTTTAAAACTGCGCAACGGATTTCGATGCGGTTTTTTTAATAGATAGAGTGACTCAAGAGAAAGGTTTATATGTATAATACATGCATAATATAGTAAAGAAACGCTGATAATTTTAGAGTCATTGTTTCTCGTAAAAAGTATAGGATAAAAAATGGTTATTGTGGGTTATCCCTAAGAGATAGACATATACCATCGCGGACTTTTTTGTAGACCTTTTTAATGTGTACAATACTGTAGTACATTATTTTGATCTATCTCGTAGGGCTCAGCCAGCGTTTGCAATGTAAGCGCCAAAAAAAGTGTTTATTTACGACATCACATTAGAAATCTCTAAAATTATCGGTGTTTCTCTACTATATTATGTATGTATTATACATATAAACCTTCCTCTTGAATCACTCTATCTATTAAAAATCGCATCAAAATCCGTTGCGTAGTTTTAAAGATCTAAGCATACATAGGGACAGACAGCGGGAAGCGACTTTGTTTTATACTATGTAGTGATAGTGATACGTACATCTGTGCGCTCTAATTATTAATCTTAGTTTTAGATATTGTTTCTCAGTAAGTGAATTATGTATGCAATTCTTATGAGAAATAAAGTTGTTCTTAAATCTTAAACCTTAAAAATGACAGTTTCTAAATAGCACAGAGTATTTATCAATCTAAGCCAACCACTGTAGCTCAATCAATATGCCTAGCCTTTTCCCAACTATGTTGGATTCAGCTTCTAGTGTAACTGGATGCTTAATACTTAGTATTTATTAGGAGTATTTTACATGGAGCGACTGCCTATCTGACCTCTACAACCAAGTTACTGGGTAACACGATACCCCTTGGTAAGACAGGTTGTCAGACTTTTGGCTACCCGTAACGACTAGGACTGTCAAAGATCTACATATGACAGCCGGAACCAGTGGCTTTACGTGCTTTCCGAGGCACGGACTGTTGTAGTAGAGCTATATTATCCAGATTCCACGTAATTTGAAAAGTTAGTTCGAAATAATTCCCTAAACAACTCAAACGTTTGTTTGCAATTGTTTTGTGAAAACATTCCTTTTCACAGAAACGTTTTTATTACCTCAAACAAAAAAACGTTTCAATCCACGTGAAATTACTTCCAACAAAAACACGTTGTATTTATTTTAGTCTTACACAGATTTAAAATAGCGAACGAGAAAAAACCACAGCATTCTGAAGTCAGAATTTATTATAAGTTAATTTAACAAAAACGTTGACGGTTCTCGTAACCATGACGGAAACTGTCAAAACTTTATAAAAATGTAATTATTTACAAACTAAGAAATTCTTTGGACTAATCCATATTCATATTATAAATGCGAAGGTAACTTTGTCTGTTACCTTTTCACGCCTAAACCGATCATTATGAATTTGACAGATAGGTAACCTGGGACCTGGAGACGGACATAGGACTTTTCATCCTAGATATTTGTATTAAATAGAATACAAAACTGCTAAAGTCCTCGAGTTCGGGCTCATATGATTTGTTTTGATTTGTTGCACCACTTCTTCTCCCCAGCGAAAGCACTAGGAAGTGGTGAAGGGCGGCCGTTTTGGGGGACTGTCTTTTGTAATTTTGACGTTTGAAAATTGCTGATTGTCAGCTTAGTTTGAATAAATGACTTTTGATTTTGATTTTTTGATGACCCCAATAGATTGCACTTGGTGTCGAGGGTCTGACGATGGAGTCAGGAGGTGGGCAGTGGAACTCTTAAGGGGATGGTCTCTCAAACATAAACAGCAAACAAATCATATGACCCCAAACTCGAGGGGTTTACTAGTATTAATAAACCCCTCGAGTTTGAGGTCATATCTTTCGGTTTCATGAGTCCAACATATTGCACTTGGTGTCTAGGGTCTGATGATGGAGCGAGGACGTGGATAGTGGAAGTTTTTAAGGGGGCTACTTGTAAACCCCTTGAGTATGCTAGTAGCCCCTAATCGTAAAAACTAAAAAAAACACGCTGTTATAACGCACTAAAATTATAGAATAATTCCATTGACGTAAACGTACTAAATAAAAAATAAAAAAAACTAACTAACTAACTACCTATATAAATAAATACAAAAACAAAAGGATTTAAGCGTCGAAGTACTCACCCGCATCGCTGTCATCCGGTAGCGTGCCCAGAAGACTGGCAGCATTGCCACATTGAATGGCAATGCTAATTCTTTGGCCAAAGAACGACCCAGCTCTCTGGTCACGTGAAGTGTCGATCATCATTATTGACGTAAATTGAATTCAGAAAGCGTGGAGCGCACTTAAAAAAAAATCTGTGAAACTTAGAATTCAATTTTAGTCAGTCTCTTTTTTTTTTTTTTTGTTTAACTATATATTGTCATTACCTATGAGTCTCAAAACTTTGTTTTCATCTACATCTCCTGCTTATTTAGAAACCTTTGCTTCGAAAAAGACAAAGTATAACCTTCCCACGAGAACTCAGATTATCTCACTGTCAACAAAACGAACAAGTTCAATCTTTTTAATTTCCCTTAGGGGGGAACCAACAAATTCTAATCGAGAAAATTATATCAATCAACGTTATTTCTGGTGTTCGACGTGTTCGACCGACAAATCAGATTGCGTCATCGAACACGCATAACGCTTTTGTTTGGTTTTAGTGGAGTTACGATTACATAGGAAAACAATTCTTATTCAAAACCAATTTTGGTGCAGCAATTTTATTCTCACGTCGTTTTCATATAATTATATAATGAATGTATACCAAATATTGTAAAACATTTTAAAAGAGTTTCAGTGGATTTTCTTGCCTATTTTTCTCCATACGAAACTACCTTTTGGAAGGGGCAACTGAAATCAATTCTATTTTCTTGTAAATTTTGACGTTCAAAACTGCTTTTTATATGCCTATTTGACATAATTTTTTTGACTGAATTTGATTTTGATTTGAAAAAAAAAACTAATAAACTTGTAGAAAGAAATTAAATTAAGATTAGGTGGCAGAGCGTCTCTAACTGGCTTGGGTACAAAAGGCAAAGTATCGTAATAGAAAATGTTTAATATCTAGTTTCAATCTAAACTATATAACATAATTAAATATCAAAGCTAGTTTTCTTATTTATTTTTAGGAGAGTACAAAAATTGGTCTGCTGTTGTTTTTTTTTTTTTTTTGTGAAACTGTAACTATTTTTTTTAACCTGTATTCTAAGTAGCGCCCATTGACAGAAAAAAGTTATGAATATAAATGTTGATGGATGGAGAGGGAGAGGAATCACAAAGAAAAGATGGACAGTTTGTCAGAGGAATGATATGAAAAGGAAGAATATAAGAAGGAAACGTGTTTATATATTTATTTGGGATCTCCAACAAAGATAATTATGTTCTTTGTTGGAGATCCCAAATACAATATAAATCACAATAATAAAAAAAGGTTATTGTACGTGTGTTCCTTCAATTTTACGGGAGTTCCATGCCCCATACCCCAAGTACCATGATAAAAATAAAAATAGAGAAAATAAACTACATATGAATGGTGAAAATAAATGATGAAAGGAAAACCGGACAAAATGGTCCCCACGACCAATAACAACCAAACATATGTCATTTTATGGCGGTTTATTTCAAATCACTGTGTGAAAAAAGATATGTCGATATATCGTAAGATGTACCTGGACGGTAGGAACGGGATACTATTATAGAATAGTTAATCACTTCTAGTGGTCTTAGTTACGATTCACCAGTGCGTGTTGCCAGTGATGACCTATGGTACTGAACCTGTATTCCCGTTGTCCCCGTAAGCCATGTCCCCGTTAAAGGGAACAAAGGGAATTTAATAAAATAATTAAAATTACTTCCCGTTGTCTCCGTCGTGTGTTCCCAACGTGGTCGCTCACAATGGGCCTTATTAGAAGACTAAAAGTCACCCAAAGGCCAATGGAGATGGCTATGCTTGGAGTTTCCCAGCGTGATCGAATCACAAATGAAGATGTCCGCAGGAGAACCAAGGTAACCGACAAAGTCCGAAGAATTGCCAAACTTAAAGGCAGTGGGCAGGGGACATTGCTCGCAGAACAGATGGTCGATGGGGCCGAAAAGTTCTGGAGTGGCGACCGCGTACCGGAAGACGTAGCGTTGGAAGGCCTCCAACAAGGTGGACCGAGGACCTTGTGACGACCGCAGGAGCCCGTTAGATGCGAGACATATGATGATGAATGTGGTCTTAGTGTGATTATTCGCAAATGTAGGTATGCATTCTGTCTATAACAAAATAATATGATACCCTTCGAGCTGGTCAGATGATCGACCTGGACGCTACATAACGGAACCCTTGAATAGCTACTAGTAAACCCATCGAGTGTGGTCTCATATGTCTCAACGAGCCCTGTTCATTTTACCTGATGACGATAACCTGATGATTTACTCTGGTCAATTCAAGATTACAATTGTTTATTGAGTATAATTAATAATTATAATTATTTCACACTAGCAACCCGCGATTTCACTCGCGTCAGTTTCGATCCCGTGGGAATATCGGGATAAAAAGTATTTAATGTGTTGATCCTAATTATAAACTATATGTGTACCAAATTGTATACAAATCCATTCAGTAGTTTTTTGCGTAATTAAGTAATAAACATCCAAACATCTTCACAAACTTTCACATTTATAATATTAGTAGGAAGTAAGATTTGTTGACTATTGGAGAGAAGTAACATACCTACTCACATACTTAGTTATTTTGCGGTGTTTAAATTCTTTTTGTATTTTGCAATGGGGAGGGTTATGTCCCGTTTACATCGCTTTTATTCAATTCATTGTATTGCCTACAGAGTCTTGGGAGAGCGGCGAAATGTCCCCAATTAGTTTTAGATCCTGAGACGTAAAATAAATTGCAGCTGCTTTTCCGCGACAGGCGACATGGCGTGTTCATATGTAGTTTTGCGCCGACCCCAAGTAACGTAGGACAAAGGCAGCGAGAAGATAGACGATGAGTTGAACCATAGACCATTTCAGTCATCAATCTAAATGGTCTTCACATGATCAGACCAAGGTTATATCTGAAGTTTAAAAGTGACTGACTGACCTCTGAGTTTTTTTAGGCCTTTCTCTCAGAGTAGTCAGATAGGAAACGCCGATCTCATCTAGTTTAAAAAAATATGATTGACGTGTAAAACTGTTTGCACAAACCTACTTACAGAAATATAATTAATAGTAATAATAATTTATTTTAGCAAAAAAGAAGAAATACAATGCATGTCACATTAATAAGATTTATGCTCAATTTTTGTGAATAATGACCCCGATGCTGGGAAAATCCTGTTTTATAGCGGCCCTCTATTCGTCGTTGGTAGACTGGATGCGGAAGGCGGAGGACAGGGTGTTGTGGCGCAGTCTGGGAGAGGCCTGCATCCAGCAGTGGACTGCGATAGGCTGAGTTGATTGATTGGTCTATTTGTCCGTTAAGATTATTTTACAAAGTCCTGGAAGCTAAAACGTGTAACAGCATCAATAGTGTGTAAGCGCGTGTGATGTGATGTAATGGAGGTGTATGAGTGTGTGATGTGTGATGCGTGTATTAGCGTGTGATGTGTGTCGTGTATTTGTAAGAAGGAAGGGAAGGTGATTTGTGGTGTCTGTGGGTGTGTAAGTGTTCGTGATACTAATAATTATTTATTTGTACAGAGGTTTCATCAGTGCTTCTGTTTCATCATAATCTAATTATTTATCATTTTGGTACTTAAATATGTCCTGTGTCTGTTCGTCAAGCCTGGTGATTGTTGAATTGCCCTGTGATTGTTGGTTTTCGTAGTCTGTGAGTCCCTCGTGCTTAACATAGGACGTTCATTATACATACACTTCTATAGGCACATACGAAGCTCGTGGATACATTTGTAAGAAACTTTGTCAGAATGTATTTTAGCACTGCGAGTAAGAATGCTTTAACTTTTATTTGCCAAGGTGGTTTCACCGTGACACCGCGCAAGTAGAAACAGGAATATTTTAACAACCAATAGGGTTACATATATCTGTCTCTTTCAGTAGCTGCTTGTTTTGATTTGAAGTTTTGATTTGAGTTTTTTGTGATTTCATCCCAATGTTTGTTAAGTAATCATTCAGAATATATATAATTTTAACAGATTTCTAATATATGTTTGATTAAAAACCTCACTTCAAATAGGGTGTCACAATGACCTAACCTCGGCAACTAAGTACTGAAAATGATGGTCGGTAACTGAAGGTTAAATGGGTTGAATTAGTTCTATTTAATTTGACTACACAATAAATTAAAATTATAACACCAATTAAAAAAACCATAAAAAGGCCACATTAATCTGTCCAATAGTTTCGTAGAATGACATTGACATCCTGACTGATGGATAAAAATGACTTCATTATCCATTTTACGGAATGATCTAATAGTCGTACGAGTATGGCTCAAATTAATGCGTAATTTTCGGCTAAGCCGCAGGTGACTAAAATCGCAAGTTCCAAAGTAGAGAAGGCCGCATACGGCTGGTGACTAAAATCGACCGTGAAAACGCTCAGTCGCAGGCAATCGCCCGCCGCATGAAGGTCAACATTTTGATGCAAAATTAAGTAGTAACCTGCGATTTTTATCGAACTGTGTGAATGGGGTGGTGACTTGGCTTATGAGGCGATTTGATAAGCGACTAACCACCACACGGCGAAAATCGACCTAGTGTAAATCCCCCATAAGTAATTTATAGTTGGACGTAAACAAAACAATAACGTCAGAGTTACTGCAATAGAACAATTAAAATCATCTCATATTTCGAATATAACGACATTGTGGCCATAATGCATTAATTGGTTAAATTCTAGTGGTCAAATTAGTTCCATTAAAAGTGCGGTTTATTTTCGGCCCAATAAAATTATGACAACAAATATCTACAGGGTGAAATCAAAGAAAATATAAAAGACTAGTAAAGTATCTTATTTTTTATTATTATTATTGTGAATGTGAAGACTAAGTGGGTCATTTTTTTAGTTCTATTTTCCTTCTTAGTTAGTTTTAATCATGATCTGGCAGTTTGAGTAATTTATGCGGCCTACCCAAATGTCCTTTCATTGGTATTGTCCGTCGAATCGTGAGGCTCCTCAAGTTCTGGGTTGAGCTGCACGATTTTTGACAAATGCGTGCACTGACTAGACAGGTCCGCTCAATCTGTGTGGTTCTTTACTCAAAAGACCATTTCAGACGCCAATCTAGATGGTCTTCACATAATCTGACCAAGATTATGTCTGGACTTTAAAAGAGACTGTGACCTCTGAGTTTGTTTCGGCCTTTTCTTCTCAGAGTAGTCAGATAGGAAACGCCGACCTCATCTAGTTTAAAATAAAATATGATTGACATGTAAAAGTGTTTGTACAAACCTACTTACAGAAAGTAAATCATTTATCATTCATTTATCTAGCTTTTGCCCGCGGCTTCACTCGCGTTCATTTCCTTCTATTTGGTGCTAATACGTACAAATTCTGGGCATTGGACACACGCGAGCACTAGGCAGCACTAGGGTGCGCTAGGCAGATTTCTTTAAACGGCTACCTAAATGACCTCCAAATCCCAGTTACTGGGGTAACACGATGCCTCTTGGTAAGACTGGTTGTCTGATTTTGGGCTTCTGATTACCCGTAACCACTATCAAAGATCTACAAATGCAAGCCAGGAGCAACGGTTTACCGTGCTTTTGAGGCTCGAAGGGGTTTCGACACGGATAGTCACCCATCCACGAACCGACCGAGGCAAACGTAGCTTTACCTTCGATCGGTCCGTGCTGCTGTTGTCATGGAGCCACGAGCTCTGCAAAACTAAAGTGGATTACACGCAGCCCAATAAAATAATGACAGGAAATAAAACACCTTTAAATAGATTATTTAAACTGGTCCAGCCGTTTTGTAGCATAACACTAACATCCGGATAGACGAATAAAAATACTATCATTCACGCAATGATCTACTCGTAATATTATTTCCGTAACTAAAAATTACCGACATAGCTTGCAGAGTAAGCAAACTGAAGTGGCAGTGGGCTGGCCATGTCTGTCGAAGGGCCGATGGCCGGTGGAGCAGACGAGTCCTGGAGTGGAGACCGCGTATCGGCAAGCGTAGTGTGGGACGCCCCCCAGCTAGATGGACGGACGACCTTAAGAAGGTGGCTGGGGTGGACTGGATGCGGAAGGCGGAGGACAGGGTGTTGTGGCGCAGTCTGGGAGAGGCCTATGTCCAGCAGTGGACTGCGATAGGCTGAGTTGATTGATTGATTGAACTAAAAATTAGCTCAAGATTTCACGTAAATAAAACATTAACGTATGACTTAGGGCTGATTTTTAATCAACAGATAATTCTTATTGGTGTAAAATAAAAAAGTTTTTGTGTGGAAGAACTGTCAAAAATTCAAACTTATTCCTCAGAAAAAAAAATCTGGCGTAGGAAAAATCAGCCTGTATCTAATAAATCCACTTTACCATCTCATATTTAGGTTTATAGGTATAACATAGAACGAATCCAGTACATATCGAGACCTCTCCATGACTCGGAAAGCACATTAAGCCGTTAGTCCCGGCTGTCATTCAGAGATCTTTGACAGTCGTAACGGGTAGTCGGAAACCCAAAAGTCTGACCACGTACTAATATAATCGTACCCAGTTACTGGGTTTTGGAGGTCAAATTGGCAGTTGATCCATGTAAAATACTGGTATTCAGCTGCATCCGGTTAGACTGGAAGCCAACTCGAACACAGCTGGAAAAAAACTAGGCAGGTAGTTAACCAGAGAATGAATCGTTTTGCCTACTATTGGTAACGACATTGGAAAATGGGTCAAACTCCCAAGTAGGTTCTATCTATTGTATAATCTCTAAGCGTTTGGAAGGATCTGCAAACCTTTTTGGACATAATTGCTATTTAATCTGTTTAATTACTGGCAAAGTGTACAGACGGCAGCACATCAAGCTACCCGAAACTGTCCAATTTTCCCAGTCAACTTTGAACATAATGCTTTGGCGATAAAGTTGATAATCTATTAAAGAAATTTGACAGATTGTAGTAGCTTGATGTGCTGGCGTCTGTACACAAGCATTTAAATACTGTTTTGTTTTGAAAAAGTGTCCATGGAGTTTCTTGCTCGTTTTTCCCCACAGGAACCTACGCATTGGAATGAGGAAAACTAGCTTCATCTTTATATCTGGTTAAATTTAATTGAAATAAATGCTTTTATTATTTATTTATTTATTTATTTTATTTTAGGAAAGCTTACAGACTAATAACATTATAGTAACAAAAATATATAACTAAATTGCTAATTACAAGCCTAAATATTGTAAGCCTATTCCTTTTACTTTCATATTGTAAGTATAAAACAATTTATCAGTTTGTAGGTAATCCGTAGACCTACTGTAGAGTTACTGCAAGTGTGGCATATATTTGCAAAGAACCATAGGTATAAAACTTATTTTAGCAGTGAAATGTTCTAGTGTACTTATTCTGGAGTCTGGATTTGTGCCCGGTGTATGGCAATAGTCTCATCCCCTTTTACAATTGGACATAATCTATACTACTATCCTATAACGGGAAAGTTTGTGAGGATGGATGGATGGATGTTTGTTATTCTTTCACGCAAAATCTACCGAACAGATTTATATGAAACTAGCTGTGAATACCCGCTTCGCTGGGTCATTTTTAATTGTATAGTTATTTGTTAATGTTAATAATCTATCACTACTTACTTCATAATCTTTTCATATATACTAAACATTTTTATTAATGAAGAAGTGGTGGGAGGCGCCCGACGTGACGGCACAGTGGTGGCATGCACGTGAGCTGCGCGCGGTACTGGACAGTGTCTTGGACATTGCAAGATTACTTTATTTTTCTAAAATAAAAGTAGCCTAAGTTACGCCTTATTACATCAGCTACCTGCCAATAAAAGTCCCGTCAAAATGGGTCCAGCCATTTCAGAGATTAGCCGGAACGAACAGACAGACAGACAGACAAAAATTGTAAAGAAATGTTATTTTGGTGTATGTACCGTATATATATTCATATCCATGTACTAAAAAACGGTTATTTCAATATTACAAACAGACACTCCAATTTTATTTATATGTATAGATTTGGCATTTTATATGTATAGATTTTATTATTATTATTATTATTATTCCGATATTCCCACGGGATCGAACCTTATGCGGGTGAAACCACGGGGCGCTGCTAGTCTTCTATAACCTATAAAGCTGTAAAGTTTGTTTGTTTGTCTGAACGACAAACAAACTCTATAACTACCGATCGGATTTGAACAATTATTTTTGCATTGGATAGGTAATTTGCTGAGGTTTCAACATTTTGTTACGCCCCTCAGGAGAATGAAAAGGAGCCAGAAAGAGTGCTACGTGACAACGAAGTAATAGCGCGACATTGGGTGTGTCGGGGGAACAAGATAGTTCACGCGGACGGACGAAGTCGCAGGCAGAAGTTATTTGTACAACGTGTAACGTTAAATGCGCAAAACCACAGACACCCCAACTGATTTTTAATTCAATTGACCTATTTCAGAGAGAAAATAAGTAATTAAAAAAATTGTAAAGGTTTTATGTGCTGTTTTAGTTTTACTGGCCATTCTGATCGTTTTTTGCGTCTGTGACGACGCTTTATCGAGGGAGGAGTCGTCACCGGGCCGCTGCGCCGCGCTGACATTGGCTTGCTTGACCTATTAATAAATAGATACGGCAACGTTTTTAATGAAGATTTTTTGAAAAATGTGACATATATTAAAAAGTGGTTCAATTAATTCTGCTCGTTATCCTGATCAAACTATTTTCAGGTTTTGCGCATTTAACGTTACACGTTGTATATAACTGGAGGAATGCAGATTTACAGACGCCAGCACATCGAGCTACTACAATCTGTCAAAGTTCTTTAATAGATTATCAACTTGATCGCTGAAGCATTAGGTTCAAAATTGATTGGGAGACACTTTTGAGTATCTTGATGTACTGGCGTCTGTACTAGTGGTGCACCTCTGCCTTACCCTTCAGGAAATAATCGCGTGATGTCATGTCATTTGTTATTTTAGTATTTTAATATATTATTCAGGTTTCAAAGGTCGTTTTGCTGAATATTGTATGAGCGGGTTAGCCTAGAATGCGACCCGTGATGATGAATGCTTAATTGTGTGAATGCCTCCGCATATCAATAAGACAATTATAGTATTCAAATGTTTTTACCGCTATAATGATAAATGGTGTTTATTCTGTAAATTGGTTTTAAGAAACACTTTTAAACGAGGATTAAAAGAAAAAAAAAAAAAATGTGGTTGGTGTTTCTTATCAGAATTCAAAGTTCTTTTCCAAAGTCCGGACGTTATCTTGGTTCGATCATGTCATGACATGCAGATTAGTGTCTGAAGAAAGTGGACGTTAGTAATCGTTTAGCTCAACTCAGGACATAAGGAGCTCACCGAATCGACGAACAAGGCAAGGACATTTGGGTAGGTCGTATAAGTTCTTAAACTTCTGGACAATCCCTAAATCCTATAGAAAAAAAAACAAAAGAATAAATTAATCCTTTGCACTCGAGACCTTGTTTTTGCTTTTGCTTGCGCGAAATAGCAACTCCAGATGATCGGCCAAATACGGCAAGCACTTTACAAGTACTTTAAAAACATTTATAAACAAACAAACGTATACAAATAATAAGATTTCACCAGTTTATCCATCTATATGTCGAAAATCAACAAACTTTGATATATTTCTTATAAATATTACACTCTATTCTGTGAATGAGCTAAGATTTAGCTACAATGTCAGCGCAGCCTAGTCCACGAAAATACTTCCGAGAAAAATATCTTATCGCAACTCGTAAATAAGGAGATCGAGTTACAAAAGACCATAGTGTCGTAGCATGACAATTTGTTTTTCAGAATCAGTTGTTCATTTGTTATTCCGCCGTCCGATTTTTTTTTAATATAGCTTTTTCTATAACCATCAAAATTACGCGCTATTTTCGAATACGAGTACCTTCGTAGCACCAACGCGGCACAGATAGCATGCAATATTAACGACGTGTTTGGACATGGTACCTACCGCATGTGAACGATTCCGTTCTGGAAATTTTGATCACAACAATGAGCCCCGTGGCCGACCGGATCAACGATGAATTGAAAGCCATAGTGGAAGCGGTTTCATCTCAAACTATGTTGGAACTTGCACAAGCCTTCAACGTAAGTGATAATAATAGGTAATAGGTAATTCGGGCTGGTGTCTGCAACTCCACGTAAATGCGCGTATTTTTCGTACGGAACGTAAGTGATACTGATTCATTTTCTACAAATTGGAAAGATAAAAATGCTTGGAAAGTGAGTACCCGCATTGAAGCACCGCACAACGACCAGTCGTCTCAAAACTATAGGAGTTATAAGTGGAAACTCTCTGTCACCACCATACTCACCAGACCTTGCTCGCAACTAATTTCCATTTTTATTCGGAATTTGGATAACTTTTTACTGGGGAAAAAATTCAAATCCTGCAAGGCAGTGAGAAACGTCTGTAAAGAGTTCATCCATTTCCATCGCCAGGATTTTTATAGCATAATCATCAACGAACTTCCACTAAAATGGAAAAAGTACATCTTCACTAATCACCAATACTTCGATTAACGAAATACAATATTTTCTTTAAATAAAATATTTGATTTTTTCTATGTAAAACGGCAGTTTCATAGGTAAGGACCTAATAATAGTTAAGACATAATATAGCCTCGGTGCCTTATTTGTGGATATGATTACTATTTAATAAACATGTAGTACATTATTTGATGTATCATCAATAGTTTTAGCAGCGCACGCCAAATAATGACTTTTATAGGCAAATTTTTGATACGTTTGGTTACATTATTGAAATTTTCATAGGGATCATATATATAGGGTATAAGTATTTTATTTTATTTTTTTTTAATAATAAAATACTTATATAAGATAGCTTTCTATAAGTGAAAGATTTTTTTCTAAATCTGTTAAGTATTTTTGAGTTTATTTTTTCATTATTATATATAATTTACCATAAAATCGTAGATGAGAGAAAATTTTGTGAAATCTCATGTTTATCACTATGTTGGCGACTAAAGACATGAAAGTTAGAAGTTCATCTTCTTGCTAGTTTCTACTAGCGGTGTGTGAATGCTTGTTTTCTGTCGTGATTATTGTTATATTTCTTCTGAGAATTTTTGCAAACCTATTATCAACGTTGTAACTGGGTTGTGGAGGTCAGATAGGTTATTATTATTATTATTATTATTATAAGTTGGGTAAAGACTAGACACATGATGATGATGCTATTAAGTATCTAATTTTTCATGAAAAAGTAGTAAATTGGATAAAATAATAAACAGAGATCGTTGACGTGGCTCAAGAGGCTGCCGCATGCCGGACAAACTGGGTCCAAATACCACAGAACTGGTGCCCTGACACTGTGTGGCGGGGTCGCGGAACACCACAAGAGATGGCCCGTCATCAAGGAAGGAGGTTGCGCGGGTTCGCGAAAGATCAAAGGAGTGGAGGCCTTCGCCCAGGAGTTGGGCAAATTAGGCTAGCAAAAAAATAAATGTTCTAGAACCAAACATTCTAAGACACGCAGCACACAGTGGATGCTTGTGTTCCAGCAAAGAGGAAACTTTATTTTGTTTGTGTTTGTTATAACTATTCATTTGATAGTGTGACAATGTGTTGCAACGTGGAAGGCAGGCATCGTTTAAAACAGGTTTTTGTTCTGACTCGTTTCGAAGAATTTCTTTGTTTACATAACCTTCATCTCATTTATGTATTTATCAGTTTTTTTTTTTTTTGCAATATTACTTTTGTTGTTTATGTTTTGTTATATCGCACTATTTATATATACTCATTATCGTTTTTATCTGACACATTTTTTTATTTATTTATTTAAGAATGCATACACACGTCACGCTCCAGTATAAAGCTGATATGCATCCGTTACCTCACACATCTGGTCCAGTTGAAAACCAGCGTCAGGCACCAGTTGCCTGGCATTTTGGCTGAACTGGGCCTTTTTGGCGCAGCCGTGAGGCACACTTTCCAGTTTAATTTCTTACATCGGACTTTAAATTTTGTTAACTATTTGATTTTTATTCGTTTTTATCTGATGTATGTCTCAGGTGCACTGTGTGTCTTACAGTCTGTGCTAAATAAATGTATTTTCTTTTTTTCTTTCTTCTTTTCTAGTGTTATTATTTTTGCCTTTGTAAAGTATCAGAGTTAGTTATTATTCACACATAAATCTGGTCACAGCTTTTAAATAGGTCATTAAATCATACCGGCTGTCGAGAGAATGCGTTCCTAACACCTGTCAGCGACAATTCTAGTAGCAAATAAAGGTCAAATTCGCAAAACACGTATTTGTTTGTATGAAACTGACAGGTGTCAAGAACGCATTCTCTCGTCGGCCGAACTGTAAGAAATAAAAAGAAAATCTTTCTTATTTACTTTATGTTCAGGGCAAGGCTCTTCACGTGTTCTTTATAACAACACTGCAGTTCGTGTTCACTCTCACTGCACTAACTCAAAAGGTTTTCCCCTTATAATTTTCGCACTAGTTCAGTGTTGTCAAGTCAAGAAGACCCTCGACATTCACTTGATGATGAAGTCTAATTGAAAAATGTGGTAGCCATAAATATCCCACTTTTATCGTAAAATTGGAATTGTGCAAACATTATGCAGCTTGAATGAGGTAAGGCGAGTGGCATATGCTACAAAGTAATACGTACGGTACATTTTTATAGACCACTCAAATTCTATTCACAGGACGTTTTTTCCAATTTTAGAATTATTGCAAACGAATATGTATTTGTTTTGAATATTTAAATTCTACAATTCTCGAAAGTTCTTGAATAAGTATCTATTGTATTCTTACTTCAGTTTCAAAGTAGGTAGACGAAAGTATTCACTTTTCAGTTTTCTTTTCAATTTTTGTTATGTTTGAGCAAAAATGTTGGAGTAAATTGACAACGTTCATTTGAATGTGCTTTTATCAACTTTGAGATCAATTCGTTTGAAAAAAAAAAATTAAAACAAAAAATATCCGATCTGTTTCCTTAGCTTTACTTTGGGGAATATAGGCTTGGTGTTATGTTACGTTATGTGCGTTGTTTATCGGAAAAGGAAAGAAAATCGTGTATTATCTGTTTGTATGGCGTCGTCAACACGTGGAAAATTCATCGAAAGATATATCAGCTCATTTCAAAAAGATATTCCTCGCATCCGAATTAAACCACAGAAATTTTTCTACCCCAATCTAATTTCCCATTCATACCGGAACTATGACTAAAAGTAGCTATCACTAACTAGATGTTCCGGGAAGGGAACTAACGTAGGATATACATTAGGCTCTGACAATGTTTGTGGTGCCCTACATAAAGTTACGATGGGTTGTAACTAGTACTTGAAACTTGTACGGTTTCACCCCCATCACAAGTATAAACCGGTGAAATCTAGTTTTAAGATCGCCGCAGTGTTGTGATTGGTTGAACATTTTAACAACAACTATTCGGCATTCGCCCTTTTTTACACGGGACTTATACATAGCGTAGGTAACAGGCGAATGTGGATGAAACAGGCTCGATATTATATAATGTTCGACATTGTTGATATGAGATTAACCCGTAGGATTTCCAAGAAATCAATTTAAAAAAAATATATACAACTTGTAACGTTAAATGCGCAAAACCTCAGACACCCCAACTGATTTTTAATTCAGTTGACCTATTTCAGATAGGAAATAAGTCATTAAAAAAATTATAAAGGTTTTATGTGCTGTTTTAGTTTTACTGGCCATCCTGATCGTTTCTTGCGTCTGAGACGACGCTTTATCGTGGGAGGAGTCGTCACCGGGCCGCTGCGCCGCGCTGACATTGGCTTACTTGACCTATTAATAAATAGACACGGCAACGTTTTTAATGCACATGCCTAGATAACATTTATACATATATTATACCAAACCACAAAGAAATGATTAATTTAATAGACTCAGATCATTGCGGCCAGCTGATCACTATTACAAATCAAAACAAAAAAGTTATTAAAAAAGATATCACTGTCAACCCAAAAACAACTAAACGCTTAGAAACATTTAAAACTAAACTCTTAAGTAAATTACCACTTTTGTTGACTAATGATGACCCTTACAAACAATATAATGATTTTTTTAATATGTATTGCACACAATTTGATAAAACATTCATTCCAAAGACATTATCAGTCAATAGTAACGCTTCCTTCAGTGACTGGGCCACCATTGGTATACATAAAAGTAGAAAAAGACTTTATGAATTATATGATGAACGAATTTGTATAAACACTGCTGAATTTAATTTATATGTTAAAAATTATTCTAAAATATTTAAAACAGTCTGTAGTATGGCCAAGTCACGTTATTTGAGTTCAAAAATTAAAAATAGTAATAACATTATTAAAATGACTTGGAATGTCATCAATAGCGAAACAGGAAGGTCATGCAACCGAAGTACTGACTACAGCCTTGCTATTGATGACAATGTAATTAGATCAGATTCCCAGGTTGCCGCGGCCTTTGAAAATTTCTTTGCAGAGATTCTCGTGTCAACCACTAAATCTCTAAGCTCATCACCCACTGCTGCAGAGTCTTTACTTAAAGAAAACGTTCCAGTTTGTGATTCGGAATTTCACTTCGAATTTGTCACTTGTACAGATATAATTAAAACTTTTCACATGTTACATGTTAAAAAGACTGCAGATCTATGGGGTAATTATGTGGATGTTGCTAAGACAATTATAAACATTGTAGCACCTACTTTAGCTGTTATATTTAATAATTGTATTGAATGTGGTGAGTTTCCTGATCTTATGAAACACAGTAAAATAATACCGTTGTTTAAATCGGGTAGTACATCAGACCCTACTAATTATAGACCTATTTCCGTACTACCCACCTTTAGTAAAATTTATGAAAAACTTATTTTAAATCAATTGCAAAGATTTTTCAATAACAATAAATTACTGAATAATAAACAGTTCGGTTTTACAAGGGGTCGTTCAACTACCGATGCCGGAGTTGAACTTTTAGGACATATTTATAGTGCATGGGAGGACAAATGCGATGCTTTGGGCATTTTTTGTGATTTGCCCAAGGCATTCGATTGTGTTCTTCATGAAACCTTAATCAGGAAACTTCACCACTACGGAATCCGGAACGCCTCTCTGGATCTTCTCACTTCTTACTTAAGTGATAGGATTCAGAGAGTTGATGTTAACGGGAAAAGGTCACCCGGATCTGTAGTAAGAATGGGGGTCCCACAGGGCTCAATACTTGGACCATTTTTATTTATTATTTATATCAATGACTTGCCTTACCTCATAAAGGACGAACATGATATAGTGTTGTTTGCGGATGACACTTCACTTTTATTTAAACTCAAACGTCAACAGCTGGTTACTGACAGTATAAATAGTGCCCTCGCAAAAGTAGTTAGCTGGTTTAATGTTAATAATCTACTTCTTAACGGAAAAAAAAACGAAATGTATTAAGTTTACGATACCAAATGTTAGACAAGTAGAAACTCGTGTTCTCATAAAGGGTGAAGAGTTAAAACCCGAAAATTCCACTGTATTCTTAGGCATAACTTTGTATGCCAAGCTTCAATGGGGCCCCCATATAGATAAATTGTCAAAAAAGCTTAGCTCTGCAGCATACGCCGTTAGGAAAAATCGTGATTTAACTGATTTAGAGACAGCCCGTTTAGTTTACTTTAGTTATTTTCATAGTGTGATGTCATATGGTATTCTGTTGTGGGGAAATGCGGCCGATATTCAGACAATTTTTATTTTACAAAAAAGGGCAATTCGTTCCATTTATAAATTAAGTCCCAGACACTCCCTCAGAGACAAGTTTAAAGAGATTAATATAATGACTGTGCCTTCTCAGTACATTTATGATAATCTTTTGTATGCACATAAAAATATTAATCTGTTTAAAAAATACAGTGATATCCATAACATAAATACTAGGAACAAACACAAATTTGTTGTTCCTACAACAAGGCTCAAGAAAATAGGTGGCTCGTTTAGATGCCAATGTATACGTTTTTATAATAAACTTCCTAGCCACATTCAAGAACTAAGCATTAATAAATTCAAATCTTTTATAAAGCTAAATCTATGCCAGAAAGCCTATTATACTGTAAAAGACTATATTGAGGACAAGCTTGGGATTGAGCTGCTCCAATAGGTCTAGACAGTGAATGTTGTTTATTTTTTATTTTTTGCTGATTTACACTTTTGTTTTTTTTTTTTTTTTCTCTTTCGAAATATCTATTTATATACAAAATGACATGAACATTTACTGTTTAAAGTCTTATATTATTTTAATTATTGTGAATGTGAGGACTATGTGGGTCATTGTTTCCGTTTTAATCATGGTCTGGCACTTTGAGTGGTTTATGCGGTCTACACAAATGTCCTGTCCTTGGTATTACTCGTCGAATCGTTGAGCTCCTTAAGTTCTGAGTTGAGCTGCACGGTTACTGACGAATGCGTGCACCGACTGCACAGGTCCACTCAATCTGTGTGGTTCTTTCCTCAAAAGACCACTTCAGACACCAATCTACATAGTCCTCAAAGATCAAAGATTATTTCCGGATTTTTATATACACATTGACATTGATGAATATTATATAAACAATGACATGGATATTTACTTTGTAAAGTATCTTATTTTTTATTATTATTATTGTGAGTGTGAAGACTATGTGGGTCATTTCTTTTTTCTGTTTTCCTTCTTAGTTAGTTTTAATCATGACCTGGCAGTTTGAGTAATTTATGCGGCCTACCCAAATGTCCTTTCATTGGTATTGTTCGTCGAATCGTAAGGCTCCTCAAGTTCTGAGTTGAGCTGCACGATTTTTGACAAATGCGTGCACTGACTGGACAGGTCCGCTCAATCTGTGTGGTTCTTTACTCAAAAGACCATTTCAGACACCAATCTACATGGTCTTCACATGATCTGACCAAGATTATGTCTGGACTTTAAAAGAGACTGTGACCTCTGAGTTTGTTTCGGCCTTTCTTCTCAGAGTAGTCAGATAGGAAACGCCGACCTCATCTAGTTTAAAAAAAAATATGATTGACATGTAAAAGTGTTTGTACAAACCTACTTACAGAAAATAAATCATTTATCATTTATCATTTAATGAAGATTTTTTGAAAAATGTGACCTATATTGAAAAGTTGTTCAATTAATTCTGCTCGTTATTCTGATCGAACTATTTTCAGGTTTTGCGCATTTAACGTTACACGTTGTATACAGGTTGAAATTGAAAACATGCGACAAATCGAAATGAGAGATTGTACTCATCATTGTGTACAACTTTTACTATGAGATGAAACCTGAAATCGCAAAAAAAAAAATCAGCTGTTCCCTACATTTATATTCGCATAACTCGTCAAAATGTAGGGAACAGCTGATTTTTTTTTCGTAATTTCAGGTTTGGTCCCATGGTAAAAGTTGTTCATAATGATGAGTACAATCTCCCATTTCGATTTGTCGCATGTTTTCAATTTCACCTTGTATTTATTTGCATCTTCAAAATTAACATAAAGAAACGCGTTTACCATAAAATAGGCCGAAAGGTAGTTAACTTATTTTACATGTTACAGTTGCAACTAATACCTACGCCGAGATAACTTAATATCTTGAAATACTCTAGGTATCAGCGCCCACCCTCATTTGCATTCAGATAATATTATTTATATATTAGGGCCTAAAGCTTAATATAGTTAATTAAAATTTTAAATTCCCGCTATACAATTTAAATAGATAAAGGGGCATCCTAAGTACATAATAAACCAGCACCCTAATTGCGTAACACGCTATTACTCCCAATTTGAATCATTTTGAAGCATATTGCTAATCCATTGCTCCATATGTTCGAAAAATTTGTCTGCTCAACAACGTAAATAACGCAATGAATGTTGTTGAACTGTCAAAATGAAACCCATTGCTACTGATAGTGTGCTACGCTATTACCCTGCAGGTAAGTTAAGAATAGAATAGAATAGAATACTCTTTATTATGTACACCATATAGATTACAGATATAAATATACAAATTTTACAAAGGGTGACACAATGGGCGGTCTAAGCAGTGGTGGGTTAAGCAGTTTTTAATTTTTTTTTTTAAATAATTTATAAACAATTTAAAAGCGGACATAATTTAGGTAAGTAAATGACACTAATAAAGAATTATTTAAGAACATGAAAAGGATTTATGTATTATTTCAAAACCGCCTGCCTCGTTAATGGTGTTCTCGTAAGCCCTATCGCTAAACTTAGGGTCCTTTCGAACCCCTAGTTAGGCAGCGTTATATGGATTTAGTTCGCTCCCTTTTCAGTGTCATGGAACTTATAACAGCCATGTAGATATTCTATTCATCCGAAATTAAAGGCAGAGGTGGTATTAGGTATTGTAGGAATTCTTGGCGATTAATGAGGAATGAGTAGAGCTAGTAACTATAAACGAGTTGGCGGGCGATGAGCAGCGAAAACGTGACAGCGACGAGCGGTTACTCGTTGGTATGCTTACATCTTATACAACGTGTAACGTTAAATGCGCAAAACCTGAAAATAGTTTGATCAGAATAACGATCAGAATTAATTGAACCACTTTTTAATATAGGTTACATTTTTCAAAAAATCTTCATTAAAAACGTTGCCGCGTCTATTTATTAATAGGTCAAGCAACCCAATGTCAGCGCGGCGCAGCGGCCTGGTGACGACTCCTCCCTCGATAAAGCATCCTCGCAGACGCAAGAAACGATCAGAATGGCCAGTAAAACTAAAACAGCACATAAAACCTTTACAATTTTTTTAATGACTTATTGCTCTCTGAAATAGGTCAATTGAATTAAAAATCACTTGGGGTGTCTGAGGTTTTGCGCATTTAACTTTACACGTTGTATAATGTACAGACGCTAGCACATCAAGCTACCCGAAACTCTCAGATTTTCCTAATCAACTTTGAACCTTATGCTTTAGCGCTGAAGTTGAAAATCTATTAAATAAATCTCACAGATTGTAGTAGCTTGATGTGCTGGCGTCTGTACCAAGCTTGAGTCTCTCAGCTACTCTTCTGCCCGCCCGCGTCGCTAAGCGATGGTTTCATAAAAGAGGAAAATATAGTCACCTCTGTCTCGTTTAGCATAATCATAATAAGCCTATAATGTGAACACTGGCCTCCTCTCTGTGAGAGGGAGTGGGCCATAATCCACCACGAACCCAGTCCGGGTTGGTGGATGTCACGTCACGTCTTCGATTTTTTTGGTTCTAGGACATGTCGGTTTCATCACGATGTTTTACTTCATCATTTTGAGAGCTTTGTCTGGTTTAGTACCAAAATAAAATTGAGGCACTGACAGACTTTTAATTTATGGGACAAGTATACCATAAAATTAGGCAAGTCATAAATACTAGCAATACTAATCCAGTACTTAGTCTGCCTCTCACGTTTCATGGCTAAATAAAGACATGTTTTATAGTTATAGCCAAAACCCACCATAATAATTATTATTGTATTGTATAGTGTAAGTTATTGCATTTTTCTATATGGGTATGACGTAATGATTCCATCGTTATCTGCCTGTTAAGTGCGGTGATTATGAACATGGTTTGAAGATCCCTAGATTAAAGAGTCATGAGTTGTGGGGATATTTTAGACTATGGTAATAGAATAATGTACAGACGCCAGCACATCAAGCTACCCGAAACTGTAAAATTTTCCCAATCAACTTGGAACCTTATGCTTCAGTGGTAAAGTTGAAAATCTATCAAAGAAATTTGACAGATTGTAGTAGCTTGATGTGCTGGCGTCTGTACATCATATAAATTACAGACATATACAACGTGTAACGTTAAATGCGCAAAGCCTTAGATACCGCAACTGATTTTTAATTCAATTGAACTATTTTAGGGAGAAAATAAGTCATTAGAAAAATTGTAAAGGTTTTATGTGCTGTTTTAGTTTTACTGGCCATTCTGATCGTTTCTTGCGTCTGCGACGACGCTTTATCGAGGGAGGAGTCGTCACCGGGTCGCTGCGCCGCGCTGACATTGGCTTTGCTTGACCTATTAATAAATAGACACGGCAACGTTTTTAATGAAGATTTTTTGAAAACTGTGACCTATATTAAAAAGTGGTTGAATTAATTCTGCTCGTTATTCTGATCAAACTATTTTCAGGTTTTGCGCATTTAACGTTACACGTTGTATATAGAAATTTTACAGAGGGTGACACAATGGGCGCTTTTATCGCTAAGAGCGATCTTTTAAAGACAACCTTTGGATGGATTGAAAAGGGAAGGCGAGACAAATACTGTAGGTAGTCTGTCTGTGTCAGGTAAAGATAGATTTATTAGGCATAATCAACCAGTAAGTGGTGTGAACAGTCACAGTACTCACAGTGGTGGCCAAATGGTAACGGGCGCGACTTACGAGTTGTTGGTCGTTGGTTCGAACCCAGACAGGCGCTTTAGACCGCTTTCACACTTAGGCGACTTTAGCAGCGCGAAATTCGTGCGGTAGACGCGCGACAGTTGCCCAATCAGAATTTCATAGTATAAACAGAAGCGCGGGAGCCGCGCGAAGCCCGCGCGGCCTCCGCGTGCGCTCAGTCGGTTATACACTGACTGTGTTGGAAGCGCACGTGATTTATACATATAGACTGTACAATGAGCGAGTTTGACACCGAATGATTAGATCTAAACTGCCGCGCTACTATCGCGCTGCTAACGTACTAATGTGAAAGCGGCCTTGCTTTGACTATTTAAACGGTGAAGGAAAAACCGGCATGTCCTAGAATAAAAAGTCGAAGATATGTGACATCTACCAACCCGTACTGGAACCGCGTGGTCGATTTCGGCTCACTCCCTCTCACACATAGAAGGGCTGTGTCCTAGTATTGAAAACATTATAACTAGGCTGATTATAAATTAACAGGGCAATTCGGGCATTTTCTAAAGTTATGGGAAAATTCATCAAAGAAAAAGCCTTTGAAACAATTTTTGTCTAACCCAGTTGTAACAGCATTAAATAGGCTCCCGGGAAATTTTGTTACGGCTCTCACACCGAACCGATTCTTAGAGTCGACTGGACAGATTAAATATCTCCGAGCTGCTTGATAAACACGAATCAGCTAATAAGTTAGTAGTGTGTCTAACCAAGTAGTAATCGTCATTTAAAATTGTCTAAGGGGCCTCTGAGAGTTGGCTTCGGCTCCTCGTATGCCTTCCAAAGGTCCGGGGACCTATGGAAGGCATACGAAGCGAGACCCGAGGGTCTCGATATAATATGTCAAAGATATATTTAAAATAATAATAATTAATGTATTGGTGATGATTGACGTATTACATCTACATTTTCCACTTACTTACGAAAGTCTACTCACATAACTCTTACAGGGCTATAAAGATGTTTGTCACATAACATTCTTGCCCAATAAAGATGACAATAACCACAAACTGCCACTTTCAATAAAACTATAAAAATGCCTACGTGTCATAATATGAATGAAACGATGGATGTATGAGAAGATAGAGACAGATATATTATACAAGTGAACGATAGCGTAAGAAAAATAAAGATACATACCTATATTTGCCGAGGTTCGTGATGTAAATGACCCAAGGAATGGAATAGATGGAGAATCATTGGATTTGTCTTGTCCCAAGTTTGAGTTTCAATAGTTTGGGAATCCAATATGTTACCGCAAAACTAAAACGATCAGATGTTAAATATAATGTTACTAGTATTATTATGAGATCTTAAGAAAGATATTTCCAATCATATTTATTATTATATATAATAAGTTGGGGGATTACATCGCTGACAAAAATGCTTGGCTCAACGCTGGTCCTGCTCCACAAGGGCGCATAAACTGATTAATTTTATTAGAATTCGAAAATATAGTTGGAGCTGCCGAAGATTGAAAAAACTATCTTTGTATTGTATAAATTCAATATCTTAGTATTGTATAATTGCATAACACACGTGTGAGCACTAGGTATGTACTTAAAATATAAAGCTACCATTTACTGGGTACGGCTTTAATTGACTTGAATGTGCCCTGGCGGCTGAGAGTTTGTCGTGCTGACTCAAATGTCTCGCTGGTGGTGGCGTGTGTGTTGAATCATTAAGTTCCCTTCAAAATGGTTGAGCTAAATAGTGCTGATCCATCCATAGGCCATGTTCGTGTTAAAGTTAAAAGTTATCTGGCGATGGGAAAATCAGCCCTAAATGGGATAAGTACGTACAGACGCCAGCCCATCAAGCTACTACAATCTGTCAAACTTTAATAGATTTTCAACTTTATCGCAAAAGCATTAGGTTCAAAGTTAATTGGGAAAATTTGAACGTTTCGGGTAGCTTGATGTGCTGGCGACTGTACCTAAATACTACTACTATCGCCGCCGGCACGTAAGTTGGCAGTCGTTCCTCTCCTTTCTTTAACGTCCTTTTAAACAGACATGTTCAAGAATAAGTTATGGCAATAACCATAGAATAACGAGAAACAATAAAAGTGTATTTTTTTTTTTTTGCTGCAATAAGTGTAAATGCGCGAACTTACTCCCACTACGCAAAAACCTTTCCAAGTTACGTGCCGGCCACTATACTTGTCTATTACTTGGGATTTTATCTAACAAATAAAAGCCGATACATTGTACGCTTTAATCCGATATAAGAGTAGGCACCGGTTTCATTGCCTCAATAAATTGTGACGTATATATGCATCTACCGATCATTCGGATAACCTAATATATGTATTATTCAATAATAAAGAATACTTCTCAATTTGACTTCTTTTATGGCTGACAAAGTCTCAGATATGTCTTATAATCAACTAGCGACCCGCCCCGGCTTCGCACGGGTGCAATGCTGATCACTATCACTACATAGTATAAAACAAAGTCGCTTCCCGCTGTCTGTCTGTCTCTATGTATGCTTAGAACTTTAAAACTACGCAACGGATTTTGATGCGGTTTTTTTTAATAGATAGAGTGATTCAAGACAAAGGTTTATATGTATATAATACATGCATAGTACAGAAACACTGATAATTTTAGAGCCATTATTTCTCTTAAAAAGAATAGGATAAAAAATGGTTATTGTGAGTTATCCCTAAGAGATAGACATATGCCATCGCGGACTTTTTTGTAGACCTTTTTAAGGTGTACAATACTGTAGTACATTATTTTGATCTATCTCGTAGGGTTAAGCCACCGTTTGCAATGTAAGCGCAAAAAATGTGTTTATTTACGACATCACATTAGAAACCTCTAAAATGATCAGTGTTTCTCTACTATATTATGCATTTATTATACATATAAACCTTCCTCTTGAATTACTCTATCTATTAAAAAAAACCGCATCAAAATCCGTTGCGAAGTTTTAAAGATCTAAGCATACATAGGGACAGACAGCGGGAAGCGACTTTGTTTTATACTATGTAGTGATATGTATGCCTTACACCTATCATAAAGAACCTACTACCACCCAATTTATGCGCTTCGGCAATCTTCATGTTTCGTAAATAAAGACTTATTTGGGAATACAAATATACTTGCAAATTTTCTTAGTAACTGATCATTTAGGTATGTTAAAAATAAATAAGAATAACTATGTATTAAACACATTAAATTAAAACTTTTTTAAGAAAACAAAAAACAACTGACTTCCAAAAACACTACAAAGTGAAAAATAACTTTCATTTTGGAAGTCGGTGTCGTTGGTTCCGCATTTTCGTTTTTTGACACCGACTTCGGAGATCACTGTTGTGCGTTTACGTAAACAATGCATGCAGTAGCAGCAATCGCGGTTGTTTTACTGGTATTTATTGAAGAGTTCCGTTGTCTGTCTCCGAAACTCATCACCAGATCTTTACGAAATTTAAATGGGACCATTTCGGAATAAACCTCTGTCGAACAAGAAAAAAAAATTTGCAAATCCGTCTATATATGACGGAGTTATGCCCGAAAATACATAAAAAATGTATATAGATATATAAACATTCGAATTGATAACCTCATCCTTTTTGAAGTCGGTTAAAAATAAAAATAAGCAACGTAATGTGTGTCTCTTATATATGTTGGTTTCAGCACTTAAAGTGAGGGTTCAGAGGGGCAATTCTCGTATGCACAATCTGATCTCAGTCTACATCTGTCAAAAATACCGACGGATACCGATGTAGTTTGCGAGTAGATTATAAACGTTTTAAATTATGAGAATTATTGACCTTCAGGCCATCGTACATATCTACGTATTTCAGGTTAAATTAGACGATAATTGCTGAGGCGCATAATTATATCTTAAATCGTAGTATTGTACTCAATGTATAATGGGATTCCACTGAAACCCCTAAATAAATCAGTCTACTGTTTCTAGATTGATTTCTAGAATAAAGTAGGTGCGAGGGAACGCCTAGATTACGGACGCCTCTATCCTTTTGTCCAGTTGAAATACCTATCTATCACTAGATATATATACCTACATTTTTTTTTTTGGGTGGGAAATTATCAAATAACTTCTCCCGCTCTGGGCGGAGCGGGAGGGTGTGTCAGACTTTTACCGACTAAAACCCAGTGTCAGATTAGATTTGAAGATAAAAGTGACCAATTTTTCTGTCTGAGCTATTTGCGGTAAAAGTAGATAAGTTGTTGAGTAGGTAGGTACTTAGTTATCGTATTTTGCGTTTATTAGAGAACAGATATGTAGCACTTATTTATTGCTATTATTGAAACACTTTATTTTGTAGATAGTTTACGCAGTTATGGACCGAACATTTCCTTGTTCTGCCATAGTTTTATAATATCTTGTACTAAATATTCTGCGATCTAAACCGCTCGTTTTATTTACCTAGTTAGGTATTAAAGTCTATTACATATTAGAAGCTCTGCAATGAAGGACTCATCCAGTTTTCTGGTGTTGCTAATGTTCCTGAAGGGACTCATTTCATTATCTGGTCTGGGTCGGCTTCCAGTCTATCCTACTGCAGTAGAACACCAGTATTTTACATGGAGCGGCTGCCTATCTGACCTCCATAATCAGCCTATAATGTTACTACTGCACAAAGTCTTCCTCTCTGTGAGCGGGAGTCGGCCGTAATCCACCACGTGGGCTCGGGGCGGGTTGGTGGATGCCACGTGTTCGAATTTTGGATTCTAGGACATGCCGGTTTCCTCACTATGTTTTCCTTCACCATTTTGAGAGCAGTGGTGATGAAATAATTTACACAAAGTAATGAGCCTGCTTAGGATTCGAACCCACGACCTACAACTTCTGAGTTGCGGCCGTTACCACCACTGATCTGACCTCCACAACTCAGTTACTTCCCCTCCATTAATTCTCAGATAAAATAAATATTCTCAATAAGTACGAGTAGGTACATATATTTCGCAGCCAAGCTTAATCAGCCTTTTAGTTAACTGCCTAGCCTTTTAACTAAACGGTACCGTTCGACTAGCGGCCTGAATGATGCCAATGCGTCTAACACAATAATTAATGAACTGGCTGGCTGATGCTTAGGTCATTTATACAACGTGTAACGTTAAATGCGCAAAACCTGAAAATAGTTTGATCAGAATAACGAGCAGAATTAATTGAACCACTTTTTAATATAAACTACTCAAAACAAAATAGGGCCCACCACGATTTATTCACAAAAAGTGTTGGCATGTTACTTCAAACTTATTTATGGGCAAGTTCAAGTGTTTTACCGTAAAACTTAAATGTTTATGAGTTCTTATCATTTTTTTGAACAACATTTTTTTTATTTTTACCCTCAAGTGGCGAGACAAAAACAAATTAAGTTAAAATCCCCCTATGCACAATTTGTTATTCAGTTGTATTCCGACTATCGTTACAGGCGCTTCTTGTTTTGTTTAACTCTTTTTTTAATTGAGTCATTAGAGCAAATTGTAATGCCACGTATTCGGAACCATATGAGCATGGAAACTGCTTCAAGAGCAGTGGTACTACTGCAAGAGGGAGAGTCTCAGCGAGCAGTAGCATTACGACTAGGAGTATCGCGGCGAGCTATCAGGAATGTGTGGGAACGCTATCAGGAGACTGGCAGTGTAGCTAGAAGGCCTGGATCAGGAAGAATACGATCCACAACTGTTCAAGAGGACCGATACCTTCGTTTATCTGCCCGTCGAGAGCGCACGGTTACTGCCCGTGCTTTACAAAACCGACTCCGGCAAGCCACTGGTACGCGGGTAAGCGACCAAACGATCCGCAACAGACTCCATGAAGATGGACAACGATCCAGAATGCGTGTTGTTCGCATTAAACTCACGAGGGCTCATCGTGCAGCTCGTCTTAGGTTCGCACGTGAGCATTTGGACTGGACTATGGACAATTGGAGGACTGTACTCTTCACAGATGAGAGTAAAGTTAAGTTTTATAGTGATGACAGACGCGTACGAGTGTGGAGAAGAGAAGGCGAACGTTTTACCAACCCTTGTATCCACGAGACTGATCGGTTCGGGGGCCCAGTGTTATGGTGTGGGGTGGAATAAGCTTAATGGGTAAAACAGAGTTGGAAATTTTAAACGAGGGTACCGTAACTGCTGCCAGCTACGTCGAGCGTGTGGTCCGACCTCATATCATTCCCTATGCACAACGAGTGGGCAACAATTTTATTCTTATGCAGGATAATGCTCGTGCGCATACGGCTCGCCTAACCTAGAGAGCATTATCTGAAGCCAATATCTCTGTTTTACCATGGCCAGCAATGAGCCCCGATCTCAACCCAATCGAACATTTATGGGACCAATTGAAAAGAAGCCTAAAAGAAAATTATAGTGAAGTGCACAGTCAACAGGAGCTCATAAACGCTTTAAAAATGTGCTGGGAGCAAATACCCCAGGAAAATATCACCCATTTAATTGAAAGTGTTCCAAACAGGCTCAGAGAGTGCGTTCGTAACCGAGGAGGACCCACTCGTTACTAAAGATACCCCTGTGTAACCAACCATATTCGTTTAAGTAATAAAAATCAAAATTGTCAAGATCACTTTTTTAAGGGTAAATTTTAATTTTTCATTTTTATGTGTATTTTTAAGGAAATTAAAGTTTTTTTCATGATTTGATTGGTTTAGACAATTAATAACACTTTACCCTCAACACATCTACTCATAAAAATACATTTGTTTAGTCAGTTTTCATTTTCGATGATAAAAACCAAGTGGGCCCTATTTTGTTTTGAGTAGTTTAGGTCACATTTTTCAAAAAATCTTCATTAAATAAGTTGCCGTGTCTATTTATTAATAGGTCAAGCAACCCAATGTCAGCGCGGCGCAGCGGCCCAGTGCCACTCCAGGGCCACTCCTCCCTCGATAAAGCGTCGTCGCAGACGCAAGAAACGATCAGAGTGGCCAGCAAAACTAAAACAGCACATAAAACCTTTACAATTTTTTTAATGAGTTATGTTCTCTATGAAATAGGTCAATTGAATTAAAAATCAGTTGGGGTGTCTGAGGTTTTGCGCATTTAACGTTACACGTTGTATAATAGGGTGAAGAATAATTTTAGCATTAGGGAGTTTATTATGATTACTTGAAAAAAATAATGGCCAGTCACTTTCCGTTTGGTGGTTGTTATATTAAAACATGAACAGTAAAAAAAAAGAAAATTTGTCAGTTATTTAATCCTACAATGTCAGTATAAAAAATACTCACGTAGTGTAAGAAATGAATGACCAGTAAACATAATTGGTCGCAGTAAGTAAGCCAGGCCACCCTGACCAAATGGATTAGGCTAAGCTAGAACTATGACAAAACGCGCGCAAACCGAGCGACCGCAGTGAGCGGTGCCGCGGCAGCGGCAAGCGAGCGCTACTTCCAAGTTAGATTTCTTACCGACTATTTCCGATTTGTTACTGCCACACGTAGAGATCGTCTACGAAAACATGGCATGCCCCTCCAAAAATAGCATAGTTAATAATGTGTGAGTACTTTGTGAAACAAAGCGACGGAGACACCAAAGACTGACTGACTCGCACGGCTGCTCGTGCGCTACTGATCCCTGGATCTTACCAGCATAATATTATGTAAAACTTGCCGTAAGGATAATGCTACACACATTCAAATAGGATTTTGGAGGGGCATGCCATGTCGTCGTAGATGATCTCTAACTGTGCTTAAGTCATTTTACTGCTAAATATAATTGGAGATTAAACGAACTTACCTGAAGTGAAGTTCTATCCAAATTATACGAGTTGCTTCGTCCGAAGAGATTAAGATAACAATGTAGTAATACGTCTAGGGTATCGCCTTTCATCCACTAAGTTTGAATATTTTTTTTTTTTTTTTTTTTTTGTCGGTACTTTGTCTTCCTGATAGTTATGCCTGTACCGCCACTCATTTAGTTGAAAGCCTGGAACCTTTTTTAATATTTCACTTTAGGTATGGGGTTCATAGGGTTGGGAGGGAACTAATCTCTTCGGACGAAGCAACTCGTATAATTTGGATAGAACTTCACTTCAGGTAAGTTCGTTTAATCTCCAATTATACTTCGTTGCTTCGTCCTTCGAGATTAAGATAACAATGTAGATTTTGAAAGATGGTGAAATATTAAAACACTGAATTTTTATACTTAGGTACATGTATATTAATCAAACCTTACAAGTAATAAAGTAATTAAATTGTAGTTTTTCTTTAATTAGGGGTAGATAAATTTAAGTTATTAATTTTAAGTAATTAAATCTAACATCGATCAGAGGTTAGGATTGATAAGGCAAATTGATCAGTTTGTTCACATTGAATGTCTCTATGATAATATCTAGCGAAAACATTGGAGCTACCACTCCACCCAGCTGCTTTTCGTATCGTGTCAATATTGACACCAGCTCTATGAGCAGCTGAGGTGGCTGCGTGTCTGGTGGAGTGGGCAGAAAATACTGAAGTGTCAATTCCGCTAATTGATAATATATCTTTTATCCACCGACTGATGGTATTTGTGGTTACTGATTTATGTGGTTTTTTAATACTTATAAAAAGGCTATTGGCATTGTTTCTCAAATGTTTTGTCCTATCAATATATTCTATAAGAGCCTCAGCGGGACATATTTCCGGTCGATCTTTGTAAAATGGAATATTTAAACAAGGTTGAGATAAACCAGGTCGAGATGTTTTTAACAAATCGTTTATCTTGATCAATATAAGATTATCAGTGACGTTCATATTTTCTAATTTGATTTTGCTAATGGTTTGCACCCTGTGTGCAGTTACAAGTATGAGCAAAGTTACGGCCTTTTTGGTTAAATGTTCGAAACTTAAATTATTATTTGGGTACCATTTTGATAAGAATTCTAAAACTATTGACGGGTCCCAAGTGATATTATATTTTGGGGCTGGAGGACGAAGTCTGTAAAAACCTTTGAATAGCCTAGCAACGCGATCATCAGACCCTACTCTCGATCCTAAGATCAAAGACAGAGCGGAGCGATGACTGTTTAAAGATCCGTATTGTAAGCCGGAATGAAATAACTCAGTGAGAAAATACATAATCATCGGAATTGACGCCTCATGTATTTTGATATTGTGAGTCTTACAAAAGTTTACCCAACGTCGAATGGCAACGTCATATTGTTTTATTGACCTTTCAGATAAAGAAGCTATCATAATATCTAAAGATGATGGTGGTACTCCTCTGTTTCGTAACGCCGTCCTGATAACTTCCCTGCAATCAACGTGAGCTTGGGGACACTGTTGGAAATAGACAATAACACTTTATCAGAGGGTCTAAACTGAACTAATTCTGAACAGAGAAGTTTTTGATAAAGTGGAAACCAGGGTTGCGTGGGCCAAAATGGAACCACAACAATACCCTCCGCCTGGTCGTATATAAGTTTTCTTAATACTTTTAATATAACCGCAAAAGGAAGAAATGCGTAGAAACAAAGATTTGACCAATTTAAAGTAAAAGCATTCACAGCGCATGCTCCTGGGTCTCTATTCCATGAGACGTACTTAACACATTTGTTATTCAACCTTGATGCGAAAAGATCAATTTTTGGTTGCCCAAAGGCTCTCACAATCTTTTCAAAAGCATGATCTTTAATCTCCCATTCGGTATCGGGGTGAGATTTTCTAGACTCAGCATCTGCTATTTCGTTATCTTCCGAGCTTATGTATGAAGCGAATACAAATATACCACGAGCTTCACACCACTGCCACAAAGATTTTGTGATTTCAGTTAAATGTGGAAATCTTACTCCACCCATACGGTTGATATACGAAATAGCAGTTGTGTTGTCAACGCGTAGTAACACCTGACAATTTTTTAATCCTTTTGCGAATGTTTGTAAGCCCAAGAAAGCAGCCAGGAGTTCTAGACAGTTAATATGTTTGTTAGACTCTGTGTTACTCCACTGGCCACTGGCGGTCTCCGCACCGCATGCTGCCCCCCACCCTTTTTTGCTAGCGTCTGAAAATATTTCTAGACAGTAGCTGTCCCGTCTAATAGGATTCACTGCGGTATCAATAGATTTTAACCACCAGGAAAAATCGTCCTGCAAATACTGTGGTAAAGACATGTGGCTATCATAATTACTCGTTTTACACAATGCAAGGTATTTGCATCTTTCCATCTGCTTGGTGTAAAGCCAACCGTACTGAATCGCGGGGCAGGACGAAGTGAGGAGGCCTACCAAGCGAGCAAACTGTCTTATTTTACAACGAGATTTCAATTGAAACGATTGTAACTCTTGTTTAATTAGATTTCGTTTTTCCTTAGGAAGGCTAACATGAAATTCTTTTGTATCTATCACAAAACCAAGGTATTTGCAAATATTACTCGGAATCATACAACTTTTTTTAATGTTAATTATGAATCCTAAGGACTCTAAAATATGTTTTGTCTGTAAAATATTATCTAAGCAATCTTGATAATTATTAGAAATGATACAAATGTCATCTAAGTAGATAGATGACAGATAACCTAATGATCTCAGTAAACAAATTACCGGTTTTAATAGCTTTGTGAACACAAATGGAGCTGTGTTTAAACCAAACGGCAAAACATTGAATTGGTAAATTTGACCCTCGTACCTAAATCGTAGGTACTTTCTATACGTCGGGTGTATAGGTACTAGAAAATACGCATCCTTTAAATCAAAGGTGGCCATGAAACTGTTTCTTGATACTAATTTTAATGTTGTTCTTAGATCTTCAATTTTGAAATGTTCTGTTACGATGTACTTGTTTAGAGACTTTAAGTTTAAAATAAATCTGTTTTTGCCATTGGGTTTTTTACTCAGGAAATAACTAGAAAGAAACTGTCCTTCACATGGTTCACAATGTGAAATAGCACCACTGTTTAGAAGGTCAGTGATGGCCACCTTGTATTTAAAGGACTCACATGAAGTTAATGCAGGTAAACTTGGTTCGTGTAACTGATAGACAGGTTTAGTAAACGGTATCTTGTAACCTCTTATCCACGATAATACAACGAGGTCATTAGTTATCAATTGCCATTGATCATAAAAGTAGGATAACCGACCTGCAAAACGTACCAGGTCTAGCGCCGCGGGGCTTGGCGCTGCTGCAAGCGCGGCTGCTGTCGCGGCTGCTGCTGCACCGGTCGCGGGCGCGGCGCCGGCGCTGTTCTCCTCGCTGTTCCCGCTTGCCGCGTTGTCGGGAACGGAGGCGTCTGGTTTAAAGTCTGGACAGGGGCCTGTCTCGGTCTCTGCGCTGGTGCAGGTCTTCGAACCTGTGTGTTTATTTTAATCTCAGCGCCTGATTTTGATATAGCTTTTGCAGCTTTTAGAGTATCGGTCAGATGTTCGCCAAATAGAAACTTATCGATTTCTGTATTGAACAGTTGATCTTTTATATCTTTCTTGATTGTAGAACATATAAAACTGCGCCGTGTCATGGACTCGCTGTGTTGTGAGTCACACATCAGTCGACCGGCTTCGATCAGTAATTTTATTACCGACTGATCTTTATAACCTGCAGAAAAGAGTATGCTTAGGGCTTCACTTATACAAGATATACTTGCTGCGACCTGCACCTGCTTATTCTCTAAAGCTTTGTCTTTTTTTATTAGCATCTCCGATAAGGCGGCCT
This sequence comes from Eremobia ochroleuca, assembly GCA_949629135.1. NCBI lineage: Eukaryota > Metazoa > Arthropoda > Insecta > Lepidoptera > Noctuidae > Eremobia > Eremobia ochroleuca. The sequence goes on along the minus strand of OX451402.1, from coordinate 13,946,973 downwards.
TTATCTCTGGATTTAACTTGGGTGCATCAATCTTTGTGCAGTTTTTTGGAACCAGATGCTTATCAAGCAGCTCCTTTCTGGCATCCTTGGTCAAGCCTGTTGTTGCGATGTGTTCCCAGCGAGCAGATAACTCGCATCTAATGTCTGGTCCATATTTTTTATCCTTTGATGGAGTTTCGCCCAAGAGATTCAGAATCTCTTCGTCCAGCTCAGGAAGCGTTACTTCAACAGGTAGTTCCGATTCCCCTGCCTGTACTGCTTCTGTAGCAGGAACATCATGTATCGTCGAGGTGGACGTACCCGGTTGTGGCTCATCTGAGTCAATAATCGGAGATGACGCGACATCACCTTGAACTTCCATTTCAGCTGGAATAGAAAATGTACCAAATGTAGGTATCGGATAGAAAATAGCGCGGTGATAGTCCTCAAAACTATCCACAACACCAAGTTTATAATCCATACCGATATTCAGAATTACGAAATCGAGTGATAACATTTTGTTATGTAGGTACGTGGATATGATCACAACTACCAATGTTCCTAGTATACAACTAGTGGTTTTAGAGCGGCGATAGTCCTTAAAACTACCCACAACACTATGTTTTAGTCCGTACGGATATAAAATGCAATTATTATTAAGTAGGTCATTAACTAAAGTGAAGGCAACATTCCTTTCAAATGTACACAATCACTAGTAGTATATACCCAATGAATTGGGAATCCAAAATTATGTGAAGGTAACATCCCCATAAGATGTACACAACACTATTTAAGATAATATGACATCATGTCAGATTATGATACGGATATAGTCCGAAAAACTATTCACAATATCTTCCGTTTGTAAAAATAACACTTCAGCTTACCTTCATGGTCCGATAGTACCGGCGACATAATAATATTCGTCGACGAGCTACTACTTTCGGAACAACTTCGAACACGCGACCTTCTGTCGCGTTTATTAAGTTTCCTTTCGAGTTTTCGAATCTTCTTTCTTAAATAATCACTGTCGTCGTTTTTGTGACTACGTTTTGGCATCTTTTTGCACAATTCAAATGAAACGAAGAAAATAACGTGGTGATCGGCGACGCACTAAAACGCGAATGAGTGGCGGTACAGGCATAACTATCAGGAAGACAAAGTACCGACAAAAAAAAAAAAAAAAAAAAAATATTCAAACTTAGTGGATGAAAGGCGATACCCTAGACGTATTACTACATTGTTATCTTAATCTCGAAGGACGAAGCAACGAAGTATAATTTACTAACGCATTTAAATATTTGTTATGACACATTTTTACTTAGTTTACAGCTCAGTTTTTATTGCCGAACTTGTTAATAAACATACAATAAACAACCTGCCGCTTTAAGTCAATCTCCAATCAATCAATCAATCACCAATTTAACGTCTGGGCTAAGCAAGTAGTTAAACTTTAGCGATCCAGGTTATTTGCCTAGCTGTTTGATTGAATGGCTGAGTATCATTCAGGCCGCTAGTTGAACGTTGCCGATTAGTTTAAAGGCTAGGCAGTTAACTAAAAGGCTGATAAGCTTGGCTGCGAAATATACACGATGGTTAACAGTCTTCGAGCATCTACGCATTTGATTGGTAATTTCATTTCGTCTATTCTATGGTACATTTCTATGCCTTATACTCGTATTCAATGTACACATTGATAAAAGTATATGCGATTGATAGATTGATATGTCGATTGATAACGTCGACTCGATTGATTGGCGTGAATGATTCATCGAAGCTTATAACAGAACGGTATTGTGTTGAAATGTTACTTTCTTGTTTTATGTAACGGAAAATGAAGCCATTAATTAAATTTGTTTTTCAGACATTGATGTTTTGAGCAAACATTGATATTTCTGAAATAGGCTATCTTTATAATTAAAATATTGTTTATCTCTAAACAAAAATATTTTGCGCCGTTTGTGTAGTGATGTACAGACGCCAGCACATCAAGCTACCCGAAACTGTCAGATTTTCCCAATCAACTTTGAACCTTATGCTTTAGTGATAAAGACGAAAATCTATTAAAGAAATCTGACAGATTGTAGTAGCTTGATGTGCTGGCGTCTGTACGTATAACTTAATTTCAGATAGTTAAACTTTAGCTCGCGCAAGCGCTACTGGTGCACATGAGGTTCTGAGTTCGTTTCCCGGGTCGTGTGAAGTGTGTGTCTGGTGGAAAATTGAGACTTAAATGCAGTAAAAGTATAAGTTAAAAAAAAAAAACATAATTCTTCTTTTCATAGAAACGTTAGGTAGAACAGAGTTAAGGGTAAAATTATTGCACAATAAAGCAACTCAGGTACTTTATCGCAAAATGCTGCCAAACTTTCTGATGAACTTTTTTTTCCACAATTTTTTCGGAATTCCATAAATATTGAATAATAACGATACCTCATAATAATCTAAAACACTGGCCGGAAGAACTTAGAATCTCAGTTCTTACATAATTAGAGAAAACCATATGTCTGCAGAAACCAACACTAGCGTCGACTTCTACAATAAAGTTAAACTGAGCAGAGAAAAAACCGGAACTTCGTCAAATACCAGAAGATTAGAAATACAGTGGAGTGGTTACTTAACTAGAATCAGTACTATTTGAAGAGCTGAATACTGTTTTCACAACCTTCTTCAATTACATTGAAGGGTGCTCTTCAGTCGAGACGGGATTAGAAGAATCACGAGACGGTCAAAGGCTTGTAGACTTGTAGATTTTAACTTTGTGAATTGCCAATTAGTTAGCCTGTAAAAATATGAGCGTAGTGCAAAATTTGGAACCAATCTTAATTTCGAACTGTTATTGTAAGCTTATTTTACTTACTGCTTGCAGTAATGAATTCAGAAATAAAAAAATAAGTATTAGTTAAAATTTGAAATTATATGTACAGACGCCAGCACATCAAGCTACTACAATCTGTCAGATTTCTTTAATAGATTTTCAACTTTATCGCTAAAGCATAAGGTACAAAGTTGATTGGGAAAATCTGACAGTTCCGGGTAGCTTGATGTGCTGGCGTCTGTACCTTGGTAGTCTATACACTGGAGCAGTGATGGTCCAGTAGTAACGGACGCAAATTATGAGTTATATATCTTGGGGGAAACCCAGACAGGCGCTTTACTTTATGTTAATTATTTCATCACCGCTGCTCTCAAAACGGTGTCCCAGCAGTGGTGAAGAGCTAGGAGGAGCGGCAATAGGCAAACTATCGTCAGATTAGTTCGAAATCGAAACTGTAAAATACTAGTACCGATACCCGAAGATCAAATATCAGAGTTTCAGGGTTTTTGGTACTCCATTCTAGTGATATAGTAATTTGTAAGACTGGCGGTACGGACGCGAATGGCTTACCTTGTTACCTTGCTCTGTGAACCTTTATATATAACATTTTGTATTGGTGTTGGTACCTATACATATTGGTATCGGTACCTGTCCGAATTGTATTGGTATTGGCCAGTCGATTCCATTTTATTGTCTCTTTCCCGTCATTGTGTTTGATGTTTACTATTTCCGGGAACATAGGAGTAATTACTATTTATTACTTGTACTTCATGTCAAGTTTCATGATGTGTTTGTTTTGCGAGATACCGTGTCAGGGTTTGTAGTAAAAAATGTTGATGGTTGTTTAAAATAGTACGGTTTTAGTACCAACGTGAAGTCAACCATACGTTTATTTCTTTCTAACGGTTTGGTGTTCGTTCAGACTTGATTATTGATAGTGCTATGGAAATGAAACTACCTTCTACGAAGATGCATGTTTAAGTAAATTATCTTTACTATCGTTTGGTTTGTAATTTGCATACCATTTTATAACTACTTCATATTTTAATTCGTGTCTGATTTTATGCGTCTGCTACTGACTTTTATGCGTGACTAAAAGGGTTTAGCCGTCCTTCCATAGGCAAACTGCCCCCGATAGGAACCTATATCGTAACCTATGCTATATTGTAGAGGGTACTAATAGTAGTTCATCGAGTAGATATTAGCTCTATATCTTAGTTAGTTGAGGAGCTATTTGAAAAAAAGTGTCCGGAGACGACTTTTTTTCAAAGTGATATATCTCTGTTGATTTTAAAGCTAGAAAAATAAAACCAATTCCAGTGTTTATGGTACACTATACAGTTTATTTTATATAAATTTCCATGAGCCAAGCCTAAATAAAAATATTAAAAAAATGCAAATAAATTATTTTTTTCTTGATTTCTATCAGATCGAATTGAATTACCACTTTGAAAAAAATATATAATAATTGCCTATACCTTGCCTAACAGCAGGCCAAGTTTCATTAAAATCCATAAGGTGCAACATGTTGAAAAAAAATAATGAAAGTAAGTGGACCACCTTGTTAACACTGTAAATTCAAGTAATTAATAACGAAATGCTTAAAACGCTTAACCCTTAAATGCGCGATTTTTTTGTTTCTTTTGAAAAAAATATATGTATTAGTAAATAGGTTTCACTTTACAGGAAAAAATGTAAAAAAAAAAAAAATTATTCAAATTTAATGTACTTTAAAAAAAAATGTTAATGTTGTTTTAAAACAACATTGCGCATTCATAGGAATTGTGCTAGTATGAAGCTGATGAAAACATAAACTGTTTTGAAAGTGTTTATTTATGCGTTATTGTGGTATTTAAAAAAAACAATTATTTGTTTTTTGGTGTCACACAAAGAGACTTGACATTTTTGGCACATTTTAAAAGTAAACCCTGAACATTTTCGGAACTTGCACCTTTGCTGCTTATCCATCCAAACTAGATAATGTTTTAGACAACAAAATATTACCGAACGTAAGGTCTTTTTGTCGCATTGCTGCGTTCCTACAACATATTTCTGACATAGATTTACATGATAAAATAATTAAAAATATGAAAGACAGACAAACTATGAAAAACACACTTGTCGACGAGGTACTGCTTCACAACTGGGATCGGCGAAAACAACCCTTTCAACGACTTCTAGCTTCAGAAGTTCAGGACTTCCCTGAGCTTTCTGAAGAAGAGTTAAAAATACCTTTTACTGGCACCTACCAGCTTTCACAAGCCATTTCTTATTTAGCTGAACTCGTGGGGAAAGACAATAATTTTCATGTACTGTACGTCAAATATGAACCTAACATTTTAAAAGTGCAAGTACAATCGCGACACATTAATAGCAAAACCTACAGATGTTACATTGACTACAACCCCAATGGAAAAAGCCACGAAGATATTCGGCGTTATTGCTGTAACTGTGCAAATGGAAATCGAACAGTTGGGTGTTGCTCCCACGTAGCGGCAATTATATATTATTTATCAAATACAAGATATAAATCTCATATAGTTCGCCCAGCAGAAATATTATCCAGTGTTTTTTCTAGAAATAACGATCACGTTGTAATGAATGAAAATAGTGACGATGACTAATAAAAGCTATTTTTTATTAATATGGATTCAACTATTACTGAGAAAAGATCATTCCATTTTCTTTTGAACCTTTCATGCCCAATATTGAAAAATCAAATATGTAATACAATTTAATTAAGTACTATATTATTGAAAAATTGAAAGTTAAAAGCGTCATCAAAGTGGTCATAAGATGGTCCACTTACTTTCATTATTTTTTTTTCAACATGTTGCACCTTATGGATTTTAATGAAACTTGGCGTGGTGTTAGGCAAGGTGTAGACAATTATTATATATTTTTTTCAAAGTGGTAATTCAATGCGATCTGATAGAAATCAATAAAAAAATTATTTATTTGCATTTTTTTAATATTTTGATTTAGGCTTGGCTCATGGAAATTTATATAAAATAAACTGTAGAGTGTACCATAAACACTGGAATTGGTTTTATTTTTCTAGCTTTAAAATCAACAGAGATATATCACTTTGAAAAAAAGTCGTCTCCGGACACTTTTTTTCAAATAGCTCCTCAATTGCAGATATAGAGCTAATATCTACTCGATGAACTACGATTAGTACGCTCTACAATATAGTATAGGTTACGATATAGGTTCCTATCGGGGGCAGTTCGACTATGGAAGGACGGCTAAACCCTTTGAAATTCTGAGATGTAATTTTTTCTTTCTGGTGCCGTATTATGACGGTTGAATGCCATCATGATTCTAGTGTAAGAGTGAGATGGTGTTATTCATGACCGATAGCACCATCCTTTTTTCGCACTGGAATCATGACAGCATCAATGCTTTGAAATAGGCCCCTTCTAATATAATTGGGATCGGTCACAGTACCCAGGTTAATCTCATTTCTCACTTCATCTCTATTGGCTGTCATTTTAATGTTTACTTCCTTCCTTTCACACAATATTCATTCATCCATTCTTCATAATTTATCATCTGTGTTAACCCGTGAGAAGGCGCGCCTAATTTTCTTACACGAGTAGGCGCGTGCGAGCAAATTGCTCACACTATCATAAATGTTTATATTTTTAGTGTTTCTATATTTATTGGCTTATAATGTATTTAAATAAATAACACAAGGTTTAGTAAGTAAGAAAACAAGTATTTTAATCAAAACTATTAAACATAATAGCAACTTCTAACGCAAATAACAAAACAACCTAGTATTAATTAATTTTTTTGGCACGTTTCATAAAAATCACAATAAAAACTGTTCCATAACAAAAACTAAAAAGTGTTATTCATCCATTAAATCTACACTAATGTGCCTCTCGAAACACACTGAACACATGTATTTTACATGTTCGGTGCAAAGTAATTGCTGGGCGCGTGATGAGCAAATTGCCGCACGTTTGTACACGGCCTCCACAAACGCCTTGCTGCGCGGTCGCAACGCCACTGAGCGGATTGAGAATTGCGTCAGGGGAGAGGGGGTGAATATTTAGGAAGGTACTTAAGTGCTTGAATAGGTGTGGCATGGGAAAGACAAAAAATTTTTGAATTAGATTTTTGTGTGAGCAAATTGCTCATAGGGCGGCTTCTCACGGGTTAATAATCTCGTCATTTTCAATATTAAGATTAAACACTGCAAAGACCATTTTACAAATGAAAGTCAGTACCAATAATTTTATTCGGAAATTCTTTAGCATTCCATGGAAAAAAACAAAACGGATTCCAAGCGTTTAATTGGCAAGTGATGTCTTCCGAGACATCACCAAGATTCTCGATTTTTCCTCATTATCTTTACAAAATAAAAGTGGGTCATTCTTCTTCAACGTTGAGCGAAATAAAAACGTTCTACTGAAACCGGATTGATTTCTTTAAGTCCGTAGCTTACAGTTAAGTTTTACATGTTACCGTAGTTTGGTGGAGCTTAGAAGGTTGGATCCGTGTTTTCAAACCTTTTACGGTTTATAATTTTTTGGACCTACATGATGGTATCTGATTTTTTCTTTTATTTATCTTCTTGGCAAGTACCTTACTTAATCACCTATTAGTCTCAAGTGTAAAACATCCATCGGTTTCGGTTTGGCTTTTAAAAAGGAACTTATTACAAGTCATATCTAAACAAAACAATATTCCTACAGTACCTACGGCCGTCAAGAGAATGCGTTCCTGACACCTGTCAGTACGACAATTCGAGTAGCTAATAAAGATCAAACTTACAAAACCCGTAATCGTTTGTATGAAACTGACAGGTGTCAAAAACGCTTTCTCTCGTCGGCCGCACTGACTGTAAACATTAACACATTGAACGCCATGGTGGTCACCGGTGAGCGACAGCAATTATTTTAGTTAATTCTTTGAATAGTAATAAGAAATAATTATTTAGAGTGGGGTTTTTGACTATTTTGAACCGTATGAGCCAATAAAATATAACGTGTAAAATTTGCCGAAATCGCGAATCAGCGTCAGCCCATATGGAAAGTTCAGTGGTGGTCAGTGGTGGTCACCGGTGACCACCACGGCGTTCAAAGTGTTAAGATTTAACACTTTGACACAAAACATTTGTAGGTCTACTAACAGTAAAATCATCTTAAACAAAATACCAATACAACGTTTTCTATCAATCTATTGTCAGTAGGAAATTAGAAATTAAGACCAAAGTGAATCATATTTCAGTAAATGGGATATTCAAGGGTGTTCCATTTCAGTTGACCGGTACTTTTTATAGTGATGTCCAATTATTTTACGACGCGATATTTTATCACGCCTCGTAAGATCCGTAAGATCCGTAAATATTTCTTTATATCTCGCCGTTTACGATCATTGAAATATTTTGTACGTAACGGATAGAAAAGCAATAAATATTATACTCGTATTTTTTTGTCGAATGTTACTTACTGCGCAAAAAATATTCTTAACGGTATATCGGGTGATTTCCAAAGAAAAAAAAAAGTCTTATTTTTTAAACATTTTCCTCATACTTGAACGGCAATAGTGTAGGTACTTCTTCGTTACTTAACTTTTGTGTAAGTTGCGAAAGAAAAATAAAGCCGTACCACACACAACACTGCATACAACGTTCGCAAAATAATTATCTATTACTACTACATAACCAAATGACGTTTTTATACGTGCAAATGTGTGCGTGACCTTAAGTAGGGTTGGTTGTTGAACGTAGTCACGAAAAAAAAATCAGTTGTTTAATACAAAAGTTCAATACCTACTTGACCCAAATGTATGAAACAGCTGATTTTATTTTCGTGATCTCAGAGTTGATTCCAAAGTGAAAGTTGTTCATATTTATGGGTAAAACATCCTGTAAGAATTAGGAGACGGTAAAAAAAAAACATGCTGTATAGTCAGGTTCGTAATGAAATAAAAAGACTATTATAATAGTTATTATGTAACAGAGGATTATTTATTGAATGACAAAATAAGGTACCTAACTAAATATTGCTTAATTACTCGATGCTGATATCTCGATGAAGATGCATCCTATTAAAGCACAGTATCCTACCATCGTGATTAAAACTAAATAAAACTTTTATATCGCAAAATTGTGTGTTCGCGTCAGCAGTGCAGCTCTTGCTAGAGTCTGGCGACGAAGTGCGGGGTGAGGTGCGGTATCTGATACGAGCGCGGGGAAGGCAGTGTCCCTTCTGTACGTAGTACTAATTATGTATTCTGTGGCTGTACCGAACTGCTTCGTTAATCTACTGGTCGCAAGGGCTACTCCTGAGCATGAGTCGGTTGTTCAAAGTGTTATTTAGTTATATACAACGTGTAACGTTAAATGCGCAAAACCTGAAAATGGTTTGTTCAGAATAACGAGCAGAATTAGTTGAACCACTTTTTAATATAGGTCACATTTTTTCAAAAAATCTTCATTAAAAACGTTGCCGTGTCTATTTATTAATAGGTCAAGCAAGCCAATGTCAGCGCGGCGCAGCGGCCCGGTGACGACTCCTCCCTCGATAAAGCGTCATCGCAGACGCAAGAAGCGATCAGAATGGCCAGTAAAACTAAAACAGCACATAAAACCTTTACAATTTTTTTAAGGACTTATTTTCTCTGTAAAATAGGTCAATTGAATAAAAAATCAGTTGGGGGGTCTGGGGTTTTGCGCATTTAACGTTACACGTTGTATACTTTATTGTACACCACAAAAATACAGAACATAAAAAAAATACATCTCTAACTGGAATTTCTCAGTTGCAGCCCAGTCTGGATTTGTGCCTGGTTGGTGGAACTAGGGTCGCCCGCTAGTAAATGGACTTTAATAGTTCCACCTCTGCGTCCTTTGCCTAACCCATAGGGAGAAATTCAGGCGTGATGTAATGTTATTTTATGAGCAAAAGTCTGGTCGTTTTTATGGTTTTGTAGTCAACAAGGAACCCTTATAGTTTCGCAATGTCCGTCTGTCTGTCCGTCCGTTCGTCCGTTCGTCCATCCGTCCGCAGCTCAGAGAATCATAGTACTAGAAAGCTGTAATTTGGCATGGATATACTTATTAATCACACCGACAAAGTGGTAAAATAAAATCTTGAAAATAACACTTTTTAGGGTACCTCCACTACACGTAAATTGGGGATGTTTTTTTTCTCGTTTACCCCATAGTGTGGGGTATCGTTGGATAGGTCTTTCAAAAATATTGCAGATTTGTGAAAACCTTTGATTTAGGGATCCATTTGTGAAATATCAAGCTTTAAAGTGATCATTTTTGTTAGAGTCAAGAGTGTGTGTGTGTATGTCCGCCAGCTAAATGGTGTTTTTGGATATGTGAAAAAATTCACGGCTACTGCCGTGAATTTTTAATCAGTTTTTTTTTGCTTAGATATCTTCGGTTAGACGTACTGAGCGCTATGTTAAAATCTGTCCTTCTATTTTAATCAGAAAACGTATCAAGTATGATATACCTACCTATATCTAAGCAAAAAAAACTGATTAAAGTGAATCTAATGCGTTTTTCTTATATATTTTTTAACATTGTCCTTATTTTGGTGGTTCGAATGATTTCTAAAAGTCTGTCCACTTATTTTAATGGGCCCTTTAATTAAAAGTATAACTATCCCGCTAAGTTTATTAGTTTACGATAATAGTCGTCCAACTTAAAGCAGTTGAGTTGAGTCATACGGGAGAAAATGATTTTCAACCTACAATGTTAAGTTTGTTCTTGGGATAAATTCATTCCAACTACGGAACCTTTCAATGTGCGTGGTCCGATATGCACTTGCCCGGTTTTTGTAAAATGCGGGTGTTACGTTACGTGACAGAGTATTGCGTTGCTAAATACAACGAACCATTTTTAATGTACAGACGCCAGCACATCAAGCTACTACAATCTGTCAGATTTCTTTAATAGATTTTCAACTTTAGCGCTAAAGCATAATGTTCAAAGTTGTTTGGGAAAAGCTGACAGTATCGGGTAGCTTGATGTGCTGGCGTCTGTACAAAGCCTAAAACTTAAACCAATGGGGTAATTGCGTGACACGCTAACAGTAGCAATGGCTTTCATTCTGACAGTTCGACGACATTCATTGCGTTATTTACGTTGATGAGTAGACAAATTTTTCGAGCATTTGAAGTCTTGGATTAGCAATATCCGTCAAAATGTTTCAGATTGTGATCGATAATGTATTAAGCAATTAGAGTACTGATTTGAGCCTTACTAAAAGAATATTTAAGTACAGACGCCAGCACATCAAGCTACTCGAAACTGTCAAATTTTCCATATCAACTTTGAACCATATGATACATATGAGACATACATACCATATGAGAGATAAAGTTGAAAATCTATTAAAGAAATTTGACAGATTGTAGTAGCTTGATGCGCTAGCGTCTGTACTTAATATGCCTGATAGTTTGTCAAAGTCAGTGTTATAATTTATCACGTCTTATGGTTGATTTTTTGAAATGCTTTTAGCTGTTATTATAATAAACATGACTACTAGTGATGTCAAATAAACTAAGTGAAAGCCTAATGGATGAATAATATTTCATTCGGTAATGATAAAAAGCTTTTGACGCCGAACAGGTGAACATTTCGTATCATTAATTGGTACGTTACTCTAATTCGTTATAAATTAATTATATACGTAGATCTTTAATAAAAAAAGTACACAACATGTCCCAGAAGTAACCCACACCACCAATCAGCTGAATTAGAATATTATTTTATTAGGTTGTCTCATAAATTATTGCCAGTTAAAAAACAAATTATTATTAATATTTTTTTATCGTTTGGAATCGTTTCAAATCAAAATCAATCAACTCAGCCTGAGTTTATTGATTTTGATTTAAACGATTCTGAATAAACTACTCTCATAATTTGCATTAATTCAGTTATACAGGGAAGGGGTGTATACAGGGTGGTAGGCTCAAACTGTAACCATGAAGTCAGCTCATGATTCTAGGACCCAATAATAGAAATTATTCGTCGGTCAAAAAAAAAACAATCACCTGTTTCTTTTATTTTTTTTTTTTTCTTTATTTGTTTTAGGAACTTTTAACAAAATGTTATGCTAGTTCCATCATAAACTAATCTAAATACAAACAAACTTACAAATTAACCAATGAATATACAATATCACCTGTTTCTTAGAAAAGTGCTACATAGGCAGTAAAAATGTAAGGAAAAGCTATTTTTTTTAATAACATGAACAATTTTATAGGGTTCAGAATCATGTACGGAATCTATGATCACAGGTTGGACGTCAATGTTCCTGCCAGCACACTCTACTACAATCTGTATATCTTTAATAGATTTTCATCTTTATCGCCAAAGCATAAGTTCCAAGTTGATTGGGAAAATTTGACAGTTTCGGGTAGCTTGATGTGCTGGCGTCTGTGCTATAGATGACGGTCCCTATTTTATATTGGATATTAAATTTAATCAAAATATAGCACATAAAAATGGAAAACCTCTGAAATAGTAACATAGTTCTTAACTATAATAACCTCTTTGAAACCTATCATGCATTGCAGAGTGCACGATTGCTTTTACCACTCTATGAAGAAATTAAAAGTCAAATTAAAAAAAAGTAAGTACGTGGGTGACTAAGCTTGGTAAAAGAAAAAGTAAGTAAGTCAGCGGAATCTATATGGGGAACCTACATACGAAAATAAGAAGCAATATTGATTTCTATTTATTTCAAGAGAACGTGCTCACTTTGAGGCAGTAGGTTTTTATTGTTGTCCTAACATCAAAATGGCACATACAAAAAAATACTTTGGTGTTATAATATAATATGAAATAATTTCGCTCAAACAACATTATAGAAGCTTTAACTAATAGAATTCGCAAGTTGATATTTGTTTTTAAAAAGTTACGCCGTGTTGCTGACCCAAAAATAGAAAAGTTTTGTTTGCTCAAAATGTAAACAAAAACTTACTATCCAAATAAAAGCCTCCAGGTATAAAGGGCGTGACCGCTTAGATATGTTTGCAATGCTGGGTTCTGTTTACATAGCTGTCACTTGAAGTCACAAATGATAAACTAGGACTATCGAATTAACTAAATAATGAAGTTATTACTAATGACAGCAATAAAACCATGGTCAGCAAGACGACCAGTCACCACAAGCAGCACCCGTTTACGAGCATAACGCAAAGATCAGCCATTACCTCCCTCGCCATATTTGAGGGAAGGAGGCAACCCGACCCCCGACGTTACCGCAAGCAGTGACGTCTAGGGGATCATGACGAACTTGCTGCCCGTTGCTCAGGCAAGAATAATATGATGAATAGTCGAGGTCGCTAGCTAACCACACATTGCAATCAACTCATTAGAAAACATTGAAATGAGTAGATTATGTCAATAATAAATTAAAATAAAAAATATTTGGGATCGGCGCATGTCTTTTTCTTCCATACTTCTCTATTAGCCGCCATCTCAACAGTCACTATCTTTCTAACAATATCATCATTCACACAGTCCATCTATCGTCACCTTTGTACCTATTTTTCTGTGCTGTTTTTTTTGTCTGTTTATATAATGTGTGTACATAAATCACTACATAGTATAAAACAAAGTCGCTTCCCGCTGTCTGTCCCTATGTATGCTTAAATCTTTAAAACTAAGCAACGGATTTTGATGCGGTTTTTTGTAATAGATAGAGTTATTCAAGAGGAAGGTTTATACGTATAATACATGCATAATATAGTAGAGAAACACTGATCATTTTAGTGGTTTCTAATGTGATGTCGTAAATAAACACATTTTTTTGCGCTTACATTGCAAACGCTGGCTTAACCCTACGAGATAGATCAAAATAATGTACTACAGTATTGTACACCTTAAAAAGGTCTACAAAAAAGTCCGTAATGGCATATGTCTATCTCTTAGGGATAACCCACAATAACCATTTTTTATCCTATACTTTTTAAGAGAAATAATGGCTCTAAAATTATCAGTGTTTCTCTACTATATTATGCATGTATTATATGCATATAAACCTCCCTCTTGAATCACTCTATCTATAAAAAAAACTGCATCAAAATCCGTTGCTTATTTTTAAAGTTCTAAGTATACATAGAGACAGACAGACAGCGGGAAGCGACTTTGCTTTATACTATGTAGTGATAGTGATCAGCATTGCACCCGTGCGAAGCCGGGGCGGGTCGCTAGTGGTAAAATAAAATAAAAAAAAAAACATCATTCACACAGTCCATCTATCGTTTCTTTGGTCTTCCCCTACTCTTATAGCCATCGACATTCATACTCAAAGCTTTCCTCACAACATTTTCCTCATTCCTGCGTAACAAATGCCCATACCATGACAGACTTTCATACAACTTTTCAGTCACCAGTATCACTTTCAGGCTTCCTCTTATTCATTTCTTATTCTACCCAATCTCGTGACAAAACACGTCCCTCTTCACATTCTCGTGTTGAATGAATGCGATAACTATAATAATGAAAAAATATGAAACCAAACCAATATTTTCATTCAGAGACTGTACAAAATGGTTCCGTTATTTCACCGGGAGGTTCGTCGAATTTTCGATCAATATTATTTAGCTTGATGCCGACAAAATTTACCTTACTACTAGTTATCACTTTTCCCCGAAAGCTCAATATTAAGCGACGAGGGAAGGGATTATTTCGCATCGACGGAAATTCAATCCCCATGAAATATAATAATCAACCGCTTTTTAGGTCAAATTTGATTAGATAGGCACTATAGCTCTCTATTTGTCTACTTTCCTGTAATTTTGTAAAACGAATCTCTGTGAAACCTTTGCAATTCTTGTATAAAAATAATATTTACGATTTGTAGTAGAGTTAAAGGGGATTGAAGATTTTTATAAGTATGGAGCCTGGCTGGCATTCCTATTGTCGCGCCATCTTGTTTTTTCTTTCTTTTTTCAAAATGGCGGGCATTTTGACAAACAAATGGCGGACAGGTAGGTATGCCACGGATCTTCAAAGCCCTTTGAATAAAAAAAAAGTTAAAGACATTGCTATGCAATAAATGTTAGTATCATATAATTTTAACGACTGTAGTTTGAATGATACTTGGCATCCTAATTGTAATCTTTTAAGCTTTGACATCTTACTCTATGATACTTCCTCTGAAATTTAATGATAGGTACCTTGACATCCTAAATAAATTGTACGTTTATGAGATTATTTTTAACCAACATAGTAATTTTAAGTCCTAATAATAGCTGTCCTGTGATAAATTTATGTACAGACGCCAGCACATCAAGGTACTACAATCTGTGAAATTTCTATAATATATTTTCAACTTTATACCTCAAGCATAAGGTTCAAATTTGTTTGGGAAAATTTGACAGTTTCGTGTAGCCTGATGTGCTGGCGTCTGTACCTAATATTTGCACTAACACTTGACAGAGTGTGATGATACCACAGACTAATTTTAAGACCATAAGTACGTACCATATCTTACAAATGATTACGAATTATATTATTTTTATTGGAAACTCAAACAGAGATATCATTGCAAGAATTCAGCAGAAAGAGAGTCCAAGAGTCCAAGAGTTTTTAAATACCCTTTTTTTTAAATATTTTACTCTATGCAAAAAAAAAAAAAAAACAAAAATACAGTTTCTGAGCACTTCAAAAATCTTTGAGGAAAGCTGTATCAATATGCCTATTTCGTGTCACTCACTTGCTGAAAGCATCGAAGCCTACTTAAATAACCCTACAGGCTTAATGAAGCCACAATATCATTAATAAATACGTCTAAGTGAATATTCTCCATACATTAGAACAGTAAACAAACTAGCAACTAAATAGGTTAGTAAGGCACCTGTCCCACCGCCCGCCGTTGAGGAAGAGACTAGTTATCAACGATTTTGTCGCTCGAGAAACTCGAGATTCAAATACTTATAGTTAATTGCTTGACTGTGGACACGGCCGGTGAGTAGGTACTTGTTTGTGGCAGTGACAAGACCTATCAAAGCGAGTACTCGCTCACCAACGCTCGCTTGGCGGAACTCTAGCTGAGAGACTCACGCTCTGTAAACGTTTTAAAGGTTGCATACTCAATGAGTACGTACAGGGTCCTATTACGTGTAATAAGCTCCACAGCCCTTCTGTCACACGGTTGTATGTTTCAAACGGTAATTGGTAGACACTTGAAATTTTCACACAGTGTGTACTACTTTAACCGCTATAATAACAAATAAAATAAAGATAAAAATAATAAACTATATTATATTTCTTAATACTTTTTAAAATTATTAATAAATATTCGTGTGCGAGTCCGAGTCGCACTTGGCCGTTTTTTTTTAGTAGCTTGCTCTGCTCGCTTCCCGTTAACCGCCGGCGGTGGGATAGGTGCCTTAGGTGCATAGGCGAAGAGCTAACAACCAACGTGTCCTATTTGTCAACCTACATACACGATCAATGAAAATAGACGTATGTTGCAAATTGCTTTTTATATAGGGTGTTCTGCTATTGTAATCTGTTCGTGGAATTTAAATGTTTTTGACAGACTTAAAAAGGAGGAGGTTTTATATTTATTTATGGCTGTATGTATTTTTTTTTACATACACACCGCGTCACATGAATAAGACCATGATGATGTTCTTAACTGGCCATCGCTTTCTCCTGACTAAAATGTGTGGGGATGGCTGTCACGTGAACTTTCTAAGAATGGCAAACAATATAACAACAAGCAAGATCTCGAGAAGGGTATAAAAAAGTGTTGGAGCAAACTGCCGATTAAATACATAAAAAGTATTTATGCTTCAATGCCATCTCGGATTTTTAATTTAAGTCAACAGAAGGGGAAAAAACCTTAATTACTAATCAATTTTTTTTTAAATAATAGTATTCATAACTGAAGTTTTTGTGTTTTATTTAATGGTCTTATTCAAGTGACGCATCATAATTGCCACCAACATTGTCAAAAGTGATCACTGAGTATTTAAGCAGTTCGATTGTTTATAGTTAAACTTTTTGTGGCTAAAGACGTTTATACTTATCATTCTTATATATTTATTTTGTCTCATATCCTAAATCGCAAAAAAAATATTCTGGTCTTATTCATGTGGCGCGGTGTGTATATCGGTCATGGCCCAATTACATTGGTTAAATACAACTACTCGACAGTCATACGCTCATCTCACAATACTCCAGACATACTGACAAGATCTTCTTCATTCATCCGCGAACACATCACATTAGCGTCCAAGAGATCGTTGAGCGCAGAGAGTGTGCGAGGGGCAGGCGTCTGGGCTTGAGTGAGTCCACGGCACGGCGAACAGCCTGTGCCTCCTGTTACGAGTGTAGTTTATCGTTGAATGTGTGATATAACGTTGAATGGCTTAAAAGTTAATCGTGTCACGAAATTTAAATACCTTGGGCATTTCCTTACCGACGGCCTTGAGGACGATGTAGACATCGAGAGGGAGCGCAGGTGTCTAGCAGTCAGAGGTAACATGCTGGCCCGCAGATTCTACAGATGCTCTGAAGAAGTTAAGGTTAAGCACTTTAAGGCATACTGTCAGAGCATATACACTGGGAATCTGTGGACCAGTTACAGCAAAAGATCACTGGATAACCTGTGTATCCAATATAATAATATCTTCAGGATGATGTGGGGGCTGCCTTGTTTCTTTAGTGCATCGAGGATGTTCGCGCTGTACCACACTGATGGATTTATTGCCGTCATTCGCAAAAAAAACGGCATCCCTGATCTGCAGAATGCGTGGCAGCCGCAATAAAATCCTGATGACTGTAGCGGACCGGATCTCATCCTCACTGTGGAGGTCCTTAGTCCGCAGAATTATTTAATTATTATTAATTATGAGTTTTCGATATTCCACATATGGATTGTAGATATCCGAAATAAAGAATATTTTATTTTATTTTTATTTATTTATTATCGGAGCAATCAGATGGGACAGTTTGTCGTGCAGTTCAGGAGCATGTTTTTCCGGGAAGGATTTTACACATCTTAATAAGTTGGTATTTTTTTCTTCTAACCACGAAAGAATTATTCACAAACCGCCTAAAAGAAAGTTCGAAACTGTTAAATTTTTCCAATCAACTTTGAGCCTAATGCTTTAGCGATAAAGTTGAAAATCGATTAAACAAATTTGACAGATTGTAGTAGCTTGATGTGTTGGCGTCTGTACAAAAGTTACAAAAAAAAAAACCGACTTCAAAATAAACACTACGAATTGAAAAATAACTTTAACTTGGGAAGTCGGTGGAAAAAACCAAAGACACCGACTTCCGACTGAAATTAAAGTTAATTTACACTTTGTAAAGGTTTTTTTTTGGAAGTCAGTTATTTTTAGGGCTCCGTACCCAAAGGGTGAAACGGGACCCTATTACTACGACTTCGCTGTCCGTCCGTCCGTCCGTCTGTCTGTCACCAGGCTGTATCTCATGAACCATGATAGTTAGACAGTTGAAATGTTCACAGATGATGTATTTCTGTTGCCGCTATAACAACAAATACTAAAACAGAATAAAACAAATATTTAAGTGGGGCTCCCATACAACAGACATGATTTTTTTGCCGTTTTTATAAATAATGGTACGGAACCCTTCGTGCACGAATCCGACTCGCACTTGGAAGCACTAGGAAGTGGTAAAGGGCGGGCGTTTTGGGGGACTGTCTTTTGTAATTTTGACGTTCGAAAAGTGCTGATTCTCAGCCTAGTTTGAATAAATGACTTTTGATTTTGATTTTGACTTGGCTGGTTTTTTTTTTTGGTATTAAAGTCTTTCTCTCATGGGCCATACATCTCTTGAAAGATGATAATGTGATTTTTATGTTAATGCATTACATAGTAAAACTTTTATTGGTTGAATACGAGGCTTTTGGCTACATTGTATGTGATTTTGTAATGTGCGTTTTGTTTGTGCAGAATAAACAATTTTTCTTTTCTTTCTTTCTTTCTTTCTGTTAAAGCTCTAACTAAATGATTAGATGTCTAATTAAACGACCTTAGCCTATTTAATTCTGTTAATCGTAACAGAATTGCAAGACACACAGAATTGTAACACTGCTAAAGTACGGTCCTTTCAGAGTACAGCAGGGTAATTGCGTAACACACTATCAGTAGCAATGAGTTTCATTTTGACAGTTCAACAACATTCATTGCGTTATTTACGTTGTTGAGCAGACACATTTTTCGAACATATGGAGAAATGGATTAGCAATATGCTTCAAAATGACTCAAATTGAGAGTAATAGTGTGACGAGAATAATCTCGTCACAATACGGTTGCTGCTGTGTTGCTGATGTCAGAGGTAAAATTACTGTGAACGGACTGTAGTACGTACGCATTGACTGTAAAAATTTGGTAAAAAATTGCATGTAATATTATTATTAGTCAATACAATATACATTAGTAAGGACAAAATCAAATCATCAGCCTAGAAATTCCTTTATCATCTACTGCTATAAGCACTACAAAACAAAAACTGTTTCAGCAAAACTGAAGGAACCACCCAACTTTTTATCACATCACAACACCCTGTGTACAACAATCAATGAATATTGTATAGGAAACTAAATGACACTTTCCGTTGGAGTTGAGGACAATTTGTCGAAGTTACCTCAAGTTTGAGGGCTAATGTATGCTGTGTTGCAGCCAGATAAGCTGCTTCATCGCAATACAGTGCTGCGAGCGGCTAAAGGATTGTATCGGGAGTGCAGGTGGAATAGAAATTGCAAATGTTTGTACAAAGTTTTGCTGCATTTGTTCTGTTTTTGATAGAGGTTTCTTCGATTACGTGATGCTTTCGTTTAAGATTATACGTTTGTTATTTCATGATGTCCTTTACTGGAAGTAGGTCAAATATACGTTTTATACAAGGCAAGGTGAGCGCTGTAAGTTCCAAGATATTGGTAATTAATACAAGGTCAAATTAAATTAGCTAGCGCAACTTCACAAACTACGGGGTCAACGGCCGTTAGTAGTGTTGTAATCAACCAATTTGTGTTTGGAAAAACATCCTTGTGTTTGTCTTCATGAGATATCGTTCGAGTTGAGTGTAATTTAATTTTGTCGAAGTTACCTCTAGTTTTAGTACTAATGTATGCTGTATTGCAACCAGATAAGCCGCTTCATCGCCATACAATGCAGCAAGCGGCTAAAAGATTTTTTCGGGAATGCAGGTGGAATAGATATTGCAAATGTTTAAACAAAGCTTTGTTGAGTTTGTTTTGTTTTATTACGGTTGAAGTTTGTCGATGACGTAGTGCTGTCGTTTGGGATCATACGTTTTATTTTGTTATTTCATGTTGCCTTACAGGTGATTGGAGCCGCACGGTTCGACAGTCTAAATGGTGATTCGACTAGACCACAGGTGGCCAAAATCGCAAGTTCCAAAGTAGAGTAGGTTTCGACTTTTGTCGTGCGGTGATAGGTCAAATGCAGAGGGTGACTATTTTCGACCGTGAAAATGCTCAGTCGCAGGCGATCGCCCGCCGCATGCAGGTCGACATTTTGATGCAAAATGAACTAGTTACCTGCGATTTTTATCGACCTGTGTAAATGAGGTGGCGATTTGGCTTGTGAGGCGATTTGGTAAGCGAACAACCGCACGGCGAAAATCGAACTAGTGTAAATCCCCCATTGAACTGAGGGTTGGTTGAATAGACGTTTTCCTGAAAATTAGTAGTCTATACCTATTGGTAATTAGAATACAAGGTCAAATTAAATAGGCTAGCAAAACTCCACAAACTAAAGGGTCAACGGCCGCTGCTAGTGTAGTAACTTGAAATTATGTTTGGATAATCATGTTTTTGTGTTTGTTACCATCACGTCTGTGAAGTTTCGCCATCTAGTACTTATACAGCATGCTTAGGTATTACAATTTTCTATTGCAAATTTCTTAGTAATTTCAGTCCATTAGACCTGGTTTTCTCACATAGTTTTTCTTTGCCGAAACTAAAGTCATAATTATTCAAGAAAAAAAAAAATGTAAGTACAGAAATGGTAGTCATGTCAGAATATTTGTAAAATATTAACCACCCGGTCGATTCTGTTAGAATCTCACGGTGAGAAGTTAAGTGAAGTGAGCTGTCATTCCATCTGATGCTAGGGATTAACACTAATGACAGCCACGCGGTTCTGTAACCATCTCACCGTGAAAGCTTGGGTGAAGTGAGCTGTCATTCGCTAGGGATTAACACTATTAAGTGCTCACCTTACTTATGATTTTACCGTGAGATTTTTACAGAATCGACCGGCTGCTCACTTGAAGCTCACTTCACCCAAGTTATCACGGTGAGATTTTTACAGAATAGGACCACTGCTTAGGTTTTTTAAACGTCCCTGTCATTAGAAAACGTCCATCAATCATATTTACCATTTTTCGTCCATTCCCATGGATATAATAGCCATTGGATTTAATGTGTTGACCTATTCATAAACGGCCCCGACACGGGAAATTGCACAGATATCATAAATTCTATACCACACACATTATAAATGTAGGTAGTTGTGTGTACATTTAATCATGCTGCGACCGTGATAGATGTGCTCGTTTGATTTATGGGAAAATAAGCCTTCGTATCGACGTGCGAGGAACCTGTTTCCTACATCCATCAATGATGGTGACAGATACTAGATTCAATTGCAAGGAATTTATACGAATTCAGTTTCATTTAGAAAGAAAAAAATAAAGAAAAATAGGTTTATTTGTTACACAAACACGTGCATATAGAAAGAAAAACTCGAATAATAACAACAAAATAGATCTACCGGTCGATTCTGGAAAAATCTCACCGATATGACTAAGGTAAGTGAGCTTAGAGTGACCTGCAACTGACGCTGATGCTAGGGATTGACACTATCGAAGACTCACTCCAAGTTCACTTCACCCAAGTTTTCACGCCGAGATGGTCACAGAATCGCACGGCTATAATAACGAGCACAGAACAGAAATAGTCCGCAACTGCAAGTCGTGACTGTGACCAGAAGACTAACACTCACTCAGTATGATACTGTGCTATGGGGGACCCATCCGTCCTTTCATTGGTATTGTTCGTCGAATCGTAAGACTCCTCAAGTTCTGAGTTGAGCTGCACGATTTTTGACAAATGCGTGTACTGACTGGACAGGTCCGCTCAATCTGTGTGGTTCTTTACTCAAAAGACCATTTTAGACACCAATCTACATGGTCTTCACATGATCTGACCAAGATTATGTCTGGACTTTAAAAGAGACTGTGACCTCTGAGTTTGTTTCGGCCTTTCTTCTCAGAGTAGTCAGATAGGAAACGCCGACCTCATCACAAACCTACTTACAGAAAATAAATCATTTACCATTTATCATTTATCATAGCAAAAGCATAATCAGTCTATAATGTTCCCACTGGTGGGACAAATCCCACGTGTGCGGGTTTGTAGCACAGCACAGCGCGTATATTTATGCACCGCATGCCCTGTTTTTTTTTTTTTTTTTTTTTTACGGGGGGAAACCTTCAAAAGGAACCTGGACTTTGGGGAAAAAGACCAGGTGGGACTTTTACCTCACTAAAAACACCCCGATGATCACCATCAGCACATGGAGGGGGTCCCGGTACCTCTTAGTAGACCAATCCGGAACCCCCTCAGTGCAAAGCCTGTTAGGGCACGTCCCTGGGGAGACAATAAAGGGGGTCTCCCCTGAGCCTCGCTTTGCACGGCAGCACGTGACCACAGAGCCACCGTAGTCCCCGAAATCACTCGGTGGGCAATCAGAGTCCCCACTCTGATCACCCGCGATTCCAAAGTCCCGCCTGCATTAAATGATGCAGGATGCACCGCATGCCCTGTCAACTGTGCACTTGATGATCTTATGACTGCGTAATTTAATTTAGTGTTTTATGTCTTATAATGTTAATGACTATGCATACCTTGTATTGTATTCAGTCAAGTATTTTCTAACTGAACAGACAGCTGTACTGCTGAGGAGTTTGTTACGCCATTTCTTCTCCCCAGCGAAAGCACTAGGAAGTGGTGAAGGGCGGGCGTTTTGTGGGACTGTCTTTTGAAATTTTGGCGTTCGAAAAGTGCTGCTTCTCAGCCTAGTTTGAATAAATTACTTTTGTTTTTTTTTTTTGACTTTGCGTCAGTGAGCGGAGTTTGCGTAGCTGATTTTTGGGCCAGTGATGTTTGAACTTTTTACCATCGATACGCTAAGAAGATGAAGCACAGGGCAGATTTGAAGTTCAGTGATGGTCATCCGAAAATGAAAATTTTGCTACTTATGCAGTTGTGCCTTAAGCAGTGGTGGCCCAGTGGTAACGGCCCCGTCTTACGAGTCGTAGGTCGTGGCTTGGAACCCAGACAGGGGCTAAAGCTCCAAAAAAAAAAAGTTAAAGTGAAAGTAAACTTTGTGTAAATAAATTTATCATCACTGCTCTTAAAACGCTGAAGGAAAACATCGTGAGGAAACCGGCATATCCTAGAACCAAACATTCGAAGACATGTGACATCTACCAACCCGCACTGGGCCCGCGTGGTGGATTACGGCCCACTCCCTCTCACAGAGAGGAGGCCTGTGTTCCAGCAGTGGGAACATTTGTGCCTAAGAAGATATCTGCGTGGTGAAGGGTTGTTTTTCTGGTGTATAAAGTAGGTACTTAATTTCACTCACGAAGTTTCAACCCAACGCTTTGTCGATCAATTCAATTCGACTTCAATCAGATCTGTGTGCAGTTATGAAATGAAATTCTACGACATAGTTTAAAGAGTCTGTCTTTGTGTCTCGTGGATCAAGCAATACGTAGTTTGAAACAAGCGCAGTGCAAAACAGCATTTTGAGTGTGTTTATTCATAATGACAAAATGGAGAGTGCGGATTCCACTAATGAAATTGAATGTGAACATCACTTCAAAACTGCGTTCAAGAGCTGTCATTGTCAATACACCACAACAATATTGACACTGACAGCTCTTGACCGCGGTTTAGGTGTACATACTGAGCGTTAACAATTTCACGGGTGAAATTCGCCACCAGTCAAGAGTTTGCGCCCCTTTTGGTGCTTATATCTTGAGAAATAAGCAGTACCTTTGTACTCAAATTATAATTAAATGTCATAACCGTATGTTTTTTACTGTATGTACAGACGCCAGCACATCAAGCTACCCGAAACTGCCATTTTTTTTCAATCAATTTTGAACCTTATGCTTTAGCGATAAAGTTGTTGAAAATCGATTAAAGAAATTTGACAGATTGTAGTAGCTTGATGTGCTGGCGTCTGTACATAAATAATAAAATTAATAAATACCTAAATAAAGGTATTTTAAACACCTAAGTGACCAAAAGGGGCGAAAACTGTAATAATTTCTGAAACATTCAAAATACTTCCAAAAATCACCTTTACTCTTCGGACTCTTGATGTGTTAGCTGGGCCACATGAGATGCTGTTAAAAAAATACTTATCACAGAAAATAAAATAATTATATAATAAATGTACAGTGGCCTCCACAAGTTATTTGACATTTATCCACTTCTGCTGTAATGCCGGCGAACTTCGTACCGCCTCAGAATCAATAAATAAAAAGTATGAGAAAATATAAAACACAAAATGTATGAGAAAATAAATTACTTTCATTATATTTTTCGTGAATTTTTCCCATGTTTTATTAAAGTTATCCTGCTATTCGGGGCGGAGACAAATCCAACAAATCAAAGATCATAAAAATCGGTTCAGCCGTTGAGTTATAAATGGTGTAACTAACCCGACCTTGTTTTGTATAAATAGATTATTAGCAATGACTTGTCGGTTCGTATCAATCAATCAATCAACTCAGCCTATCGCAGTCCACTGCTGGACATAGTCCTCTCCCAGACTGCGTCACAACACCCTGTCCTCCGCCTTCCGCATCCAGTCTACCCCAGCCACCTTCTTTAGGTCGTCCGTCCATCTAGCTGGGGGGCGTCCCACACTACGCAACACCAGTCCGGTCGGTTCGTGTACAGTTTATGAATTGTTTATGCCGTGGTATAGACGTTTCATACAAGAGTCAAAGAATAAACAAACAAACTAATCTCGGGAACTGCCAGTCTGATCTGAAAATAATCTTTTTACATTACATACCCCAATTCTTAAGAAAGGCTATACGTAATCTAGCATCACGCTAGGACTCTTAGGAGCCGGGCAAAAAGAAGAAAGTATGCCAAAGCGAAACCGTAGTAATAGCGCGGGCTGCGACGGGCGATGGGATACGACGCGGTGTGTCGGGGGCTGCAAAATCACGCAGACATAGTCACGGGCAGCAGCTAGTAGCTAGTTCCCTATCCATTTGCATAAAATTTTAAGACCTAATATAACTTGGCATACTTTTGTTTGTCCTAATTATATTTTTGCATAAATTATTTACGCATAACAGCTTACGCATAATTTTTTTTACATACAATTTCTGCTTCGCGGGGCCCCTATTTCTGTCTGCAGGTTTTAAGGGAACCTAACACGAAGGGGATGATCGTCCGAACCTAACCTGTCCGAGTCGGGGTGCCCCAAATCCCGAGCTCGCTTCGCTCGCTCTTGAAATAAAACACTTTTCTCAAGAAATAAAACACCAAACCATTGAAATAGATAAACTTGATGTCGGAACATCACCAATACCAAAAAAAAAGAAAATATACACGGACAAACACAATAGGATTGAAAAAATTATTAGTAAAAAGATGAATATACTTCGAAACTTGCATAAAATATAATTGCTAAAAATATACACCTAAAATTAAAAAAAAAACTTAGTTAAGTTACATAATGTTATGTATAATAAATCATTAACGTGGAAATCCAAAATAAATACGTAAAAATAACTGAAATTTGTTTACGTTATTTCTATTAATAAAATTGTATGCCTAAATATTATTATGCTAATAATCATTAGGTCTAAGTAACGTTATGCGAATTAAATTTATGCCAAAACAAATTAGCCTTGAAGATAATGCCATCATAAACTGTAAACCAAAAAAAAATATGAAAAAGTGTTATTATGACAAAACAAATTATGCCAAAATCGTTATGTCAAAGTATATTAGGAAAAAGAATATTTTGCGAAAAGAAGGGATCCCCTAGTGGCTACATAAACACAGAATACACAATAAAGGCGTTACTTTCAAATGTAATCGTTTACAGCCCGTTTATATTAGCTGGCTTGTTCGCGTGACGCTGCCCATAAAATAAAAATGGTAGCTGATGGCTTCTATTTACGGGTTTGTGATGCGAGTAAGCGGGGTTAGTTATGTTCCATAACATTATTATACAATATTCAGAAACAATAGCATAATCGGCCTAAAATGTTCCCAGTGCTGGGATACAGGTCTCCCCTCTGTCAGAATAAGTGGGCCGTAATCCACCACGCGGGCCCAGTGCGGGTTGGTAGATGTCATATGTTTTCAAATTTTTGGTTCTAGGACATGTTGGTTTCCTCCCAATATTTTCCTTCACCGTTTTAAGAGGTGATGAAATAATTTACACAAAGTAAAACGCTATTCAGGGTTGGAACCTACGACCTACATACAAATCGAAATTATTTTTATGTAAGAAAATACACACATAAACAGACTGCTAAAATCATAACCCTTCCTTTCGGCTTTGCCATAGTCGGGTAAAAAGAGATACATTTACTTATAATTGATGGCTGACTGTTCACTGAGTCCTTACTCCTTCAGTGACTTGGCGGGCAGAACAGACGCTGAGAGACTCACGCTTGTTACGTAAGCCTACCAGCGGGTTATTGCTCGTCCCCATTGTGCACTCGTTGCTCGCCAACTCGTTTTTCGTTGCTAGATCTACTTGCTATAGCCGTCGGTGGAAGGAGGCCAAAGGTACCTACAATAATAGCAAAATACCTTACCTAGGGCTATAGTTATATCTTCTATAAAGGTAGGATTCAAGGTCTTATGGCGAATGAACAGTCGCGTATATTGATCTTTGCCGTTCGTGGATGGATGAGCATTTTAATACATCGTGAGTCGTGACCTCATCACGCCTCGGAGAGCACGTTAAAACGTGGTTTTCGATTGTCATATTGCAAACCTATAACTTAACCGATCGATTCAGTTACTTATTCTGAACAAACTAGTTCAGAATAAGTAACTGAATCGATTCCAATAATTTTTAAACCATGTTATATTTTCGCCAAAATCGCCTCACAAGTCGAATCGCCAACCTATTTACACTGGTCGATAAAAATCTTAGGTAACTAGTTCATTTTCCATCCAAATGTCGACCTTCATGCGTGCGGCGGGCTATCGCCGGCGACTGAGCATTTTCACGGTCGAATTTATGCCGCATGCACGCTGTAGCCGCACGACAAAAATCGAAACCTACTCTACTTTAAAACTTGCGATTTTAGTCACCTGCGGCATAACTGAATTGCCGTTTAGACAGTCAATTATCAGATCGCTTATGCAAAGGTGTACCTATAAATACATGTAAAACAAAATACTTCTGTGAAACCAGCACTAAAATTATTCATTAAAATCACTGAATTTATTAGAACAGCCATCTAAGGACCCCTATTCATTTTAATTACGACATATTTCGTAATGCAGTGTCCAAATTGGTGTAGTAATTACAATAACAAACCTACACTTATCAATTTGAATTTAATATTTTGACACTGACATAACGTTTATTGATATTGAAATCCGAACAAGGGTTTTAGAGGTCGGACGGTTATTGCTTACGTAGATTGTATGTAATTGGTGGCAGACGCCCAAACACAAAAAAAAATTACATATTCATATTGTTTTTGTCAATCATGATTGGTATACACAATGACAAGTTTTTTCTATTATTTTCGACCTAGTAGGTACTACTTATCCCGCGTTTACACCAAGTCGACGTTCGCACGGGACGTAAAAATATCGCGACGGAATTTTATCGCGCATTGCAATGTTAACTCTCGGTATTGAGCCGAGCATTGAGAATCCTACAGAGCGGATTTCACTATGTCAAAAAAAGACTGTTGGATTTCAATTCTCTGCGCTAAGCATTGCGTTGAAAATCCAGTGCGCGAAAAAACTCGGCGCGGGAAAAAGTTTTTGTTTATCGATAACACCTAAAACTAGTTGTTCTTCAGAAGCAGCACCTACTAACGAAGACAGAAGTGCATGGAGAATTCCAAACCAAAATCGTTTGTACTGGGTTTCATCGCCTTAATAATATGTCTTGGATGACATAGATGGCGCTAGTATAGTAGTTGGATTGGAAAATATACATCTCTCGTTAAAGAACATTATCTTGTTTTTTGCTTGTTACAATATTACTTAATTTTAACACAAATTCTCCTACGACATTACAAACCTTATAAAGCAAAGCACGTAATAGCTAGGATTTGAACTCGGTGGCATAAAATTTACCGACACCATTAGCCACTGGACCATCGCGTCATTACGCAATAAGTTGAAATTATCCTACTGTTTGTTATATTGAAGTTGTTTACCGACTTTAACCCGTATCATAAATCTCAAAAGAATTGAGGGTAGCTTAATATTGACTGCATAACAATTAAATCTTTTTGTTCAATCATAACGTTCTTTACTATCTTTGAGTGAGTTCAGTTACGATTGCGTTTAACAAGTTTTTAATATTTATTTTTATCATGAGTTCGCGTTCAAATATTGATATGGCTACGAGGGCCCAAATAATAGCATTGCATAATCAAGGCTTAAATTATTCTGAAATTTCGAGAGAAACTGGCTTAAACGTAAGTAATGTTTTAAAATCACTGTTCGTTATTTATTTTATTATCCATGGTTATCGATACACGAAAATAATAAATAATATATTTCCCTTATAGGTAAAGACTGTCTCTTTGTGGATAAAGCGGTTTCAAGAAGAGGGTTCGTTGGAACACCGTAGTAGATCTGGCAGAAGACGCCATATTGACTCAGACCAGCGTCAACTTATGGTGCAAGGTTATGAGGAAAATGGCTTTACACCAACAAGATATTACTCATAGTTGTTTGATACATCTTTGCGGACGGTGTGTCGTGCTCTTCATAGTGAAGGTCTGCATTATCGTCGACATGCTATTAAGCCATTGATAACCGAAGCTAATAAAAGAGCACGATTGGAGTTCGCTTTGAAATACAGAAATTTCGACTGGAGCAACGTCATCTTCAGTGATGAAAAGACTTTCAAGTCTAGCCAGCACGGGCGAGTTAGGTTGTGGCGTAGGAATAATACGCGTTATGATAGTGATCACGTTGTGCCTAACTCTGAATCCAGTCGTATAACAGTGAACATTTGGGGATGGATGAGTGCTGCAGGACCAGGAGAACTTACTGTAATACCCAGTCGTGCAAACAGTGTAAACTACATAGATGTGCTGAATGACGTCATGTTGCCCACCGTGCGGAGTGTTTTTCCTGTAGAAGACATGCCAGTGATAACGTTCGTGCAGGATAATTGTCCTATACACCGTTCCATAATTGTGCAAGAATGGTTTAGCCAGCAATCGGACATACGGATTATTGCTTGGCCTGCGAGATCGCCAGATTTAAACCCCATTGAAAATGTAATCGATCAAAATGGCGGGTAACGATATATTAAAAAAAGAATATAAAGTGTTGACTATTGGATTGAGTAATAACTAAGACCGGGGTAGCTATAATTTATTTGATAAATTACAGTGATCAAATTTAGTGTAAGTGGGATAAATTTATTCACTACTTTATAACAACAAAATGTTATTACACTAATGATTTTGATTTCTTATATAATATAAGAAATTAAAATAAAAACAATATAAATATAGATTCCTGTCCAATATAATAAATTATTTATTTATTATTATAAACAACTCGGTCCCAAAATGACAGCTATAACCCGGTCTTACAATTGTTATTGATTTTAGGTTTAGCTTCAATTTCTTCCTCGTTCTGGAACGAATACTTAAGCTATGGACCTTAGTCATAACATAATGCACAAATCAATCATTATAGTCAATACCACTAACCATAATTATGCAAAACGTAATATTTTATAATTTATGAGTAGGTAAAATATTTATTTACAGAACTAAGGTTGCATATATAGTGAAAGCTATTATAACATTATGTAAATAAAACTAAATAATAGAAGAATAGCACAACACAGTTTTGATTTAGGATACTTATAATATCTATTATACAGTTTTACTTTTTTAATGTCTTCCATTTTGTAATAGAGTTATTCAGTTATAAATTTTACTTGTATTTCTCATAACGAGTGAATTAAATAATTGTCAATTGGGTGTAAAACTGTTAGGTTAGGTTATACACTGTATAAGAAAGAAAGAAATAAATAAATTGTATTCTTCTTTGAGAATTAAATGTCTTAAACTATAATATCACTAAAATAGTTTCATTTCTTATCCTTTACGAGAATTAAACTTAGTAAATCTTAATCTGTAAGAAAAATGTATCTAAATCTTCTTACATAAATATTTCTTACTAATAATACTAATACTTACCACCAATTATGAAATTAATTTATATATATATATTATATAGTAGTATATTATGCCTTTATTATTTATACATCTTATACCTCATATTTTTTATATTATTTATAACAAAAAATAAAATAAAAAAACGTTTAAAAATATAAAAAATAGAATATAAATTATATTATATAATAATTAAATATGAAAAAGTGTAATGAAAACTGAGTTTCGAACCGGTGCCCTGTGGAACGAGTTCTGTTATTCCGTCATGCTTATCTATGTGAGCTACCGATCTAATTATAAACCTATGCGAAAATTAGAACTGCTTTCTGAATGTAGGGATTTCTATTATTTATGATCTACGCCATCTGTAGTCGAATTAACTAATATGCCAATTGACTTATTTGGTTTGGTTTGGTTTAGATGGCGCTGTATTAAGTACTCGGAAATAAGAAAATAAAATAATTTATGTTTATTTGAATATAAATATATTATTATTTCTTAGTAATTATTTTAGATATTAAAAACCTTATTATGTGCCTCTGCATAATAAGGTATTAAGCTTTGCAGTGTTATTTTCATGTTTGAACAGCGCCATCTAGCCGTCTCTTGAAAAGTAATGAAACGTAATGCAAAACCTCACAGTCAAAAGTCGACCTTAGGCTCTCCATGCACTTTTGTCTTCAATAGTACATGTACCAATAGATTCCATTAGTGGTTATATCTTATCTATACATATTGTGTAATACAATCATAGCGAAAACAAAACTCACAATCAATATTTTTGAAAAAAAAAAAGTATTGCTATGAGGTTAGGGAACGATTCCAATACCGAGAAAATAGTTTTTAGAAATTTCGTCAGTTTATCTGTTTGTCTGAATATATGTTCCAGCATCACTTAAATACTATCGGATAGATTGTGTTCAAATTTTTCAAAGATATTTACTGTAAGTCTGGTCAGTCTGTAGGCTAAAAATTATAACGATAATTGATAAATGGGGGATGTGCAATATTGTGTTATGTTCCCATTCTTCTATAGCTTATCGCGAATTTTAAAAAGACGAGCCAAATAATGCCACAGATTACATTATTTAGTCACAGATTGAACTTTTAAAATGATTATCATCAAGCTATACCATAATCTGCCAGGGTCGCGGATTGTTCAAAAGATTTACCGTGGCCCTTGGTACAGGCAACTGAAGGAATACGGGTGGGTTTTAGTCAGTAAAAGTCTGACACACCCTCCCGCTCCGCCCAGAGCGGGAGAAGTTATTTGAAAATTTCCAACCCCAAAAAAAAAAAAAAAACTATAGGTACATTTAATGGAGCAAAGCATTCGATTCATGACATAACATCCGGGCTGGAATTATGAGACGGGGCAGTAATTGTAGGCATCCTAACCCTTAAAGCTACAAAAAAAAAAACGGTTTGTCCTTATCTTTTTTATACATTTTGATATTGAAAATAAACAACTTTATAGATATTGAAAATAAATATTACAGTTAGCAATATAGTGGCCAATTTTGACAAAAACTTGTTTTGATGCCAATCGATCCCGATTTATATGAGGACGAAAAAACTCCACTAGACCAAGTGAGGTTTGATTGAGTACTAGAAAAGTCAGGAATCGCAAAAAACTTTTCCCATACAACATTTCGTACGAAATTTTCTGTACTCGAACTTTTTATGATGATATTTTACTATTATAATATGATAATTTGTAGGTTACCCCTTTTTTATCTATGGTTATAATCAAATTAAAATATATTCATGGTTAGGTGACTTTTGAGAGAAAGAGAAATAATAGGAATAATCTGTGAGAATGCATCAGTGTATCAGTGTTATGCCATTTAGGTACCTAGTGTGTGCAGGCGTTCATTAATTCACAAAACACGAGAAACTTCGCAAACATAAACACTTACATAACACTAAAATTTAAAGTAGGCATTAAAAAAATGGGTTCTCTATTAGTCAGCATCGTCGTCGTCTCCTTTCTAACCATATCATCATTTTTAAAGTCCATCCATTGTTTCGTTGGTCTTCCCCTACTCTTACAGCCATCGACATTCATACTCAAAACTTTCCTCACACCATAATTCCTCGTTCCTCCGACAACCGATACACCATACCATGACAACCGATTTCCACACAACATTTTAGTTACCGGTGCCACTTTCAGACTTTCTCTTATGTACTTACTAGTTTCTGACTGTGACTTTGTCCGCGTGAAATTTCACCCTCCCCCATTCACCCTCTTAAGCGTGGAATTTCGAAAAACCCTTTCTTAGTGCATACCTTCACAAAGAACACACCAACCAAACATATCTCTGGGGCCAGCGGTTTAGGCTGTGCGTTGGTATTTCAGTCAGTCAGGATTTCTTATTATTCTTCTTCTTATTTTAGGGATTTCTTATTCTGTTCCACAACTCTCATAATTTGTTCGCGCTAAGCTGAGAACAGAAGAAAGAGCATTTAAAAGTCTAAACACAGACTGAAAACGTTTCCAAACTTGTATCTCGTAATCCCATCTTCCGAAAGCCTTATAAATAAATCCCATTATTACTGTGGTCATCGGGTAACCGTAATATCAATTTTATTGATAAAATTCAAATGGCGTTCTGAAGCCGAGGTTAGTGGTCTGTGAAGGCATTTAAGCAGAATTATGACGGTTTGCTGGCTTACCGCGAGCTAACAAGATTTCGATCCTCAGATTTTGGCCAAAGCCAGAATGATTTCATGACGTAGTAATATGAATTATGTCTTGTCTTATCACATTAGTATACTGGAAGAGGTTTCTTTAGAAATAAGCATCACCTTTATACCTATGTTTCTGTTTTTTTTTTTCTTGGCTGTTTATTTATTTATGTGTGTACTTCAATGATTGAATATATAAATTTTGGTATTTTTACAGTTGAACTTGTTTATCTTGTTATGATTTGTATGGTGCTTAATGTATGCTTTTTCGTTGTTGCAGGGTAAGCTATCAAAATTATTTGCAATCTTCGAAAAAGAGGAAGAAAGTTTTTGCAAGTTTTCTTACCTCTGAGGCTGTCTTTACTGGAAAAAGGTAAACTAGGATTAGATATTATACTTCCAGTAATTTGAGGTCTTATTTTTATAAGCTATGTCCTTCAGTACGTGTAATTGTTGCTTTATTTATCAGTTCAAGATACGATTCATGCGAATTTCTCACACTATTCTGATGAAACTTATTTCCCATACCGTGCAACAGATTTTCGTTCCAATATTCAAAGAAAATGGTTCTTTAACCACTATTGTAAAACAGTCTGCCTTTCTCTTTATCCTCCATAGCTGCAAGACAAATCCTAGTGTCAACAATATCTGGTCTGACTAACTCCTTTGAATGCTTCAGAGGCACGATACCGCTCTCAAGTCAAGCACCGGTGACGTTTAGTTCAAAGACATTACGCCTGTTACGCCTGAGCGCGAGTAGCCTCAGACAGACGGGTCAACGGTTTTAGGCCAGACAGTAACTTCCCACTAACTTATGACCCCCTGATACAATAGACTGATGAAGAGGAGGCGGTAACACTGTTAGATTCTAACCTCCATGGATCGATTCACAGGGAGATTGATTGATGACTTTCCGCTCCGATAAAACTGTTGAAGGAACTATAAGATGGATAGTATGAAGAGAATCCATCAATACTGAAACTAAAGAGTAGATAAAAAACCGGTCAAGTGCGTGACGGACTCGCGCACCGAGGGCTCCGTACAAATTTGTAGGTGTGTAACTACAAAGGATAGTGGGCAAATGTGGTCCAAGCGTCGCCAAGGATGAATCATATACCAAATGAAAGGGTACAATATACTGTTCAAACATGACGAAGAACATCAAAATCTGTCCGAGAGATTTCGAGAAATAATAGCTTAATTTTGTCTTAGAAGTTATTACTGATTTTTATTATTTTGTTTTATTGTCGTATATTATTATAGTTTTTTGTTGCTATTTATAGTTAAAAATCATAGCTTCATTGTTATGATCGTTATTCATCATCATCATCATCATCGAGTAATGATAAGTTTACTTTAAGTTATTATAATTTTTTTTTTGCTTCTTTGTCGAATATTAAGTACTATAGTTTTAACTTTGTGTTTTTATAATCATCATCATTAATCGATCATCTATTATCTCATTGCTACTCACTAATTAATTAATAGGTTATAGTGTGGTTCTTGGGTTTTGCTCGTCGCCTAGAATTTATACCCGCAGACCTGCAAAGTTTTTGGATTCAGTAATTATTGACGTCTGAAGCGAATGTAACTAGTATATAAGTTCTTTTTAATACACTTAAAAAAACATTTCTTGTTTTCTTTTATCTCTTGTTTATTTTATAATGGCGAAACAGGACCAACCCGAAAAGATGATCGATTCATAATGATGATAATAAAAGATGAAATAAACATGATGATGATCAACAACGATGATTATAAAAATATGATGCGAAGATTTTTAACTATAAATACGTAATACCTACCTATAACAAATAACATACCGACAATGTAGCAAAAAATATAAAATCTATTATTACTCGATGATGATGATGATGATGAATAATGATGATTATAAGGATGAAGTAATGATTTTTATTAAGTATACATAACAAGAAAAAACTATAATAATACTCGACAATGAAGCAAAATAAAAAATTCGTAGTATCTTCTGAGGCAAGAGTAAGCTATCATTTCTCGAAACCTCTTGGACAGATTTTGATGCCCTGATGTTTGAACAGTACATTGTACCCTCTCATTTGGTATATGATTCATCCTTGGCGACGCTTGGACCAACTCCCATACATTCTTGCCTACTGTCATTTGCTGTTTTCGGATTGTTTCCTTCACTTGTCATTGCTTCTTGCCAAATTTCATGATTCTAGGTCAACGGGAAGTACCCTATAGGTTTTGATTCCCTTGCAAGTGACAAAATATGCGGCATAAACGCAAAATAAACGCCCGTATCTTTTGATTGCGTTGACTTAGAAGTTTGATTTTTTCACTGCTTCAAGGGATTGCAGCCTTGAGTATTTGATTATTTTAACTTGATAACTCCACGCGTTCCTGAGAAAAAGAGTTTTGACAGACGGACAGACAGACAGACAACGAAGTGATTTTATAAGGGTTCCATTTTCCCTTTTGAGGTACGGAACCCTAAAAATCATAAAACCTCCACAGTATAGAAAGTTTTAGATAAGGATCGGTTAAATTGAAAATAGTTTAACAGGTGATTCAATATTTATAGCGCCTGAAGCTGTTGGTTAGGTAATTACACAAAGACTTTAGGTGACAATCGACCTCGGTAAATGTTCTGGATAAAGCGTTGAATTTTGAAAGTCAGAAGGACTGGCTCTTTATACCTAGTTTTAAGTAATCTTAAGACAGTGAATGGGCACATAAAGCCGCTATATTGAGCGAGGTCTATTGGAGAATAAAGTCAACCACATCTGTTTTATGATAAATGATACACACCGCGCCACATGAATAAGACCAGAATATTTTTTTTGCTATTTAGGATATGAGACAAAATAAACACTTTTTAATACCCTTCTCGAGATCTTGCTTGTTGTTACATTGTTTGCCATTCTTATAAATTTCACGTGACAGCCATCCCCACACATTTTCTATGATGTTTAAGTCAGGGCAAAGCGATGGCCAGTCAAGAACATCATCATGGTCTTATTCATGTGACGCGGTGTGTATTTATTTCTGTAAATTGGATAAACAAACACCTTTACACGTCAAAATTAAACTATATTTTAAAACTGGATGAGTTCGATGTTTCCTGACTACTCTGAAAAGAAATACTGAAACGAACGCATAGATCACAGTCTATTTTAAAGTCCAAACATATTCTTGGTTCTGCCATAATTAATGGTTCTCATAATTATGGTCTGAGATGGTCTGTTGAAGAAAGAACCATACAGATTTGAGCGGACCTGCCCAGTCCAGCTTACAATTTTCTTATTTGGTATTTTCAATAATTCCTTTGGTCGTGTTATCGTCATCACTAATTATCTATCATCATCAACTTGAAGCACTACTGCAGTGCTATTCTGTA